>JAAGEH010000394.1:166872-242655 GCA_011751065.1 Lasiurus cinereus
TGTGTGTGTGTGTGTGTGTGTGTGTGTAATCACGAGTGAGTGAGCAGCCGGGCACCTCGCCCCTCCCCGTGTTGCCAGCATCTCACCCTCTGGGGCAGCAGCCATCCTTCGGTGTAAAGAGTCAGCCGGTCCCTCGGGCAGAGGTCGCCGATCCATGATTCCCTCTCATCACTGATGTTTCTCTCTCTCTCTCTCTTCTCCCTTCCTTTCTGAAATCAGTAGAAGGGAGAAGAGAGAGAGCAGCCGGGCATATCGATATATATATTTTAAATATATTTTATTGATTTTTCACAGAGAAGAAGGGAGAGGGATAGAGAGACAGAAACATCGATGAGAGAGAGAGACATCAATCAGCCGCCTCCTGCATGCCCCACACTGGGGATGTGCCCGCAACCAGGATACATGCCCTTGACCGGAATCGAACCTGGGACCTTCCAGTCCGCAGGCTGACGCTCTATCCACTGAGCCACACCGGTTTCGGCGGTAAATTATATTTTTAACAAAAAAAGACAAATGTACTGGCTGGCCTGTAGCTCCGTGGGCCGCATTCATCCCGCCAGCGCATGAATCCGCGCACTGGGCCTCTAGTCGTAAGAACAACCTTGGAACTCGGGCGTGAGGGGGTGGGGCCGCCGAGGAGAGCAGCAGTGACTCCCTGGCCGTGGCTGTGAACCGAGCGAGGGCCTTTCCATGACCCTCCCCTGGTGGACGGCGGCAGAGAGATGGGCGAGGAGAGGTGGGCCCTGGTCCTGCGCCTCCCCTGCCCTCCCTCCACCCCCGCCCCCCGAGCAGCCACCCCCATCGGGGTGAGGAGGAGTGCAGTTCCACCCCAGGTTCCCTTGGAAGCCGGGTTCTGCGGCTAGAATGTGCCGGAAAACCGCCCTCTCAGGCTCATCCACGTCGTCTCTCCGCCCCGCTGTCCTGAGCGTTCAGCGTTCTTTCATTTCACCGCCGTACTGCAACCCAGATCCTCCCCCCGCCCCTCTCCCACCCCCGGGACTTGCAAGGTGTGGGAGATCCTCCTCCGTGGCTCAGCACCAGCCCTCCCACCCCCCACCCCCCGGTGTTCCCCATGGGAAGGGCAGGCAGGCCCAGCCGGCCGGGTCCAGCTGCAGAGCATCCACCGGCAGACGGGCTCCTGTCGTCCTAGGGCGTCCGATCGCCAGGCCGGTGCAGGGGGCCTGGTCTCGTCAACAGGAAGTGTCGCTGCCAGGGACCAACGCAAACGGGGGGACGGGGCCCCTCGGAAAGTGGACGCTCTCTCTCCCTGGAGACCAAAGAGAGGCGGGCTCTTGGAGAGACAGTTCCTGCCCCACCCGGTCCTCTCTGCCCACGAGGAATCCAAATGGGCGTGGTCCGCTGGGCCCGATGGGTGCCTCCTGATGGGGCCCCGCTGGGCGGCCTGAGCGTGAAAGGATTGAGAAAGCAGAGCGGGGAGAAGGAAAACAGAATCGGCCGAGACCGGTGTGGCTCCGTGGATAGAGCGTTGGCTTGCGGACTGAAGGGTCCCGGGTTCGATTCCGGTCAGGGGCATGTAACCTTGCTGGCGGGCACATCTCTACTGTGGAGCATGCAGGAGGCGGCTGATGGATGTCTCTCTCTCGTCGATGTTGCTGACTTTCTATGTCTCTCCCTTCCTCTCTGTGAAAAATCAATAAAATGGCCGAGACCGGTGTGGCTCAGTGGATAGAGCGCCGGCCTGCGGACTGAAAGGTCTCAGGTTCGATTCTGGTCAAGGGCATGTACCTTGCTTGCGGGCACATCTCTACTGTGGGGCGTGCAGGAGGCAGCTGATCGATGTCTGTCTCTCTCATCAATGTTTCTGACTTTCTATTTCTCTCCCTTCCTCTCTGTAAAAACTTCAATAAAATATATTTAAAGAAAGAAAAACAGAATCGGGGGGGGGGGGGAATAGGGACGGGGCGAGGGCTGAACTGCTGGAAAGCAGAAGGGAGGAGAGACTCGGGGCCCGGGGCATGCTGGGTAATGGCGCTGCGTCCGCCTCGCTGGCAGGGGGAGAGGGAGGGGGGCGGGAAGGGGGGCCGGGAGGAATGTGGCCTTTCGGAGAGTTTCCTGGCAGCGGGCGCGTTCCCGGGAAGATCGCTCTGGAAACGGAGCGGAAAGAGCCGGGTCGTGTTTTTCTTGTTTTGTGCGCCAGCAGCTCAGCCGTGCTGAGGGGGGGGCCTTTCTCACCCCAGAACCAGGCCCCCTTCTTCTGTCTTTCCATTGGTTGGAGAGAGAGAGAGAGAGAGAGAGAGAGAGAGAGAGAGAGAGAGAGAGAGACATCGGTGCTCAGCGCTGGCCGGCTGCCTCCTGCACCCCCCTCTCCTCCTGCGCCCCCTTCTCTCCCCGACGGGAGGAGCCTGAAACGGGGCCTGGGCCCTGACCGGGACGTCCTGGCTCAGAGTCCACGCTCACCACGGAGCCACACAGCCGGGCCCCCTGGAGGGAATGAATATCCAGTTGCTGGCTGCTGCTCGACAGCCTCAGCTGCCCGCCTGGTCCTGGGAGGGAGGCCGGGGGCAGCGGCTGCGTTTTGGGGGGACACCCAGGCTGAAGCCGGTGGCCAGGGCCTTGCCAGGGAAGGAGGGGGGCCAGCCCAGCCCCCACCCCCCACTCCCTGTCGGCAGCATGAATCCCGGGCGGGCAGGCGGGCGTCTCCCTGGAGAAACGATAGCAGTGCCTCCCACATCTGTCTGCCCGGCCACCGCGTCATCCTCACGCTCTGTCCAACCTTTGGCCTCGGGCGCGATGGGGGAGGGACGCCGGGCAGCGGTGACTGCAGGGCCTGGGGGCTTGCTCTCTGGGTGCACACCCCTCCCTCGGGACACGGGCTGCTGTCTGCTGGGGTGCTGGCTGGGGAACCCCCAGGGGTTGGGGGGGCGCACAGGACACTTCCCGGGGCTCCAGCGGCCTGGACGGCCCAGAACGCAGCCCCTGGAGCTGGCTGCTTGCACCCGGTGGCGGGGGACAGTGGCCCCTGGGAAGCGCGAGGGTCATCGAGCTCAGGGAGGGCGGTCCAGGCACCCGAACGGGCGGGCGTTTCCCGGGTCCCGAGGACGCCGGCTCAGCTTCCGTGGAGACCGCCGGGGAGCCCTGGTCTGTGGCCCCCACCACCTGCACCCCCTGAGCCGCTCCTCTGACGCCCCTTAACGCACTGCGCTCCGGCCCCCTCTGTTCTCCCGGAGCCTGAAGGGCGGCTCGCGGGGCGGGCGGCCTGGGAAGGGGACCCGGTGTGTCCAAACCGCCAGAGCCTCCTCCTGCCTGCCCTGGGGTCCCCCCCACCCCCTCCATCAGCGGCAAAGCTCTCGGTGTTCTCTGTGCCCGGACTTGGCTCAGCCCACACCCCCTGGCCGGCCAGCGGCTCCGCTCCCTCCGCTCCCTCCGTCCCCGTGGCCACAGGCCCTCCTCTGGGCAGTGGCGGGCCCCTGGGCCTGTCTCCGGCTGAGTCAGGGACGGGGGTGACGCGCTCAGGGGGACCCCGCTCTTGCGGTCACGGTCGTGTCCCAGGAGGTACCTCGTCCCCGGCCTCCAGGTGGGCGGCCGCTCTCTTGGGGACGCGTGGCTCTGGGTTCGCAGCCGGCGGTGGCGCTGGGAGCCGGCGCTCCTGTGCGGTGCCGAGCAGAAGCCCACGCGTGGGTGGCTGGCTGGTGCGGGCGAGGCGTGTTCCTGGCAGCTAATCCCGCAGCTGTCGCTTCAGATGGAAGGAATGGAGACCCACAGGCGGGGGGGGGGGAGAGGGGTAGAGAGTGGGGTGGGGAGTATTTTTGCCGCCACTCACAGCCCCTGGGCGCCGGTCCCACCTGCTGGGCGTGCCCCGGGGTCGGGGATCAGGCGGGGGCCTTACGCCGCTCCCCCAAGTGGCTCGGCACCTGTCCTCCCCGCAGGCTGGGTTCGGCCTCCCTCCGCCTGCCCCCTCCTCCCGGGGTCGTGCTGGCGCCCAGGGGTTCACGGGGAGAGTACAGGGACCCCCCAGTGAGGGCAGCCCTCCCGCGGGGCCTGCTAGCCGGGTGTGGCGTCCGCTGGATTTGCAGGAGGTGGGCGCTGGCTGCGCACCCCAATTCATGCCCCAGCCCCGTCCCTTTTGCCGGTTGAGACTTGCACTTCCTCGTCACTGACTATGTGCTCTGGCCCTGGGCGGGCGGGGGGGGGGGTGCGGAGGGGCGTTAGAGGTGGGGACCCCTGGCGTGGCCTGGGGCAAGCCCTGCCCCTCCTGCCTTGTGGGGGGCCTGGGCCTCTCATACTGGGTGCGGGCAGAGCTGCCCCTATCGGTAAGGGAGGTCGTGTGGCGAGGCCGGTGACATGGGGATGTGGTTTTCATCCTCCAGCTCCTGGGCCGCAGGTGCTGCAACTCCCGGGGGGGCGGCTGAGGTCTGAGAGGTGTGGTCATTGCCCCCCGTGACCCCCCCTCCAGCCCCCCTGCTGATAGGCCGCCGGCAGTCGGCTTCGGGGCCGGAGCCTCTGAACAGCAGCCTTTAGACGCCTCTGTTCCGTGAGGATGGGCAGTGCCGTCCCAGTGTCAAGCGGGCAGCTCCGACTCTGGAGAGGGGGAGTGGGGTTTGGGGGTGCTGCGGAGGTGCTTGATCTTGGTGTCCGTCTGTAAGAGGACGATTATGCCCCCGCCCCCCGCCCCCCAACCTGTTCTCAGGAGCGAGGACTCGGTCAGATGGAAGCTGCTTCGTTAGGTGCCAGGCGCACGTCCCGTCCGTTCCGGGTCAGCTCCCGCAGGCCGGCCGCCCGCCCGCCCGCGGGGACTCACAAGCCAGCAAGGCAGGTCCCCTCTCGCTCAGCACCAGGGTTTCTCGGGGCCTCCCCGCATCGGACTGACAATGTCCCTCTGCCCCCCCCCGCCCCCCACCCCGAGACTGCAGGTGCCGGTGGGCGGGCCAGCCTTCCTCCCTGGCGCTGAGGACGGAGTGCTGAGGTGGGGGCAGACCGGGGCCCTGGCTGCACGCTGCCACCCGTTAACCGTCGCATGGGCTGTGGGCCGTGTGGGCTGCAGGGACCCCGTGTGACGGGTTCCTTCCTGTGTCACGAGAGGAGACGCTCCTCCATCGTCCAGGCCCAAAGCGGCGGCACCAAGCGGTTGTGTGGGTCCCAGGAGAGCGGCCGGTTCCTCGCCACGGTGGCTGGGCACGCGGTGCTGGTGGCGGCCGGAGGGAAGGGGAAGGGGAAGGGACCGGCGTTGGGGAAATGGTCCTGTCGTCACGGGAAGGTGCTTTGGAAAACGGCAAAAGAATCCTCCTCGCCGAGACCGGTGTGGCTCAGTGGATAGAGCGTCGGTCTGGGGACTGAAAGGTCCCAGGTTCGATTCCGGTCGGGGGCATGTACCTTGGTGGCGGGCACATCCCCAGTAGGAGGCATGCAGGAGGCAGCTGATCAATGTCTCTCTCTCATCGATGTTTCCAACTCTCTATCCTTCTCCCTTCTTCTCTGTAAAAAAAATCAATAAAATATATATAAAAAAAAAGAATCCTCCTCACGTGAGCGCACACACACACACACACGCACATGCACACGCACATGCACATGCATCCACTCACACACACGCTCTCTCTGACCCAGTAACCCCACCCCTGGCAGTCTGTCTTAAAGGGACGGTCCAGAGGCCGGAGGTGAAGGTGCCCGCGGCGTGGCTGTGTGTGAGGGCAAACACTGGAGTCGTGCAGTCTGTGCTGTGCCGGCCTCTCCCCCCGCCCCCCGGCCCCCAGGAACGGCATTACTGCAGGTGCCGTGGCCATGAGCTGGGGTGCAGGCCCCGGACCCGTGCAGGCGCTCCGTTCCCTCCCAGGCCCGCGCAGGGGGCTCCCGGGAAGGGGTGGCGCCCGGCCCTGCCTCACGGACTCCGTCCCCACGGCCTCCGGGCAGCGCTCACACCCCCCAGGGTCTGCCGGGTGGCGCCCAGCTCCCTGTCCGGGTTTGAGGCCGCGCTGGGCGCCCTGCTCCTGTGTCTGGCCGCGGACCTGCACACGGACAGCGGCTGGCCCGGGCGGCCCTCCTTCATGGACGGCGAGCTGCTGGTGAGCACGCCCCCCTTCTGCCGCCCTGGGCACCTCAGGGGCGAGAGGCCTCGGCCTGTGTCTCCTCTGCCTGGAGCGGGGAGAGGGAGGAATTGGGGGGAAGAGGGGGCTCTCTGAGCTCCTCCCCCTCGGCCTGCCCGTGGAGACCCCCTGGGGAGGAGCGAGGCCGCACATGAACCCTGACCCCTGGCCCTGGCTGCCCAGTGGGGATGCTAATGACTCATCTGGCCTCTCCCCCGTCTGGGGGTCCAGCCGTTGATCTTTTCCCAAAGCGTTCCGCACCCCGAGCGCCTGCCACCCCCACAGCCGGTGGGGGGCCGTGGCTGCGGTGGAGGAGGCTCCGTCTGGCCGGGGGCGGGGGCGGGCAGGTCTCGGGCCCTCGGCTGCCGGGCGCGGCCGTGCTGCTGTCCGAAATAGCTGGCAGCTGCCGTCCCGCCCGGTCATCCCGGCAGAGGGGCCGGGAACAGCTGGGTGTCTCCTCCCTCCCGCTGTCGGGCAGGCGGCCTCGAACCCTCCTCTCTGAGATGCAGGTGGTAGAGCCCCTCTGCTTTCAGAGAAGGAGGCGGCGCCCACTGTCCGGGCACCTCGGGTCTGTAACCCCCCTCCCGACATGAGGCGCCAGCAGATGCTTCTGAGGACGCCGGCGGCTCTTCTTGCTCCAATTCCCACTTTTCTGACTTAAAAATCCACTTGGAAATCTATCCTCCCTCTCCCCCCGCTATTTTATTTTTTTAAATATATTTTATTGATTTGTTACAAAGAGGAAGGGAGAGGGACAGAGAGCTAGAAACATCGATGAGAGAGAGACATCGATCAGCGGCCTCCTGCACGCCCCCCCACTGGGGATGTGCCCGCCACCAAGGTACCTGCCCTTGACAGGAATCCAGTGGTTCTCAACCTTCCTAAGGCCGCGTCCCTTTTAAGACAGTTCCTCGTGTGGTGGTGACCCCCAACCATAAAATTATTTCCGTGGCTACTTCGTCACTGTCCCAGTGTCTGTTAGCACGCGGACTGGTGTCCTCGTAACCCGCTCAGCCCCCCACCTTCTCCGTGTCGCCGGGAAGGCTGCACTTTGATGACACCTCACACCATGAACCCCAGTTTATTGTCAAAGGCCTGTCCCCGAACCAGTGTCCTTTCTAAAAGTCTGTGCTCTTCAGAGATGAGCCATGAATAGCTTGTCTTCAAGTCACGGCGTTATAAGTGGTTTTAAAATGACTCATCTGAACGCTTTGTGTGCTTTACTTCTAGGGAACGTGTTCTTTTTAAAAATATATATTTTATTGATTTTTTTTTTTTACAGAGAGGAAGGGAGAAGAATAGAGAGAAACATCAATGAGAGAGAGACATCGATCCGCTGCCTCCTGCACGCCCCCCCATTGGGGATGTGCCCGCCACCCAGGTCCATGCCCTGGACCGGAATCAAACCTGGGACCTTTCAGTCTGCAGGCCGACGACGCTCTATCCACTGAGCCACACCGGTTTCGGCTGTATTTTTATTTTATTTTATTTTTCAGTTGTAGTCGATGTAGAGTATGCTGTAGTTTCAGGCGTGCTGCGTGGTGGTTAGACTCTTTTATTTTTTTAAATATATTTTATTGATTTTTTTACAGAGAGGAAGGGAGAGGGATAGAGAGTCAGAAACATCGATGAGAGAGAGACATCGATCAGCCGCCTCCTGCACGCCCCCCACTGGGGATGTGCCCGCAACCAAGGTCCATGCCCTTGACCGGAATCGAACCTGGGACCCTTCAGTCCGCAGGCCGACGCCCTATCCACTGAGCCACACCGGTTTCGGCAATCCCTTCCCCTTTGCCCTCCCCTCTCCTCTCCCTCCCCCGTTCCCTCCGGTCTTGCTCTCTGTGTCTGTGAGTTTGTGTCTGTGTTGCTCGTTTACGTGACTTTGCACACGCTGCGTGTGAGCGAGATCGCACGGTGTGGCCTTTCCCCGTCTGATGCTTTCACTCGGCACCGCGCCTTCTCGGCCCTCCCGCGGCCCGGGCAGCAGGGCGCCATGCTGCTTCCCAGGAGCGACACTCGGCCGTGTCCGCCAGCCTCGGCTGTTCCATGCCCGCGTCTGCCCGTGGGCACCCCCCCAGCGCTCCCACAGCGTGGCTGCCGTGGATCCCGCTGCCGTGACCGTGTGCGTGTGCGTGTGCATGTGTGTGTGTGTGTGTGTCTTTCCAAAGGAGCGATGTGGTTTCCTTCGGACAGATTCCCGGAAGCGGCGTTGCTGGGTCACAGGGCAGGTCTATTTTTAATTCTCCGAGGAATCTCCAGGCTGTTTCCCACGGCGGCTGCACGGTCTGCATCCCACCACCCCCTCCCAGCAGCCATGAGGCCCCTTTGCCCCGCCCCACCCCCGCCCGCTCTGTGCGTGGCGTACTGCCGCTACCGCTCCGACAGGTGTGGGGCGTGGGGGGTGCTGCGTGAGGTTTTGAAGGGGGGGGGCCTCCCTGAGGATGGGAGACATGGAGCATCTTTCCATGCGCCCGTTGGCTGTCTGGGTGCCCTCTTTGGAGATGTGGCTGACCGGGGCCTCTGCTCCTTTTTTAATTGCGTGGTTTGGGTTTGTTTTTTTGTGTTTATGTTGAGCTCTGCCGGTTCTGGATAAGTGTGGATACTGACCCGTTATCGATCAGGTGTACCATCTGCAAATATCTCCTCCCATTCAATGCGTTGCCTTTTGTTTCACTGATGGTTTCCTTTGTGATTCGAAAGCTTTTTAAAAAAAATATATTTTATTGATTTTTCACAGAGAGGAGGGAGAGGGAGAGTCAGAAACATCGATGAGAGACATCGATCCGCCGCCTCCTGCACACCCACTACTGGGGATGTGCCCGCCACCAAGGTACATGCCCTTGACCGGAATTGAACCCAGGACCTTTCAGTCCGCAGGCTGACGCTCTATCCACTGAGGCACACCGGTTTCGGCAGAGCTTTTTAATTGGATGTAGCTCTCATTGGTGTGTCTTTCATTGGTTGTGTTTGCCCAGATAAAGAATGACCGGGCCCACATATGTGGTTTGTCATAGATGGCCCTTACTATGTTGGTGTATGTCCCCTCTATCCCACCCCCCACCCTCTGCTGAGAGCTTTTATCGTAATGGAGATTGAGTTTCCCACACGCCTTCTTCGCGTCTAGTGACGTGATCATGTGATGCTTACCCTTCATTGTGTTTATGTGGCGTATCACACTGATTGGTTTCTGAGTATTGAGCCAGCCTCGTATCTGGAGGATAGACCCCACTCGATCTCGGCGTATCATCCTGTTAATGTGTTGCGGGGTCTGGTTTGCTAACGCTGCATTGAGGGTTTTGTGTCTACGTTCATCAGGGACGTTGGCAGGTAGATGTATGGTGTTGTAGTCTCTATCTGGCTGGGGAATCAGGGTGATGGTGGCTGTTCCGTCTTCTGGATCACTCATTCCATCCTCTGCTTCAGCTGATCTGCCGTTGATTCCCTCTAGTGCAGTGGTTCTCCACCTTCCTAAGGCCTCGACCCTTGCATACAGTTCCTCATGGGGTGGTGACCCCCAACCATGACATTTTGCTACTGTGATGCATCGTGATGTAAATATCTGCCTTTTCCGCTGGTCTTAGGTGACCCCTGTGAAAGGGTCGTTCGACCCCCAAAGGGGTTGCAACGCACTACTCTAGTGTATTCTTCATCTCAGCCACTGCCTTCTTGAGTTCCGGTTGGTTCTTTTGGATAGTTCCTGTCCCTTTGCTGAAATTCTCAGCCTTCACGCGTCACTCTCCCACGTGCATGGAGGAGCCTTGGAACCAGCGTGTTGAATCTTGGGGGGGTCGGTCGCTTGTCTCCATGTTGCTCGGTTGTGTTCTTGAGGCTTTGCCCTGTTCTCTCATGTGGGACATGTGCTCGTCTCATTTGGGACGGACTCTCCAGGTGGCAGGTGGATGTACTATGACTCTCAGTCTTAAAAGTGTCCTGTGGGCCCAGTGGAGCAGCCTGCCCCCTTAGCCTCTTGGGCCGGCTCTCCAGGGGTGCCCTCCTGCTGGAGCTGGGCTTTGCTGCTGGAGGCACCTTGGTGGGCAGAGGAGCACGGCGTGGGGACCGGGCCCGGAGCCGTTCCTTCAGGAGGGCTGGCAGGGTGGCAGAGGGAGCGGGTGGGTGGGGATTGGGGGTGGCCTGCAGGCAGCCGCCGGGCGTGTGGAGGATGGAGTCCTAGGAGGGCCCTGACCTGGGCAGGGCTGCTTGGGGGGGACCCTCAGTGCTCCCCAAGACTGGCTGTCCTCCCTCAGAGGGAGCCTGCAGTGGGAGTTTCTGCCAGAGGCTCGGGGGACGAGAGGGACGGGGCGGGGGTGGGGTGGGGCCGCAGGGCATCATGGGGGCTGGCAGAGGTGGCCGCCAGGCTAAGGGAGAGCCCGGGTCTGCGCCTGGTGGGGGGCCAGCTGCGGGAGAACTGCTCAGGGCCTGCGCTCCGTCCTGGGGACGAAGGTCACTCACCCTGGACGTGGTCACCCGCGCTCCCAGCCGGGGTGGCCTCCTCTTCCCGGCACTGGTGTCCCGTTCTGGGAGCCCTGCCCGGACTGGGGCCTCTGCTTCTCAGGAAGGGGGAGGGCCCTGCAGCCGAGACACAGCTGTCACAGGGGGTGGGCCCGCCCCCCGGGTCTCCGGTGGCCTTTGTCCCCGGGTTCCAGGCGTGCTGCTCAGCCGTCTCCCAGGGGCTCGGCGTCGGCGGCTCTGTCTTTGTTGTAAGTGGCGGTGGTCGTGGAGGAGGGGAGCTGTGTGTCCCCTCCACCACCTGACTGCGCCCCCAGAATGCCCCTTGTTAACCGAGGCACAAGAGCGTGAGCGTCCAGTCCCACCCACCTCCACCCCCGAGGATGGAGGGGACCAGAGCTGGACGTGAGGCTCATGGGGGCAGCCGCGTCACACGGAGCAGGCCAGGGCCCGAGAGCGGTTTGTCCTGGCTGTGGGTCCCCCGTGTCCCGCCCCCCTCCATCCCGCCAGCCCCCCATCCTTCCCGTCGGCCCCGTCCCAAGCAGAGTGCGCCGTGCCGAGGGCGGAGGGGAGAGAGAAGTTAGGCGGCGATCGACCACAGACCCCGGAACCGCCAGCGGCCGGCTCGTGTGAATGTTCAAAAAAATATTTATTTATAAAAATACACTGGGTGAGTTTATGCTGAGAAACGCAGCAATAAATACAGTCGAGACAGAGCAAGTCTAACCGCTATACGTTGGCACGGCGGGACGGGCACGCCGCCCGGGCCCACGCGTCCCCAGCCGGGCGCCCGCCTCGGAGACGCCCGCTCGCACCCGCGCGCCTGAGCTCTAAGCACGGTTTAGTCTTGGGGAGGAGCCGGCTAACGGGGAGAGGAAAGCCTCCTATGGATGCGCACACAGGTCCGGACAGAGTGTGAGGACGCGAGCCGGTCGGGGGGAGCCGCCCCTCGCTGCGCCTTCCGCTCCGGCCCGTCCCAGCCGGAAGGAAAGGCAGCAGCTGCTGCTGCTGCTGCTGCGGAGGGCGAGGCGGGCAGAGGAGGAGGAGGAGGAGGAGGAGGGAGGCGGCCGCTCCTCCGGGCACAGGAAGCGCACTAGGGTTTCGGGGCGGAGGGGTGCCACGCAAGGTCCCCCCCCCCCCGAGTGAGCACGGTGGGAAAGGGACCCCCCACCCCCCGGCCTAGTAATCGAGGCCGGGGTCGCCGTACGGGTACTCGTGGGGGTCGTCGTCGGCGTAGCTGCCGTGGTACTCGTCGGGGTACTCGGCCTGCGAGTCGCTGTCGCTGACCTCGGAGCCGTTGGTGCCGGTGCCCTGGCTGCCGTTGCGCAGGGCCGGCTCGGTGGGCGCCGCGCAGTACTTGGGGTCGTACACCTGCCGGCCCAGCCCGTACACGCTCATGCCCTTCTGCGAGGCCACCTTGTTGGTGCCCATCTGCAGGGAGATGGTCGAGCTGTCCACCGGCTGCAGCGTCAGCTTCTGGTCGTAGATGTCTCTCCGGGTGCCCGGAGCCAGCATCCCCGCCTGGGGCCGAGGAGGGGATGTTGTTAGTGACCCCGACAGACGCTGTGACCCCCAGAGAGTCTGTGACCCCCAGACAGACGCTGTGACCCCGGCCCGGGGCCGCACTCTGCCGGGAAGAGTTACAGTGGAGGGCGGGGCTCACGGCTGAGCGGCAACCTCTGAGCTGGGAGGTCCCGGCTCGATTTCCCATCAGGGCACAGGCCCGGGGGGCGGGCTCGCTCCCCAGTAGCGTTCTCTTGCATCATTGATGCTTCTGTCTCCCTCTCACTCCCTTCCTCTCTGAAATCAATTCTCTCTCTCTCTCTCTCTCTCTCTCACACACACACAGACACACACACAGACACACGGTCGCCTCTCGGTTTCCTGCTGGGCAGGCGGTCCGGCCGGCCGGCGTTCTAACCGAACCACCAAGAGCAGAGCCGTGCACGCGTGTGGCTGCAGAAGGCCCCGTCACCCCGTGATTCCCCGCCGCACCCCCTCCTGGCAGGACCCGCTGTCCGAGGCCCCCCCGCGCCCACGGCGGCTGCTCCACCGGACAGTGGGTGTGGGTGTGCGGCGCCTACCTGGCTGGCGCCCTTGTTGGTGCCCATCTGCAGGCTGATGGTGGTCTGGTCGAAGGGCTTGTCCGTCTGCATCTTGGGGTCGTACAGGTGCCTCCGGGTGCCGTAGGCGGTCATGCCCGCCTGGCTGGCGCACTTGTTGGTCCCCATCTGTGAGTGACAGCAGGCGGGCGGCGTCAGCTCCCAGACCCCCCCTCCCAGGAGTCACGGTGCCGAGTCTGCCCGCCCTCTCTGAAGGGCGCGTTTCGGGGACGGATGTCGAACAGCCCGCCGTCGATAAAGGCCTCACTGTTAACCGCACAGAAGCCACTGAGGACGGCCGGCCGGCCGGACACTGAGATGCCACAGAGGCTGGATGATGAGACATGAGCTCCCTCCCCTCCGCCCTCCCCATAGGCCAGGGGCTGCCTCTAGGGGGAGGGACAGAGGCAGGCGCGGGCCTTGGGGCGCCCGGTGTGTTTTGTGTAAAATTCGGCAGCAGCTGAAACCGGTGTGGCTCAGTGGATAGAGGGTCGGCTTGGGGACTGAAGGGTCCCGGGTTCAATTCCGGTCAAGGGCACGGACCTTGGTTGCGGGCACATCCCCAGTGGGGGGCGTGCAGGAGGCAGCTGATCGATGCCTCTCTCATCCATGTTTCTGACTCTCCGTCCCTCTCCCTTCCTCTCTGCAGCTGAACAAGCGCAGCTTCGCCTGCTGCCAGACGGCGCCTCTCACCGGGAAGAGACGCAGGGCAGCCCCGCGTCCATTGGGGACAGGGCCGGCCCCGAGGGCACCCTGGGGGCGCACGGCCTCGGCAGAGCAGCAGGGACAAGGGTCCCCGCCCCCTCCCCGCCGCCGGGGCCCGGGCCTCCAAACGACAGCCCGCTGGGATGGCTGTTTCCTCGCTGGGTCTTTTTTCCTTAAAAATCCGATGAAGGGAAACTCCTTTTACTAAAAGGGAAGCCGGCGCACTGGGGGAGGTTCAGGAAACACGGGAGCGGGAGCAGAGGAGGGGACAGACGGTCTCTCGTTCCCCTCGGCGTCTGCCGTGAGCACGGGCACCTCCCCGCGCCCCTAGCGCCTGGTGCCTGTGACCCACAAGCTGGACACGCACCCCCACCTCCTGAGTGAAAAGCGGTAAACGGACTGGAGACTGTCTTCCTTCGTCTCTAACACGACCGCCTTCCTCCGATGGAGCTGCCCGCCTGCAACTGACCGGCCCCTGCGGCCACGGGCCCCTCCCCCGGACGCTCCCGGGCCCCGAGGAGGGGAAGGGAGCAGATACCCAGGCTGGGGGCTCGGTAAAGCTGCCTTGCGGGCCCCTGGGCCTGGGGTGTGTGAAGTGGCCCCCTCAGAGGAGCAGGGCCGGCGGGAAGTCAGCGCCTGCGGCCACGGCTGAGGCCAGATGACTGCGGGGTCTCCTCTCGGCCATCACTGGCGCGGACGCGGACTGCACCCCCTCTCCGCCCCCCCACCCCCCCCCCGCCCGCGGTCCGTCCGAGCAGCCCCTCACCTGCAGCCCGATGACGCTCTGGCCGGCCTTCAGCTTGCCCTCGTCGAAGCGCCGCGTCTGCTTCTCGGCATACTTCACCCCGATGTCGATGGTGGTGTGGAAGCCTTTGGTTTTAGCCTGGACGGGGGGGGGGGGGGGGGGACCGCACGCACCCTCAGCCCGGGACCTGCCGGCGAGCTGGGCCGCCCCCAGGGGAAGGCCGTGGTGTGGGCCCCTCCCCCTCCCCCCGGGGGCCGGGCAGCCAGGCTGTCGCCCTCCCGGTCACATGCGGCACCTCGGGCGTGTGAGCCTCAGAGGGTGCTCAGCAGCCCCCCCAAAGCTAACGATTACAGGGGGCGGGCCAGGCCCTCCCACCCGCCTGCCTGACCTCCCGGGGGCGGGGGGATGGGGGCGCACACACGAAGATGCAGCTCCTCCCTGCTCCCCGCGGCGGAACCGCACAGCGGACAACGGCCAGCGCCCAGCGCCTGCACGTACCAGGCCGGCCAGCGCCCAGCGCCCCGCGCCCCACACGCACGTACCAGGCCGGCCAGCGCCACCAGCGTGGTCTGCACCTGCGTCATGTTCCCGTTCTCAAACAGGTCGTTGGCCTCGAAGATGTCGTGCGGCTTCATGCCGTACGCCTGGATGGCCTTGATGAAGTTGCCGATGTTCTCCAGCTGGAAGGAGAGGGAGGCCCCGTGTCCCCCGGGGCGGCTGCTCAGCGAGGCTCTGGCAGCCCCCCGTTTCTCTCCCCTCCCCGGCTGGTCTCACGCCACGGGCCCCGTGTCCCAGAGCCCTTCGCCGTGGGAAACGTGCTGGAAAAGTCCGGAGACCCAGCCACGCCCCGGGCCTGTGCCCTGACCGGGAACGGAACCCGGGCCTCCTAGTTCGCCGGTCGGCGCTCAGCCACGGAGCACGCCGGCCGGGCCTGGGCCTCTGTGGGATTTGTAAAGGATGATTTCTTTCAGTTTCTCAAACACACGATCTGCCTCACGAGCTTTTAAGAAATTCTGGGTCCCGGCCAAAACCGGTGTGGCTCAGTGGCTAGAGCGTCGGCCTGCAGACTGAAGGGTCCTGGGTTCGATTCCGGTCAAGGGCATGGACCTTGGTGGCAGGCACATCCCCAGTGGGGGATGTGCAGGAGGCGGCTGATCGATGTTTCTCTCTCATCACCGATGTTTCTAACTCTCTATCCCTCTCCCTTCCTCTCTGTAAAAAGTCAATAAAATATATTTAAAATAAAACAAACAACAACAAAACAAAAAAGAATTCTGGGTCTCTGTTTCCCAGGGCTGAAGTTCTTTGTCAAAAGGCCCGTCACCCGCCATGTTCTGGTTTTAACTGGCACACACATCTGTGGTTGCTAAATGCTTAGGCCAGTGGTTCTCAACCTTCCTAAGGCTGCGACCCTGGCATACAGTTCCTCATGGGGTGGTGACCCCCAACCATGACATGTTGCTACTGTTATGCATCGTGATGTCAATATTTGCATTTTCCGAGGGTCTTAGGCGACCCCTGTGAAAGGGTCGTTCGATCCCCAAAGGGGTCGAGAACCGCTTACGCTCCTCTGTAGGCACACACGCCCCGAGGACTCAACTGTGCCATGTTACTGAACTGCACACATCCCTGCGCGTCCCAGGGACCGGTGGCCGTTAAACCCCTTGCTCTCTCCCTTTCCCCTCCGCCCTGCGTGGCCTCCTCTGTGTGAACCTGCCACGTCTTCTCGGAGAAGAGACAGTGACCAGAAGAAAACTTCCAGACGAAGCACCTAACAACCACAGACCTCACCCTGAGGAGCCACGGAAGCGTTAAAAACAACTCGGCACAAAGACAAAGCAGCCGGCGTGTACTGACTTCTGCCGAAATGTCTGTTAGGAACGTGATTGAGTTTTGCTGCCTAAAGAGTGACCAGCTGGCCCGGCCGGCGGGGCTCAGAGGCTGGGGCTGACCTCTGAACCCGGGGGTCAGGGTTCCATTCCCGGGCAGGGCACAGGCCTGGAGGGTGGGCTCCATCCCCGGTGGGGGGCGTGCAGGAGGCAGCCGATCCAGGATTCTCTCTCACCATGGATGTTTCTCTCTCTCCTCCTCTCCCTTCCTCTCTGAGGTGAATAAATCTATATAAGAAAAAGGAAATTGGCCGAAACCGGTGTGGCTCAGTGGATAGAGCCTTGGTCTACGGACTGAAAGGTCCCAGGTTCGATTCCGGTCAAGGGCATGTACCTTGGTTGCGGGCACATCCCCAGTAGGAAGCGTGCAAGAGGCGGCTGATCGATGTCTCTCTCATCGACGTTTCTAGCTCCCTACCTCTCTCCCTTCTTCTCTGTAAAAAAATCAATAAAATGTATTTAAAAAAAAAAAAAAAAGGAAATTGTGGTGAAATGGGAACAACCTATAAATTCCCCACTTGATTTATCTTAAAAAGAAAAAAAAAGGTGACCCTGAGAGAGGCCGTTACCTGTCCTGAGGGGGATGGGGTGTCACCTGCCCCGAGGGGGAGGGGTGTACCTGGGGCCAGTTGAGCGAGGACTCGTTGACCTTCTTCACCGAGCCCGGCTGCAGCTTGTTGATGAGCCTGCGGAGGAGAGGCCGGCTCACCCTCACCGCGGTCCCAGGAGGCGGCGGCCCCTCCCCGCCACCCCCCCCCCCCCGGCCCCCATGCGGGAAGCGGAGGCCCCGGCCGGCACCAGTGGGGGTGGGGCAGTGCCCCAGCGGGTCGGAGGTGGGGAGGTGGGGAGGTTGGAGGTGGGGGGGGACAGTGTGGGCCCAGGCAGGTGGGAGGTGGGGAGGTGGGAGGTCAGAGGTTGGGGGCCGGGCCGCAGACTCACTCGCAGAGGATGATGCCATCCTTGAGGCCCAGCTGGAAGCTGCTGCCGATGCTCATGCCCGTCACCTCCTCGATCCAGCCGCGCAGGTCCTCCTCCGCCTGCGGGTCATACTTGGACGCGATCTGGAACGCGGGGCGGAACGAGGTGAGGGCCCGCCCAGCCTCACTCCCGCCCCCAGCCCCCTCCCGCCCTGTGGCCATCACCCACTCCCACTGCCCACACTGCCCAACCCAATGTGCCGCTGGCGCCTCAGGACGGATAAACCGCCCGGGTGAGCGGGAAACGGGGCGGCGTGAGGGGAGGAGGTCGGACTGAGGAGGGGAAAGCCCGGCCTGACCCCGTGGCGCCTGCTCGTAACAATACGCAGGGGGAGACACCCAGGGGGAGAGACGCAGGGGGAGACAGCCCATGGGACAGAGACTCCGTGAGCTGCTCTTCATGGAGGGGGTGGGGAGGGGACAGCGAGCGGCCACGTGTCCCCGATCAGCCTCGGCGGGCGGCTGGCCTCATGGACGTGTCCCATCCTGTGGTGCTTCTGAGCCCAAGCACCCGACCGTCCAGCCCAAACCATGTGAAAGGCTCACGCCATCCCCAGGCCACGAGGCAGTTATGGAGCCCTGGAGAGGGCGGCGGGGGGGGGGGGGGGGTGTCCCCATCTTCTCCGAGGCCCTTCTCTTCCGAGGGGCGAGGGGAGGGAAAGCCAGGCCTGGCGGAACCGGCCCCCCACGCTCTGGTTGGGGGGCAGGGCTCCGGGCAGCAGGGGCGCAGGCCGGGGGCCAGCACACCACGAGGAGCGGCGGCCCGTCACGTGACAGTGGGTTCTGGCTCCTTCCCCACCCCAATCCCGTTCATTCTTTGGAAAGGAGGGAGCTTCCTGCGGCCACGCCGGCTGAGCATAGAGTTCACGGTTTAGGAATGTGCGTGCTCTTCCGATGGACGCATTTAGAATGGAGAGAAAACACTTAGGCGGCCATCTGGGAAAGGCATCGGCTCCACGCGGCCTCCCCTCCCGGAGGGCGTGGGCCCGAGCCAGCCAGGCCGACGGGGACACGCGCCCCCCACCCCCACCCGCAGGCGGCTTCCGAGGGGCGGACGCAGCCGGTCCATGGGAGAGGGACGCTCCAGCCGGGGGAGCCCACGTGGGTGGGTGTACGGCGGCCGGTGCGGGGCCGGGAAGGACACAGCGGCGGGCAATGCCGATGTGCCTGGCGGCCGCCGTCTGCCTGTCCCAGCACGGAGCGCTCCCCGTCTTATTTTATTTTTTTTTTATTGATTTTTACAGAGAGGAAGGGAGAGGGATAGAGAGCCAGAAACATGGATGAGAGAGAGACATCGATCAGCTGCCTCCTGCACGCCCCCTACTGGGGATGTGCCCACCACCCAGGTACATGCCCTTGACCGGAATCGAACCCAGGACCCTTCAGTCCGCTGGCCGACGCTCTATCCACTGAGCCACACCGGTCTCGGCTCTCCCGGTCTTTATCAGGCCGTGTCTTTACTCGGCTTTGGCCTTCATTCCACCTGACCTTCCCCGGCGACCTTCAGAGGCCCTGCCTGGAGCGGGGCCTCCCACCTGTCGCCCCCAGGCAGACGCCCCCCGCCCCCCCGCCTCTCAACAAGCCGTCACGTGTGGCCCCCGCAGGAAGTCCCCACCGAAAGCCAGAGACGACGATGCAGGGGGTGTGGGAAGGTGTGTGGAGCGCAGCAGGAGGCCAGGGAGACGGGGACTCACCCCCCCACCGCTTCCTCCCTCTCCCCCTCCCCCCGCGCCACCGCCCGCAGGCCTGGAGCAGGATGAGGTCAGGCTCAGCATCGCCCCACCTGGGACCCGCCCCCAGCTCCTGCCGACGCACACGTGTCCGCGGGGCCACCGGCCAGGTCACATGCCTGAAGTCTGACGTCAAACACCCTCACGTGTGAGCGGAGGCGGTAACCTGACCTGCCCGTTCTCCCCGGGGTCCCCCCCCCCCCCCCCCCCCCGGGCAGATGCCAGGATTGGACTGTTTGAAGGTGGTTATTTTTAAGGAACAAAAGAATGAAAAAATAACCCCCCAACCCCCCCAGAAACCCCAGCCTCTGGCCTCCGCCCCCAGCGGCTGCTTAACAGACAGGAGCCGGTGTGGGGGTCAGCAGACACTCACTCACTTCTCCGTCTCCACGTGACCTGCCTGCCCCCCCCCCCCCCTTCGAACCCCTGAACCCCAGCCCCATGTCCTCGGCTCACGGGGGCCCCTGAGCCTCCAGGGCCGACAGTCCCGGGCCCATGCTCTCGTGGCGGCCTGTGTGCAGACGCCATATGCTGGCCACTCCTGCCGACCCGTCTCCTGCTCACCTGGTCACCAGCTCCACCAGGACTGGCAGGTGGAGGGGTGACCGTCTCCCCCATGTGGCAGTGGCCCTGACTGTGGAGCTGGACCTCAGCCTACACCCTCCTCCCCCCACACCCCCCGCCCACCCAGGAGCATGGCCGTCCTCGCACCCGCCAGGCACCGCTTCCTCCCGCCAAGCAGGTGCCGGTGGACACCACGCCCCGTGGCCAGCGCGCCGGCGCCGCGAAAGCAAAGTCACCGTGAAAGCGGAGACGCCGTTACACGGCTCGAGGTCGGGACCCAGGCCTCGCGCGCACAGTGTCACTGACGCAGGACAGGGCAGCGCGGCCCTCGGGGCCCGACCTCTGGGCGACCTCTGCGCGGCTGACGGTCACACGGACACGGAGGGCGCGGGCGGCTAATCCCGGCGGGACTAACCGCAGGACAACCCCCAACGGGTGCCGCCCTGCGAGCCCCTGGGTGCGGGTGCCCGAGGGACCCCCTCTGTCCTCACCCCGCCCGCCAGGGCCTGCTCCCGGCTCAGAGCCCCTGCTGGGCGAGTGGGCTCCCGGGGGGTGGGGACCCCGGAAGGTGGGGACTCCGGGGCCGTGCCTGCACCTGCACACACCCCTCCCCCAGCCTGCACAGTGCGTGTCTGTGGCTTCCCGAGGGCAGAGCGGGCTTTATCCGTCCCCCAGGCCCACCGAGCCCCCGCCCGGTGAAGGGGCACCCAGTAGGTGATTTCTTTGTGCCACCGGCCGGCCGGTGGGGAGACCAGGCCCGGAAAACGCCAGGCCCGGAGCGCCGTCCCGGTCACGCGGCGCCCGCCCCAGGCCTGGCCCATCTGGTAATCTCAGCCGGCGGACGGATTCGTTTTGCTCCTGATAAAGGGCCCTCTGTCCGCGGCTCCGAGAGAGGCCGGGGAGTAACCCTAGCCGCCGCCGCCGGGCCTGCTCTCTGGGCGCTGACGGTCGGAAGCCCTCGGCGAGGGCGAAGTGGGGCAGTGAGACGGAAATCCGGGAGATGGTGGCTTCATAGCCAACTGTGCCAGGCACACGCACGCCTGCCCCACAGCTCCAGGGGCGGCCGGCTGGTTTACGCGATTCCCTGTCAGACATTCCTCTCTGGCCGAGACCGGGGTGGCTCAGTGGATAGAGCGCCGGCCTGCGGACTGAAAGGTCCCAGGTTCGATTCTGGTCAAGGGCATGGACCTTGGTTGCGGGCACATCCCCAGCGGGGGGCGTGCACGAGGCGGCTGATCGATGTCTCTCTCTCATCGATGTTTCTAACTCTCTGTCCCTCTCCTTTCCTCTCTGTAAAAAAATCAATAAAGTATATTTTTTTAAAAAATTACTCTCTCAAAAAATACATTTGTGTGGATGTCAGAGAGGAAGGGAGAGGTGGGGGGAGGGAGAGAAGCATCAGTGATGAGAGGGGATCATGGGTGGCGGCCTGCACGCCCCCGGCGGGGATTGAGCCCGCAATGACCGGCACCGAGCTGTGGCCCCCTGGTCGGTAGGCGGGCACTCGCCCTGAGCCAGGTGGGCAGCGGCACTGAGTTTGCCTGCAGCAGCCTCAGGGGCAGCCTAGGGGGGGTCCTTCAGGAGGCGGGGGAGGGGGGACGGGGGAGGAGTGAGCTGTCGGACCCTGGCCACCGTCCCGCCCTCCTCACCGATGGAACCGGGCTCATCTCCCCTGGCCCCGCCTGGCCCCCGCACCACCTGGCACCTCGGCGGGGGTCTGGCCCCGGCCCCCTCCCCCCAGCCTGTCTCCGGGACCCTCCTCCCTCTGCAGGCTGCCCCTCCCCCAACTGCACCCCCAGCACCTTCCCTGCACCGGGCCGAGGGCACCCCTTTGTCTGAACAAGGGCACCTTTGATGGACCCGCCGGGCCCGTTCTCGGCGCCTGAGACGGGCATCGCCGCTGCTGCTTCCTGCCTGCCCGCCTCCCGGAAGGTGTCCCCGAGACGCTGCCCGGCTGGCAGTCCCCTGCGCCCCTCCCATCCCCCCACTGCTCCCCCAAACGCCAGCCTCACATCCTGCCCGTCAGAGGGCCTCGGGCTGCGGGGCCCGGACCTTGAGGCTCAGCAGGGCCAGCCCCGGGCTCGGCCCACGGCTCCTGTCCAGCCCCTGGCGGGCTCCCCCCTCCAACGCGTCTTACAAGCCGCCTGCTCTCCACTGACCCCACCTGCTCCATCGGCCCCACCTGCTCTCCATCGGCAGGAGAGCCACAGCGATCAGTAAGAGAGCCGCCTGGAGCCACTGGGGGGTCCGGGCAGCCAGCACCCCCAGGCCCGCGGGTCATGCAGGGGCCTCAGACCAAGAAGCTTCGGTCCCCCAACCCCCAGAACCAGGAGGCAGCCGCCCGCCGGCTTTAGAAGGTGCTAGAAGGAGGCAGAACCCACTGATGGGGGGAAGAACGTTTCAGAACCCAGAACCGAGCCCGGGAGGAGACCAGGACCCGAAGCCTGGCCGGGTGGCTGGGTGCGTGGCGCATGCAGTGCTCAGGCCTCCGGACACAGGAGCAGGCAGAGGCGGGTCCTCGGCGGGCAGGGCAGGGGGCCCTGTGTGTGTGTGTGTGTGGTGGTGGTGGGGGGAGACCCTGAGGGGGGTCCCTGGTCAGCCGGTGGCTCGTGCACCCAAAGCGGGGCCACGTGTGAGGGCTGAGGCCGCGCACACGGGATGGATGATCCGCCGCCGCCTCCACGTCAGCCAGAGGCGCGGCCGCCGCCCAGGCCCGCTCTCCGTCCACCGGGCGCCTCCCGCAGCCCTCGCACCTGTACCCGGGCCGGGGCCAGAACCCGGGAGAAACGCCCCCACACCGGAGGGAAGCTCAGGGTCGGCCTCTGCTCGGGGCCTGCTTCCCGGCTGGGCGGGGCCTCGGGGGCCCGGGACACGGGACCACAGACACACACATGTCCCCCCACAGCCCTGCGAAGGCAGGTGACCCCCCCTCTCCCGCTCACGTTAAGGTGAGACCCACACGGGTCACTGGGCAGAGGCAGAGCTGGATCCCAGGCTCGGACCCAGACAGGCTCTCCCTCCTCACCGACCTCCAGGCCCAGGGCCGGGTTTACAGGGTTTCATAAAATGCGAGCGACCTGCTCGTATTCCTGGGTTAGGACGGCCCCCAGCTGTCCACTCCTGGCCCCCCAGCCTCCGCCAGCCCTAGGGTTCCACCCTGAGCCCTGGCTGACCGGCAGGGCCAGCACCCGGGGCTTCTCCGGGGCTGAGGGGCCCCATGCCTGTCCGCGCTCCCGGCCTAACGCCCCCAGCACAGGCACGTGCACCCCCCTCTACGAGAAGCAGCTTCGGGCTCCCTGGGTGGAGGGGAAGGGCTGGCTGAGACCCCGAAAGCGCCCAATGGCGTGTTTGTTTTGCCGTCGCAGGTCCGTGTAATGGTGGCTCAGGGCACCCTGGGAAGCCACCCTCCTCTCCCCCTCCCCCCTGGGGGGCTACTGCTGAGCCCTAAGGGAACAGGGGGAGAGGGCACCGTCCCCTCCAGGTCACAGGTCACAGGGCTTCCGGGGACCGGGCCTACGAGGCATCGCCCGGGATATTCCACCTCCCCTGCCTTCCCGCCATCTTCCTGCGGCTGGACACGGCTGTAACCACGGAGAGGCTGTGAGCTCAGACCCACTCCCCGGGGGGCGGTGCCTGCCATTCCACGCTCCTAAGATCCCGTTAGCTCCTCCTTCTCCTTCCTCTGCCCCCAGCACCCCCGCCCCCGAAAGCGCCCCATGTCCTTTGCTAAGACTGTCACTGAGCCTCAGCCACAGAGGGACCCCCAACCGGCACCCCGTTCCCGCCACGTGTCAGGAAAGGCCACTTCCTCCAGGCGGCTCCCCGCTCCTGGGCCACACGGTACTCCCCTCTTCCCACCCCCACTCCCCAACCCCGTAGACACCCCCTCCCTCTCTTCCTGCCGCCGCCCAGGGCCGGCGACCCACCTGGCACCTTGCTAATCCCACCGCCGCCCCTGCTCGCTCCCAGAACTACCTGCCCCGTCCCGGGTTCTAGACCCGTCTGGGTGGACGGCAAGTTGACCCTCTGGAGCCATTTAAAGTAGAGACGCTGAGCCAGGCTGAGCGCACCTGCCTTTCAGGCCGCCTGCAAACATCTCGCCGCCCATTCCCTTAAGAGCGAGCAGCTTTGTGTTTCTCCCATCCTGGCGAGCAGGCACCCTCCCCCTGTGCCGATGGCCCCTCGCCCCCAACGTTTACTGATGAACAGCATCTCAGATCAAAGGCTTTCTGGGTGCTTCCAGGGCCCCTATAAAAAGCCCGAGGCTTTAAAGGCCTGGGGAACTTCAAGGGGCGGCTTCCGCGTCGCCGATGGGCATTTCCCTTACTCAGCACCGACAGCTACGACGTGGGCCCAGAGACACATCACGCAGGGCTGCGGGGACGAGGACCCCAGGGCCCATCCCACAGGCCCCCCGGCCCTCCTGGGGGGGCTGATGCCTTTTCCATTCTGTCAAACAAGGTTTTAAGGAAAAAGCAAAGCCCTCGCCCAGAAGTGCCCAGAAGTGACCGTTGTGCCGGGAAGAGAAGGCCGAGGACTCGGAGGTGTGCGCCCCCAGCGAGCCCAGCCCGGTCCCCGTCCCGGTCCGGCGCCCCCAGTGGACACGCAGTCCCCCCCAGAGGCCCAGCAAACCAGAGCACTGCACTCTGACCCCCGCACAGAGTCCCCCAGAACCACCTGGGAAATGGCCTCAGCCGGGGATGAGTGACAGGTGGGATGAGTGACAGGTGGGATGAGTGACAGGTGGGTGTCGAGGATGGAGGCGGGGGAGGCCAGGTGGGATCAGAACACCCCAAGAACACCCTCAGACAGCCTCCTGAGTTAATGTTCCAGCTCTCTGCGTTCACTTTAAAAAAACACTGTTTTTATGGACTTCAGAGAGAGAGGGAGAGAGGGAGGGAGAGGGGGAAACACGGGTGCTGGGAGAGCATGGATCGCCACCTCCTGCACCCCCACTGGGGATCAACCCCCGGACCCGGGTTCAGAGGCTCTTCTTTCACCCTGAGAGCCACGCCTCCTGCTCTTTGGATTCAGAGGGTGAGAGGCACCCCGCTTGGGGTGCTGGGGGGTGGGGTGCGGAGTGTGGGACGGGGCTCCGGGGACAGGCCTGGAGCCGTCACTGTGCGGGGTTTCTGAGCCCCAGTTTGACTAATATCACAGCGGGCCTCAGCCCCCCACACCCCCCCACATCCCCGAAGCAGTGAGTGGGAGACGCTGCCTCGGAGTCGCCGGAGAAGGGAGCCTGGGTGTGAGCACCAGGGCAGGCCGGTCCCTCCAAGGCCGGCCCGGGCAGCCCGTTCACAGGCGGGGGTCCGGCTGGCCCTGCCCGGGACCAGAACCTCCGTGGGTCCAGAAACCAGAACCACCGCGGCCCCAGGAACCAGAACCTCTGCGGGTCCAGAAACCAGAACTTTTGTGGCCCCAGGAACCAGAATCTCTGCGGGTCCAGAAACCAGAACTTTTGTGGCCCCAGGACCAGAACCTCTGTGGGTCCAGAAACCAGAACTTTTGTGGCCCCAGGACCAGAACCTCTGCGGGTCCAGGAACCAGAACCACCGCGGCCCCAGGAACCAGAACCTCCGCGGCCCCGGGGCGGCCCCCACCCTGAACCCCAAGTTTCCGGGGGGGTGGGGGGGGTGGACCGGACCCTCAGACCCAGCCGCCACTTTCCTGCCGTTTAACCCAGTGCAGGACTGGCGGCCCCCGGGGCGGGTCCTGGGCTGCATCAGGGGAGACGGCCGGCCTGGGCCCCGCACCCCGGCCCCCCACTCCCCCCCGCACCCCGCGCCCCTCGCCCCGCGGGCCGGCGGGCGGCAGACAATGCGCGTCTGTGCGCCGCGCGGCCGGGCTGATGTCACGGGCCAGGAATGCGGCGGCGGCGGCGGCGGCAGGGGCTTGGGGAGGGGGCGCCCCGCTCCCGCCGCCGCCCCGCGCCCCCCTCTTCCCCCGCGCCCCCCGCTCCCCACGCCGCCGCGGGGCGCCCGGCACCGTCACAGCCCGGACCCAACTTCTCAGCTTCCATCAAAAGCACAAAAAGCACCAAAAAGCACCAAAAAAGGCACCAAAAAAAAAAGCACCAAAAAAAGCACCAAAAAAAAGCACCAAACAGGCACAAAGCCCTCGGCCCGGCGGCTTTGTCCGTCCCGCTCCGCCCGGGGCGCCTGCGGTGGGGGTGGGGGTGCGGGGGGTCCCCCAGGAACAAAGGCCGGGCCGCCCGCTCCCGCCCGACTTTGCTCGGGGCTGCGCTCCGCCCGGGGGTTTGGGGGGCGCACGGGGCGCTGTGCCCGGTCCCCCCAACCCCCGCCCCGGCCCGGAGGGAGGGAGGGAGGGTCCCGCCGCCGCCGCCCCGGGACCCAGGCCCGGCCCCGCCCGCCCGTCCGCCCGCCCGTCCGGCCGCCGAACAAAGCCCAGAGCCCGAGGCCGGGGCGCGGGGCCGAGTGGGGCGCAGGGAGGGCGCTCCGGCCGCTCGACGTCCCGCTCCCCTCTGCCCGGGGCCCCCCTCTGCCCCGCACCTCCTCTGCCCGGGGCCCCCCACTCTGCCCCGCGCCCCCCAATCCGGCCGGGCGCCGCACCTTGTTCTTGACCTCGGCCGAGAGCCCGTAGGACGGGCCCTTGTTGAAGTGGGTCATGGCGCCGCGTCTGCTGCTCCGTCCGCCCGTCCGCCCGTCCGCCCGCCCGGCCCGGAGTGGCCGCCGCTGCCCCGCGTCCGCTGCTCCCGGCGCCGCGACCCGACTGGCCCGCCCGCCGCCGCCGCCCGAGGGCCGGGCCGCCGCGCCGACCAATGGGGCCGCCGTCCCGCCCGCGGCGAGGGGCGGCGCTGCCCCGCCGGACCCGCCCGGCTCACGCCACCTCGGGCCGGGGAGGGGGCTGCCCGGCCTCGGGAAGGCCGGCGCCTCCGGGGACCCGGGAACGGGGACCCCCAGCCCCCCCCAACCGCAGCCCGACACCCCAGAGCGGCCCCCACCCCTGCCCGTCCGCCCCTGTGGGTCCTGTTCCGGTCGCTTCTCGGTGGGGACGGGGGAGACCAGACCCGGGGCGCGTCCTGTTCCAAGCCCGGGGCCCCCCAGTCCCCTCCCCGGCAGCCTGCGCAGGAGCCGGTGCCCTTTAGCCGCGCCAGCGCCCCCCAAACCCCTCCCATGCCCGGCTCCCCTCTGATCTGCAAGGGACCCGAACCCCGTTTTTCCCGGGGCGCCGCGCCCTGCAGTGCCCCCCGACACCCAGGTGTGCTCAGGCCCGAGCCACTCGTGTCCCTCCTGCAGGTGAAGCAGCTGCATCAGGACCTGAGATGGGGCGCAGGTGCGCCTCCCGCCCCACCCGCCCCGCCCGCCCCGCCCGCCCACACCTGGGGCCCGTCAGCGTGGCCAGAGGAGCCCCACGGGACAGGCCAGGGAGGCAGCTTCACCAGGAAACCGGGGACCCGGGGGAGGGGCGGCGGGGCGCCCCCGGGGAAGGAGGGTGCGCTGGGCCATTAGCTCGAGGCCCCTTAGTCCCTCCTCTGCAGCAACAGGAGCTGGGGCCACAGGCGCAGGCGGCCGCACCCCTGCGTGGTGGGACCCGGCACCCGGGCTGGGGGGACAGCGGATGGGGGAGCTTCCGGCCTCCCACCTGGTCCCCCTCGAAGCCCGGCTCCAGCCCCACCGGCACCTAACCTAGGTCATCCCTGCGGAAGGTTCCAGTTGTATTCAGTCTTGTCATGAAAAACCGACAGGCGAAACGGGTGTGGCTCCGTGGATAGAGCGTCGGCCTGCGGACTGAAAGGTCCCAGGTTCGATTCCGGTCAGGGGCATGGACTTTGATGGCAGGCACATTCCCAGTGGGAAGCGTGCAAGAGGCAGCTGATCGATGTCTCTCTCTCATCGACATTTCTAGCTCTCTGTCCCTCTCCCTTCCTCTGTAAAAAATCAATAAAAATATATTTAAAAAAAACCAAACCAACAAACAAAGCTGGCGTCTGGTTTCTGGGGGGTGGGCAATGGTTCGGGGGGGGGCCCAGAGCCTCCGTTTGGGATGATGAACAAGTTCTGGAAAGAGAGGAGGCCCGTCCCAGCAGGAGGCACCCTGCTCGGAGCCGCTCAGGCCGGGAGGGACCCCTCGGTGGAGGGAGGCGGCCAGGTGGCGGCGAGGTGAGCAGAGAGGCACTGGAGGGCCGGGTCCCCGTGAGGGGACAGATCGAGGGGCCACCGGGGCGAAGGGACTGGGGAGGGGGCGGCCTCCTCTCCCGTCACCCCTCCTGCCTCAGTCTCCCCTTCTCACCCTCGCTTTCCTCTGCTCTGTGTCCCGAGAGCCGTTCTCCATTCCTCGCCTCCTCTGCTCCCACCGCTCTCTTGCCTCGTTCCTGTTGGAAGCAGTGCGTTAACACCCAGTAGGTCTACCCGCTGTCACTCAGGGTCCAAAAGTTGCCGCTGTTGGGGTTCCACGCTCAAGATAAACCGGCCCTTGCTGAGGCCGGTGTGGCTCGGTGGATAGAGCGTCGGCCTGCGGACTGAAGGGTCCCGGGTTCGATTCCGGTCAAAGGCATGTATCCTGGTGGTGGGCACCTCCCCAGTGGGGGGGCGTGCAGGAGGCAGCTGACCGATGTCTCTCTCTCATCGATATTTCTGACTATCCCTCTCCCTGCCTCTCTGTGAAAAATCAATAAAATATATTAGAAAAAAAAAAAAGATACGCCGGCCCGATCCCCGCCGCCATGGCTCAGTGTTCGAACCTCAATGATTCCCGGTCACTCACTGCGGGCTCCCTCCCCAGCAGGGGGGCGTGCAGGAGGCGGCCCGGCAGCGATTCTGCCTCATCATTGATGTTTCTCTCTCTCTCCCTCTCCCTTCCTCTCCGATATCTGTAAAAATAAAGAAAAAAAAGAAAAAAAAAGATGTATAAGGTGCACCATCCCGAGAGGGTAGCTGGGAAGAGGGCAGAGGCCCCGATGGGGTCCGTGACCTTCGCCAGACGCTGGGCTCGCACCCCCGGGCGGAGGGTCGTTCCCGCGGCCTCCGGCAGGCTCCGGGCGAGAGGGCCCGGCCGTGTCCCGTGGCCGCCGGCCGCTTCGCTGTGGCTCCACCGTCACGCGGGTCCTGGATCTGGGGAGGGACGGGGTTGGAAGGCGGCGGCTGCTGCTGGGGGGGAGGAGGGGGGCGGGCGAACACCAGGACCCGTTCCAGCCTCACATTCCAGCGCTGCTGCTCACTGGCCCTCCGACCCTTAGGACGGTGTCGCCCGGGCTGCAGCTCGGCCCTGTGAGACGCCAAGGCCCAGCTCCCCGCGGACACGGACGCGGACACGGACACGGACACGGACACGCGGCACTTTCTCGCCCGAGGAGTCACTTCCTGGGCACCCGGCCCTGTCCCCACCGAGGACGGGATCCCCAGAGGCCGCTGGAAGCCGGCTCCCCCGCCCGGTTCTGGAGCTGGACGCGCCGCCTTTGGCCGCGCAGGCACATCTGGCCGACAGGCCTTCCGTGCGGCGGGATGAACGGCGTCAGCACAGCCAGCGGAGCCGGGGGGGGGGCGTTCCTCGTGTTTCTGGTTGGGATGTAAACCCAGCGAGGGCAGGGTGTGCGCCGTGCAACATTGTATCCCACATGCTGTGACACACTGTATCCCTCACACACTCAGTGCAACATTGTATCCCACATGCTCTGTGATACACTGTGTCCCCACATGCTCTGTGCAACATTGTATCCCACGTGCTCTGTGCAACACTGTATCCCTGCACGTGGCACCCAGGAGCCGTTCCCTAAGCCTCATCGGCAGACGGGCCGGGCGACTCCAGGCTGAGCACAGAATGCTGAGAATGCAGGTTGGAGGGCGGCCCTTTGCCGACCTTTACGCCCGTTCACGCAGCAGCCGCTGGGCCCTGGAGGCGGGGAGCCCTGGGCCGGCAGGACCACGATCCCTCCGGAGGGTGAGAGCCTGACGGGGACGTCCCCGTGCCAGCCCCGTGCCTAGGGCTCCGCGGAAAGGGGTCCCGTTCTAGACATTTCCAGGCTCACTCCTGGCTTCAGCATCCGGGTTTTTTCCCCCCGTTTTTTCTGTGTTAGTTCTGACCCAAGGATATTTTTCCATGGATTTATTTTTAGAGAGCATGAAAGGGGTGGGGGGGAGGGGGAGGAAAAACATCAATGAGAGAGAGAGAGACGCGTGGATCGGTGGCCTCCCGCGCCCGCCAGGGATGGAACCTGCCACCTTCTCAGAAACGCGCTGACAGCCAATCCGGTGGAGCTTGGCTCTGGGTCCCCCGCAGGGACGCTCCCAGGGGCTCGACCCCGTTCCCGGGTCCGGTCCTCGCGGCCGAGCCGGGCAGCAGCTGGGGCGGCGGGAGGTGAGTGGGCAGGGGACTCCCGCCAGGCCCCGGCCCGCTTCCTCCCCGGCCCGCTCGCCTCTTCCCGCGAGGAGACGCCGGAGACGCTGACACGGAGGCTGCGCTGGAAGGCCCGGGCCGGTGGTCACCAGATGCCGCCCCGGTGGGCACAGCCGGCCCAGCCCTGGTGCTCCGAGCACGGGACCGACACCCCGGGTCCGCCCGGGTCCGATGGGCGCGTCTGGGTGCCAAGGAAGCCTGGCCGGCCCCTCCTGGGAGGAATCAGTATTTATTTTGCTCGGTTTCTGCGTCGTCTCCCCTCCTGCTGCCGGGCTGGGGGGCGGGGCCGCAGCCCTGGGCACGGTCGGGCGGTCAGTCGGCCCTGCCCTCCACGTTCCCTCCGCGCCCGGTGCGGCCCGGGCACCCGAGGGCGGCGTGTCCTTGGTGAGGGCGGCGGCGCCCGGGGAGGCGGGGCCTGGAGCCCCGGCGCTCGGGTCAGGGAGAGGCGGACCCCTCAAATATTGACCGAGCAGCGGCGGGAGCCGGCCTGCCTGCCAGCGGGGCCGCAGGGGCGAGGGCTCAGCCGGGAGCGGCCGCAGACCCAGCGCCCCACGTCCGCCGTGAGGAGCGGACACGTGTCCAGCTGTGCTCCCTCCTGCGGGGGGTCCCGGCGCCTCCTGTGGGGGCCCCCGCTTCTCGGCTGTGTCGGCTGAGGGGCCTCTCACGGGCCGTTGGGCCGCAGCTTAAAGCGTCTAAACTGGGGGCCCGACGCGTGGGTGGTGGTGGGGAGACGGGGCTGGTGAGGCGCCCCTGCACCCCTGTTCCCGGGCCCACGCAGCCGCAGGCCCCCCCCCCAGCGGTACAGGCAGAACCAAGCCTCACACCTCCTCCCACGCCAGCCACCGATACTTTGTTTCTATACGTTTTAGTTTTAAGATATGTTTTTATTGATTTGAGAGAGAGACATCGATCAGCCGCCTCCTGCACGCCCTCCACTGGGGATGTGCCCACCACCAAGGTACCTGCCCTTGACCGGAATCGAACCCGGGACCTATCAGTTTGCAGGCCGACGCTCTATCCGCTGAGCCACACCGGTCTTGGCCAAGTGACGAATTTTTAAAAATATATATATTTGACTTCAGAGAGGAAGGAAGAGGGAGAGGGAGAGAAACACCTGTGATGCGAGAGAATCACTGACCGGCCGCCTCCCGCACGCCCCCCACGGCCCAGGCCGGTGCCCTGGACCGGAATGGAGCCTGCGATCTGCCCGTCTGCAGGCGGTGCTCTGCCCACTGAGCCACACGGGCTGGGGCCGGTTACAAGGTTTTCACTGAGGCGTTTCTCACGTACCCGTGTCCGCTGGCGGCCGGAACGCCCGTGGGGGCCGCGGGTGCGAGTGCTCGCTCGGCCTCCGCCCCGCACGTGGGGGCGCTCACACGACCCGGCCCAGGTACACGGCGCCGGGGTACTTGTGCTTCAGCGCGGGCCACTGCACCAGGAAGTGGTCGGCGAAGGGGCGCAGGAGGCGGCCGGTCAGCGAGAGGCGCTCCACGCGGCACAGGCTCTCCACGTAGACCAGGGTCACGCGCTTCACGCCCAGCACGCCCAGCAGCAGGGCGGCCACGCACACCGGCACGCAGGTCCCCGGCCCGTTGCACAGCACCTGCGGGAGCGGGCGGGGGGGGGGGGGGAGACAGAGAGAGAGACAGAGAGAGAGAGACAGAGACGTGAGACACGGAAGCCGGTCGCCTCCCGCCCGCCCCCCGACAGGGAGATGCCGCCGCCTAGGCTGGCGCCCCGGACCGGGAGTCACACCCGCGCCCCTCGGGGAGCAGCAGAGGCTGCGGCACCGCCCCCGCCGGGACCGGGGTGTCCCCCACAGGGACACGGGGGAGGGCGGGCGGACATGTCTGCTGACGGGGACTCTGTCCCGCCCGGGGCGGCGGAGCCAGGCCCTGGGTGGCCCCTCCCCGGGACGGTGCAGCTAGGCCCGGTGTGCCGGCCGGTGGGGTTCCTGGCAGAGCCCAGCACCAGGTGGGCCGTCCGCGCGTGGCAGCCCCATGCCCACCAGTGGGTGCGCCCCCCCCCCCCCCACGCCCCGGCCAGCGTGCGGCCCGTGGAGGCCGTTCTGGCGGCTCAGCCCCACCGCCCGCCTCCTCCCCGAGCGGCCGGTCCTGCTGCGGAGCCCCGGCCGGCCTCCCTCCCTCCCTCCGAGTCCGCAAGCCGAGGCCGCCTGGTCCTGACCCGGACGGCGTGGGCTCCCTGGGGCAAGTGGGATCCCGGGGAGTGGGGGAGCAGATGGGCCTCCCGCTGGAGCCGGTGCGGGCTGGGAGCCAGGGGCCGGGGGGAGGGGCGCACGCAGCCTGGGAGGGAGGTCGGGATGGGGAGCGTCCGGGTGATCAAGGCCACAGGGAGGGGGTGCGGCTGGAGGGCACGCGGCCCACGGGGGCGGGGGGAGGGGCAGGGAGCCGGGCGCTGTGGGTGGGAGGCAGGGGGAGGGCGTTTGGGCCCGCCATGGAGCAGGGACAGCAGGTCACACCCGGCAGGTCCCACACAGGCTCCGCTCCCGCCGCCGCCGCCACGGTGAGCGGCCAGCGTGGGCACCGTGCGAGGACGCCCCACCACCCGCGCTGCCGCGGGACACAGGAGCCGGAGCGGAGCTTCCTTTCACGCGGTCCGAGCGGAGGAGCTGCCCGCTGCGGGCCCGGGTCCCGGGAAGGTCACCGCGGCGACCTCTGCCTCCTAACCCGCGTCCGCCGTGCGGCTTCCTGTCCTCGGCCTCCGGTCTGCATTGTCCCACCGTGTTCCCAGCCCGCCCGTCTGCAGCAGCCCGCGTCCTGGGCCCCGTGCTCGCCCTCGCCGAGCCCACGCCGACTCCCTGAGCCCCCTGAACCCCCCTGAGCCCACGCCGCGCCCTCACCGACCCCCTGAGCCCCCCAGCCCCCCAAGCCCTCCCTGACACCCTCCCGCCCAGGCCCAGGCCCAAGGCAGGAGCAGCCTCGGAGCCTCCTGCCGGCCCTGGGCCCGAGGGGAGGGAAGGAAGCGCGGTGGCCGGGCGCCGGGCAAGCTGAGGTGCGTGCGACCCCTCCCGCCCGCGGAGGCCGAGGCGAGGGGCCTGTGGCCGGCGGCGGAGGCTCTGCCCGGCTCCCGGAGGACGGCCGTCCCTGCCCAGGAGCGCGGCTGGGACGGAGGGGCCCTGCCCCAGCGGGTTCTCCTCCGGTCAGACGGGCTCCTGCCTGTCCGGTAACAGCGGCTGCGCGGCCTCAGACGGCGACGCGGCCTCGGCAGGCGGGGGCGCGGCTCTGGGTCCCAGGGAGTGTGCGGGGCCCCTCGCCCAGGAGGACCCTCGGCGTCTTCCGGCCTCCGTCCCGGGGTCTGCCTCTCTCCCCGTCTGTCTGTCTGTCTGTCACTCACCATCAGCCTCTCGTGGCGCGTCTGTGTGCGCTTTGGTGCAGACGCCAGGCCGGTGCCATTCGCACGCCCGCCAGTGTCGCCGCCTCGCCAACCCCATCGAAGAGGGTTTGCCCGGAGGGAACCCGGACCCCATCGCTCCGGGGGAGGCGCCCCCCCGAGGGGCCCAAGGCGGGCCCCTCCTGCTGACCATCTGCGAGCCCCCAGCTTCGCGCCCCCCCTCCCCTCGCACAGGCCCGGCGGCCCCTTCATCGCTCCCGCTCGCTCGCTCGCTCGGCGTTTCATCGGCAGCGACCGCAGGCCAGGCCCCAGGCTGCTCAGCCGGCCGCGCAGACAGAGCGAGAGCCATCCTCCCGGGTCCACGCCAGCGCTGGACGGACAGACGCCCGCGGACGCTTCCGCACCGGCCCCCGGGAGACAGCGCGTTTTCAGCCACGAGCCCTCTTTCTTACGGCATCGCCTCGAGACCGTTTTCCTTAAAGCAGCGGCATCGCCGACTTCCAGGTTCCCGTTAACGACGCCGCTCCGTCCGGAAGCAACGTTTTCGCCGATTTTCACCGACCTCTGCAGCGCTCGCTCAGGCTCGTTCTGAGAGATCCGCCCGGCCGGCCTCTTACTTACTTATTTACTTACTTATTCATTCTTTATTGTTTATAACCCGCTGACCTGGGGGCCGGGCCTCCGGAGGGGGGGTGCAAAGCCCGGGAGCGGCACCAGGGAACTTGTAGGAAGAAACTAAGGCAGACGGGGGGTCTTGGTGAACCCACATAACTGGCAGCCTGGTGGGTGTGGACAGCCTCACCATCCGCTCCCGCACCCCAATGGAGCGGCCGAGAGAGGAGCAGCTGAGAGAGGAGCAGCCGAGAGAGGAGCATGGCCTGAGAGAGGAGCAGCTGAGAGAGGAGCATGGTCTGAGCAAGGAGCATGGCCTGAGAGAGGAGCATGGCCCGAGAGAGGATCATGGCCCGAGAGAGGATCATGGCCTGAGAGAGGAGCAGCTGAGAGAGGAGCATGGCCTGAGAGAGGATCATGGCCCGAGAGAGGATCATGGCCCGAGAGAGGATCATGGCCTGAGAGAGGATCATGGCCTGAGAGGATCATGGCCTGAGAGAGGAGCAGCTGAGAGAGGAGCAGCTGAGAGAGGAGCAGCCGAGAGAGGAGCAGCTGAGAGAGGAGCATGGCCTGAGAGAGAAGCATGGCCTGAGCGAGGAGCTTGGCCCGAGAAGGCTGGAGCAGCAGCAGGCTGAGCCCCGAGCTGGCACGGCCCCCCCTGACGTGACTCGTCCGCAGGCCCCTGTGGTGTCAGCAAACGCTTAGGAAAACAGCTCCTGGCCCTGCCGTGGCCGAGGCCCCCCCGCCCCCCGCCCCGCAGGGACCGCTGGCTGCAGGGAGCGGCCTCCTCAGGCCACCAGCAAACCTGCTGCACAGGCTGCGCTGTGCACACTTCAAAGGCCTCCACCGGAGCCGCCCTGCGTCAGCCAGGCCGGGCGGCCGGGAGCGGATGCTCTTTGCCAACAAATGGGACATTCAGCCGCCCCGCCCCCGCCCCCTGCCGGGCAGATTTCCTTCCTCAGGCAGATCTGGCTGCGCCCGGCCCACGGACTCTGTCCCAGGCCTCAGCAGCCGGGATTGGTGCCGCCTCCCGGGTGGGTAGCACCAGTCCAGGCTCTGACCGGCTTCCTGCCGAGCCTCCTCGCCCCCAGCCCAGCGGTCGGCAAACTCCTCCGTCCGCAGAGCCAGACACCAACAGCACCACGATGGACATTTCCTCTGAGAGCCACGTTTTTTAAACTGAAACTTCTCCTCACGCCACTTCTTCAAAACAGACGGGCCCGGGCCCTGGTCTTTTGTGGAAGAGCCACCCTCCAGGGGCCAGAGAGCCGCCTGTGGCTCACGAGCCGCCGTTTGCCGACCACGGCTCCAGGCAAAACGCAGCCGCCCGGTCCCCAGAGCCACACGCGTGGTCTGCAGATGCTCCCTCGCCCTGTCACGTGGCGGCCGGGGCTGGGGCCGTCCTGCAGCGTTTGCCACGTGTCATGAACACGGAGTCTGCCCGCTGGCCGGCGGGTCCCGCTGGCACTGGGACCCCCACCCCATGTCCCCGGCAGGGAAGGGCGGCCTCTGCAGCTGACTGAGAAGGAGCCCGTGACCGTGACCCCGCTTCAGGCTACCTGGGGGAGGGCCAGCGGGAGGCGGGGCAGACAGGCCCGAAGGCAGACCCCAGAGGACCCCGGCCTAAACAGGACCGTCCCCCAAGGCTGGCAGGAAACACCGCGCTGCAGCGTGTGGAAGGGAAGCAGGAGAGATCGGACCCGCCGGGCGCTGGGCCACGCGCCCCATTCGCCCAGCTCCCCGGCACCTGCTCCGGAGGGAGAAGCCGGTCACCCGAGGGCTGCCCACGGTGCCCACTCAACCTGCCGCCCGCAGCGCCCGCTGGGCCCTAGGGCGCGTCTGGGCGGGGTGACCGGGCGGTTACGCCACGTGCTTTCCTCGCCCCCCCCGCCCCCCGACCTCGCGCCCTCCACAGGCCCCCACTCGGCGCCACCCCCACCCCAGCGCTCCGCTCGGGGCCAGGACTGCAGGGTGCGGCCCAGGCTCCTGGCGGGCACCCCGGCTCCCGGATCCCTCCGAGGGCGGCCAGCCCCTCCCCGGCTCCCGGTGCGAGCCCCTTCATGGCTCCGCACCCTCAGACCACATGGGGGTTGGAAAACACAACTGGGCGCCCTCCCCGCGTGGATTTCAGAGGCCGCGAAGGTGGAGCCAGACCCGCAGGGCAGTTCACGGGAGCCTCGGGTGGGGCTGCCCTGGCGGCCGGGCCTTTGAACTGGGGAGCGGCTCAAAGCCTCCCTTCTCGCTGGCCCCGCCTCAGCCCGCCCGCTCACCGCGGGGCTGACCGCACGCCCGGCCGGCCCTGAAAGCAGCCTTGTTCCTGGCGGCCCTTTGCCCGCTCTCCTCCCGCCCGCCGGGGGCAGAGGCCCGTCTGTCCGTCCGTCCGCCCGGCGGCCCCAGCTCGGGGAAGCGGAGGACGGCAGAGGGCAGAGCCGCTGCCCCGGAGCGCGCCCGTGGGAGAGGGGCGGACCTCCGTGTCCAGCCTTGGAGGCCTCCACGTGGAGTCACGAGCCAAAGGCCACGGAAAGCGCTCTCACGGGCCCACAGCCCGGGCTGCGCTCGGACACGGGGGGCGGGAAGCGGGGGCCGGTTTGAACGGAGGGCGCCGTGTCCGGACGGAGCCGCTGTGGCATCACCGGGTCGGGGCAGCCCGGGGGCAGCCGGGAGCCAGGGCGTGGCCGGCTCAGAGCCACGTCTCCTGCGCACGGACCTGGGGGCCCTGCGGCACGCTCCTTCCCGCAGGTGCTGGGGCAGAGGCTCTCCGCCTTCCTCAGGCCGCGACCCTGGCACACAGTTCCTCATGGGGTGGTGACCCCCACCCATGACATGTTGCTACTGTGATGCATCGTGATGTAAATATCTGCCTTTTCCGAGGGTCTTAGGCGACCTCTGTGAAAGGGTCGTCCGACCCCCAGAGGGGTCGCAACCCACAGGTCGAGAGCCGCTGAGCTGGAGGGCGAGCCTGTGAGGGCGGAGGGACCACGGGGAGACGTGACCCGGCGTGACCTGGGGCGCAGGGCTGGCCTCACCGGCTGAGCACGGCGGGCAGGTGGCCCCAGGCGGCGGCCTCCTTGGCCCTCGTCCCCGCCTGGTGCGCCGGCCGGCGGGCACCTGTCAGCGGCCCCTCCTCCTCTGCGGATGGCGGAGGTGACCCCAGACGCAGGCCCTGCTCCCGAGCATCACGCCAACCGGGCGGCGGGCGGGCCTCCAGGGCTCTGCCTTATCGTCCAGCGGCTCGTCGGCGCACAGCGTCCCCAGCACCTGCCCATCACCCGCCGACAAACACGCGATAAACCGTGCAAACAGGGCCACCGGCCCGCCCGCCGGGGGCTCCCCCCACAGAACACGCCCTTTCCGACCTCTGAACCAGGAGGTCAAGGTTCGATTCCCGGTCGGGGCACAGGCCCGGGTCTCGGGCTCGATCCAGGGTGGGGCGTGCAGGAGCCAGCGGTCCACGGCTCTCTCTCCCCGTCGGTCTCCCTCTCCCTCCCCCCTCCTCGCTGACATCCAGGGAAATATGTTTTTAAAAAAGCCGGCCTCCACGGGGACCGGCTGCTGCATGGACCTTGGCCCCCCCCCCCCCAGCTCTCCCTGGGCAGGAGACGTGGGAACCGGGCAAACCACACAATGGGCGTCTTTCACGCGGCCGCGGGCGTGTGTCCGAGCGGCCGGCACCCAGAGAGCCCACCCCCCTGGCCCAGCACCCGCTGCCCCTCGCTGGGTGGGGAGCCAGGCGGCCGCCTCCTGGGGCGCAGAGCTCTCTGCTGAGGCTGCACCAGCACCGGGCCCGGCTGGCTCTGCAGGCTCTTCCGCCCGCCCCCCTCCCCCCCAACCCCCTGCAGGGCCAGTCGGGCGAGGGTGTGGGCGTCTTTGTTTCGGGGGTGACTCACCGCCACTGTTCATTCACTGACTTTCAAGTCACCCCACAGGCATGCGGGAGGCGCTTTTCTAGGAAAGCCCGTGGGAAACCAAGATATGGGGCGCCTCCCCCCCCAGCTCGGCAGCCCGGGCCGCTCCGTGACGGAGCCCGTGGCACCTGCGCTCCTGGAACGGAACTGCGTTCTCCGCGGGAGCGCGTTCCCAGGGGGCGGGAGAGCCGTCTGCTCGCCCAGAGACCCGCCGACCCCCTTCCGGGAGTCACGCAGAGAGCCACCCAACCCCCCTTCCGGGAGCCACGCGGACGGAGCGGAGAGGCTGGTCCTGAGAGTGAGGCAGGGGGCCAGGCAGCACCGGGGATCGTGGGCGAGGCCGGGGGACGAGGCGGACGTGGTTTTAGAGGGAAAACATGTGCCCACGTCCCCAAGGCTGGCAGCAGAGCCCTTGCCTGGACGTCCCTCTGTGGGGGGCCCAGCCCTTGGAGGAGGAGGAGGCCTCAGCGTGGACGTCACTCATGGGGGGCCCGGCCCTTGGAGGAGGAGGAGGCCTCAGCGTGGACATCCCTCTGTGGAGGGAGAGCCCGGCCCTCGGGGGAGGAGGCGGCCTCGCGGTGGACGTCCCTCGGGGGGAGGGGCCGCAGTCACGGAGTGGGACTGCGTCCGGTTAAGCCCCCGGGGCAGAACCGCGGCCGGGATGGTGCTCGGGTTGACATGGCTCGTCAGTCTGGCTCCGTGTAAAGCGGCAGAGCGCCCTGCTCTCGCCGGGCCCCCCGATTTCCTTGGAGAAACCCCTCCTTCCTCAGCCAGTGCCGGGCCCGTGAGACTTCAGACTCCGCGAGGCGCTGGGGTGACCGCCGGCCCGTCCGTCCTGCTTGCTGTTGCTCCGTGTTTCGGGGAGCAGCGGACTGACGCTGGGCTCCCCGGGAACTTTGAGAAGGGGGGCCTTGCAGAGGGCGTGGGGGGGTCAGCCCGGCGCGAGCTGCCGCAGCCCAGGGCTCCTCCCGGTGCCGAGCGGTCAGGCGATGCCTCTTCGCCGCCGGCACGTGCTCCACGCGGCCTGGGACAGTGGCCGCGCCTCCGGGGACCTCTGAACGTAACCCCCAAACTTCCGGCCTGAGGCCTGGCCACCCTTCGCTCCCTTTCACGTCGCCTCTGCGTTTGAGAAATGAGTGAGCTGAACCTCGTGGGGCCGTTGACCCTGTGGGGGGGGTGGGGGTGGGGAGGGACCATCCGGCCAGCGGGCTGCACGGGCCGGGAACGCGTTGGCCAGCCGGCGGGGCCTGGGGGGGAGGTGCCCGCACACCTGAGGAGCCGAGCGGGCTCGCGGGCCAGCCACTGACGTTGATGGCGAGCGCGAGGGGTGAGCCTCCAGCTGGCCCAGGCACACAGGGCTCCCACCCGCGGCAGGCGGTCTCCGAACGGCACGCGCTCCACGGGCGTCTGGGGCCGAGAGGCGAACTCACTTGGCAGAACAGAGGCGGCGCCCCTCCTCCGTGGTGATGGGAACCAGGGGCGGCCACCGGCGGCCCGGACCCTTCAGGGGCGTCAGCATCTTCCCGGGACGGGATCCAACGGCCCACCCGCGCAAGGTCTGCCAGTCTCACAGCTCGGAGACCGCGTGTACTACCCCCACGCAGACTCCCGCCCGGGAAGGGGCCGGGGAGCACGGAAACCCCACCGCCTGCTCGGAGCTCACCCCTCGCCGAGCGGGGCTCATGTCCAGCCCGCAGCGCGGGCTCCGCCCTGACGGGGATGGGAATGTTCAATGTTCGGCGTCGCCTCCCCTGGGATGGCTGGCCCCCGCCCCGTGCCGCCCGGCGCTGCCCACCGAAGGGGCTTCCTCCTCCCGAAGACCCCAGAGCCCGGCCAGTCCCCCCGGCGGCGATCGGCGCACCGGCCCTCACTGCTGGCCTCTGCCTGCTGCCTGCGTCCGTCTCCCAGGGAAACACCGTGTGTGACCTGCGGCTGCACCCCCGCCTGCTCCGCGTCCCGGCAAACACGGGGCCCTGGAGGAGGCCCAGGAGCCCGGCTCTCCCCTGGCGGCCAAGCCCCTGGTGCGGGCCCAGAGCCCCCGGCAGGCAGGGGCCTGGGCTGTTAAAGACACGTGTGTTAGCGTCACGGGCCCGGGGGAAGGGCCCACGTGGAGTTCACGGGCGGCCGGACACAGAGGGCCCGGCCTGTCGATTCCCACGCAGGGCCAGGGCCTCCGGTGGTCCGTGTCCCCACAGGCCGGCACCTCTCGGGCAGGCGGACAGCGCGGGGAGCGTACCGTCTTTCCCGAGAGTAAGACGTCCCCCGAAAATGAGACCTCCTCCCAGTGTTCCCTCTCGCTGTCATAGAAGGCATCCCCCCCGAAAATCAGACCTCCCCGAACATCAGGCCTCCCTGGAATAGAAGGCCCCCCAAGCTATCGTCAGGTGTCTGACTCCTGATGTAAAGAGACCTCGCCCTGCCCGAACAGCTCCGGCTGCGCTGCAGCCCATCAGGGAGCTGGTTGGCGATGACCACGACTACCGTCCCGTAGACAGGTCATCCATTTCCTTTTTTTGTTGTTGTTCAACCATAATTGTGCACCATCTTCTTCTTCGTGGGAAAATAAGACACCCCCCTGAACGTAAGACCTGGCGCCTCTTTAGGAGTAGACATGAACAGAAGACGTCTGATTTCCGGGGACGCAGGGTACGTACCAGGTCGGGCCTCACGCGGTAGGTGAGGGGCACGCAGAGGCAGGCGGAGTGCAGGGTGGTGACCACGGTGGACAGCCAGGACTGCTGGACCTCGCGGCTCCGAGGGATGCGGTGGAGGAAGTAGCGGGGCGCCTGAGGGGGAAGAGCACAGACCGCGGCCGCTCAGCGGGTCTCTCTCCGGCTGGACGACGCTCTGCACGAGGCAGGTCCCCCTCCGGGGCCGGGGGGCCGCGCACCGCCTCCAGCATGCATTTTGGGGGGACGCCCTCTCTGAGCGACGTTTGAAATTGGCAACAAACACGAATTGTGAGGCCCGTCACCAGGGAAACCGACGCTCGCTGAGCGACAGTTCCCCGCCGGGGCGCTGGGCCCTGGGGTGGGGACAGGAGGCCCCCCGGCTCTCTGGGGGGGCTCCTCGTGGAACCGGGGGGCGTGGGCAGGTCTGGCAGGAGGCCTCCTCGGCCCCGGGCCCTGGCACAGGCGACCGCGTGTTCTCAGCACACGGGAGCTCTCTGCTGGAAGCAGGTCACCCCAGAGGGTGGTGCCTCTGCAGGTCACCCCCATTCCCACAAGGTCCTGCTGTCCACAGGCCGGCCTGTCCTGGAGAAAGGGGTGGGGGGTGCCTGGGTGAGGAGGTGCCTGGGTGGGGGTGCCTGGGTGGGGGATGCCTGGGTGGGGGTGCCTGTGTATGGGGTGTCTGCTCTCAGTCAGCAGCCAGCACCAGCCCGATCCGCAGAGCGGGGTCCGCGCGCCGCCCGGTGGCCGCAGCGGGTACTGCCGGCGGAGGCGGGTCCGTCCCTCCAACCGCTGTCCCCTCCTGTGCGCCCTCGGCGGGAGGCCCCCCTGCAGGGCCTGGGCCCGCATCTCCCTCCGGCACCGGCGCCGAGGGCCCTTTCGGCTGGGAGAGGGGGTCAGGGCGGCCCCCGTCCTCACCACGGCTCCGACCACAGGCCCGGGAGCTCTGCCCGCCTTCCCTCCCCTCCACCCCCAGCCCCGTGCGTCCGTCCCCACATTGCATTTCCTCTCCTTCCACCTCCGGCCACGGCCCGAGGCCCGTGCCCGGTGCTGGGCTAGCTCGGCCGGAGGTGGGGGGCTCCCCCGGCCTCCCCCTGGCCCCCCAGCCTCCTGGCCACACAGCACCCCCGGCCTGCTTAACGGGCAGCGGGCGGGCCGCGCCCTCCCCGGGAGCCAGCCCCTGGGAAATCGCCGACCCGGGCACCTGCCCCCTGCCCTCCCGGTCCGGGCGGTGACGTGTGTTCGACGGCCCAGCGGGTCAGGGAGCAGGGCTGGGGCTGGGGGGGGTGGGGAAGGGGGTGACGGGGGACCCCCCTTTCCCACTTGGCTTTTGGCTGGTGACATAAACAAACCCGAACACCCTCCCGCCATCGGCAGACGGAGAGGCTGTAAGAAAGGCACACGGCCGAGACCGGTGTGGCTCAGCAGACAGAGCGTCGGCCTGCGGACGGAAAGGTCCCGGGTTCGATTCCGGTCAAGGGCATGGACCTTGGTTGCGGGCGCATCCCCAGTGGGGGGCGTGCAGGAGGCGGCTGATCGATGTTTCTCTCTCATCGATGTTTCTGACTCTCTGTCCCTCCCCCTTCCTCTCTGTGAAAAATCAATAAAATATATTTTAAAAAAATAAAGAAAAAAGAAAGACACGTGTACGTGCGTGTGTGTGTGTGTGTGTGTGTGTCTGAACCCTCCTGGCCGGGACAGGAGGCACGAGAGGCGGGAGCGGCCGGCGGCGGCGGCGGTGGCGGCGGCGGGAGAAGCGGTGCCGGGAGGCCCTGCAGGTGTGGGAGGTCACTGCTGATGGTCGCTGAGAGACAAGCCCCGGCCCGGAGAGGCAGTGCGTGTGCGTGTGTGTGTATGTGTGTGTGTCTGAACCCTCCTGGCCGGGACAGGAGGCACACGAGGCGGGAATGGCCGGCGGCGGCGGGAGAAGCAGTGCCGGGACCGGGCGGGGTCCCCTGGCCGTGCAGGTGCGGGAGGCCATGGCTGATGGTCGCTGAGAGGCACGCCCCGGCCCGGAGAGGCTGTGCGTGTGTGTGTGTGTGTGTGTGTGTGTGTGTGTAGGGAGGGGTGGTGGCTCCGGCTGCTCGCTCTTCTGCCGTCTAATCCTCGGACCCCTGGGCAAGCTCACCCACCTCCTCGCTGTAAGAACCGTCTGCTACCCACACCTGACCCCCCAAGTCACATCCCAGACCAGGCTCCCCTCCCGCACGTCACGCCCACCTGCATCCGCATCGTGTCGCTGCCAGCCCTCCCCCCCCCCGCCCCTCCTCACAGACATGGAGGGCGGCTCCCTTATTCTGGCAGGTCAGGCAGAAGCCTGCATGGTCCGTCCCCCCCCCCACAACTTTGCCCCTCATCCTTCTCCCCCACCTGCCCCTGAACAGACCCGTCCCGATGGTTAAAAAATATTAACCTCGCCGAAACCGGTGCGGCTCAGTGGATAGAGCATCGGGTCTGCGGACTGAAGGGTCCCGGGTTCGATTCCGGTCAAGGGCATGTACCTTGGTGGCGGGCACATCCCCAGCAGGGGGCGTGCAGGAGGCGGCTGATCGATGTTTCTCTCTCATCGATGTTTCTAACTATCCTTCTCCCTTCCTCTCTGTAAAAAAAATCAATAAAATATATTATAAAAAAATATATATTTTAACCTCAGAGCACGACTCAAAACGTCCTTCGAAACAGACACGGTCACTTACCCCGCCGCCACCGGGGTCCCCATCGGCTCGACGGCGTTCAAAGTCGTGAATCTTCCGGACACTGATCTCGTCCGTGTCGGCGACGACGTAGTGTCGGGGAGAGTAGGCGGCGGACAGGGGCCCCAGCAGCCTCAGCAGCTCCGTGGTGTGCCCGCCTGGAGAGGGGGGGGGGAGGCCGTAGGTGGGGAGACCGCCAGGGGCACGCCCGTCTGCCCGTGTTTCACGGATGACACAGCCCGGGCGTTTCTCCACGGCAGAAGGAACCGCGGGGCACGGTGACGGGGGTGCCTTTGTGGTGGGAAAGGACTTTCATGTGGGGAGGGGAACACACGCTATGAAAATAAACTCCGGCCGGAACCGGTGTGGCTCCGCGGACAGAGCGTCGGCCTGCGGACTGACGGGTCCTGGGTTCGATTCCGGTCAAGGGCAGGGACCTGGGTGGCGGGCACATCCCCAGTGGGGGGCGTGCAGGAGGCAGCCAATCGACGATGCTCTCTCACCATTGATGTTTCTCTCTCTCCCTCGCCCTCTCTCTTTGAAATCAATAAACAAAATATATTAGAAAAGAAAATAATTAGGTGCATCCTTAGGTGTTCTGGAAATGGTGGGATATTGAAGCTAGATTTTAAAAAAGGAAAAGAGGTGAAACCGGTGTGGCTCAGTGGACAGAGCGTTGGCCTGTGGACTGCAAGGTTCGATTCCGGTCAAGGGCATGTATCCTGGTGGCGGACACATCCCCAGTGGGGGTGACGTGCAGGAGGCGGCCGATCCATGTCTCTCTCTCATCGATGTTTCTAACTCTCTATCCCTCTCCCTTCCTCTCTGTAAAAATAAATAAAATATATTAGCACTCGCCGAGACCGGTGTGGCTCGGTGGATAGAGCGTCAGCCTGCGGACTGAAAGGTCCCAGGTTCGATTCCAGTCGGGGGCATGTATCCTGGTGGCGGACACATCCCCAGTGGGGGGCGTGCAGGAGGCAGCTGATCCATGTCTCTCTCTCATCGACGTGTCTAACTCTCTCTCCCTCTCCCTTCCTCTCTGTGAAAATAAATAAAATATATTAGCACTCGCCGAGACTGGTGTGGCTCGGCGGACAGAGCGTCGGCCTGCGGACTGAACGGTCCCGGGTTCCATTCCGGTCAAGGGCATGGACCTTGCTTGCAGGCACATCCCCCGTGGGAGGCGTGCAAAAGGCAGCTGATCCATGTCTCTCTCTCATCCATGTTTCTGACTTTCTCTCTCCCTTCCTCCCTGCAAAAAATCAATAAAACATATTAACAAAAAGAATAAAACCTGCGAGTGCCAATATATTTTGTTTTAAATATATATTTTTATTGGCTTTTACTAGCATAGCAGATTTCATTCTTTTAACATATTTTATTGATTTTTTTGCAGAGAGGAAGGGAGAGGGATAGAGAGCTAGAAACATGCATGAGAAAGAGAGACATCGATCAGCCGCCTGCCCTTGACGGGAATCGAACCCGGGACCCTTCAGTCCGCAGGCCGGCGCTCTATCCACTGAGCCACACCGCTGTCGGCGCAGACTTGACTCTTAAAGGCGCACAGCGCGTGAGGCGCGTATCTCTGCGGAGCTGTCAATCAACGTGCGGGGGGCGGGGCCCCGCGTACGTCACCCGGCGGCGCGGCCGGTGGCGGCGGCGGCGGCGGCGGCGGCGACCGGAAGTCCCTCGGCGCGGCTCTCCCCCGGGGGCCACCGAGCCGCTCCCGCCTCGCGGGGCTTGGCCCGGGTGCCAAGAGGACCGTGCCCCGCGCGCCTCCTCCATGGCGTCTCCTCCGCGGCGAGACACCAAAGTGCCCGGATGCGCCCCGCCCACCAGCCGTGCGCAGTGTTGGTTGCTCAGCGAAACTGCAGGTCGGCAGGCATCCAAGCGCTTAGGCGTCCCCTCGGCTCACTCATCACTTATTAGGAAGCTGCACGCCGCGCGGGGAGGCTTAATTACCGACCGGGGCGAGTAATTTATCATTCACGTCGCGGCCCTGGGAAGCGTCAGCCCAACGGCATAGAGCCCGGTTTGAGTGGGAGGGGTGACCTGGTTGTGGTGAACGCGGAGAAACTACAACTCCCAGGATGCACCGCGCGCACGGAGCGCGAAGGAGGCCCCCCCCGGGGACGGCGTCGCAGTGCACTGCGGGGTTTGTGGTCCCGCCCCGCCCCGCCCCTCCCGTACTTACCGGACCCGGCCACCGCCATGAGACTGACAGATTCCCGGGGCACCACGACCCCGGAATGAAGCACGAGCCACAGCCGCAGCGCCAGGGCCACTGCCACCGCCCCGGCGGCCGCCGCGAGGAGCAGGACGCACCCCATTCGACGGAAGGACGCATGCGTGCCGCCCTCCGAGCAGCGGTCAGAGTTCAGGAACTACGGGCGCCGAGGAGACTCCAACCGGCCTGTGCCACGTCATGCGGGGCGGGGCGGGGGCGGGGTTCCGGGCCGGAAGCGGAAGCTCCCACTCCGGAAGTTAGGCGCCGTCGGGGAAGCTGCATTTCCGCCCGTAGTGAGGCCAGGCCCCCTGCTTGCCCTTTGGAGGCCTGGGAACCCTGGAGTTGGCGCGGGCTTCCAGCTCTCGCAACTTCGTGAGCCCCAGGGGGGCCCGGACGCTTTTGTTTTTTTTTCGTGTCTAAATGCCAGGGGACACGTTTCCGGTGCACATGCACGCGTTTACTTGGCCGTGGTCGCCCGTGAAAGGCGCTGGGGTACAAAGGATTCTGGGCCCTCATCCTGACATCCACCCCCAGTGCTAACAGGGGTCCCCGGTCTGGGTGCAATAAAAAGGAGACTTTGTTTAGGTGCACAGCTTGCAAACCGGGGAAGTAGCCTCCAAGGGCAACCAGAAGCATGCTACTGGAGGCTGCCTTTCCTAAAGTGCTGCCCTGGTTCCTGATTGGTCCACTTTTATGCAAATGAGGGGCTCACATTTGCACAGCGTGACAGGTCAAGTCAGTACGATTGGTTGGGGATCATGGGTTCTGATGGGTGGTGACGGAGCTCAGCTCTGATGGGTCTGCTCAGGACAGATGCAGATCTCTAATAATAAAGGCATAATATGCCAGTCGACCAGCTGGCTGAACAGCAGAACCACCATCCCCACCACCACACTGTGGCAGGCACTGGTACCCGGCCGGCCCAGGCGGGTGCAATTGGTTGTGGGGTGGGGGAGGGGGGCCTGCCATCGCCCCACGATCGCCCTGCAGAAGGAGGCCCAGGCCACTGGCAATCCATGGAGGGGTGGGGGGCCTCCATGATGGCCCCAAAGAGGGAGGCCCCAGGCCACCCGCCAGGGCACTGCAGCAGATGGGCGGGGCCTCCCTCTGTGGGTATCAATCGTGGGGCTCCAGGACGGCAAGAGGGCGCAGCGCGGGGCTGAGGTGACACTCCCCTCACCCCCTGGTGTACACATTTCGTGCACCGGGCCTCCAGTACAGATACAGTTGTTCAGCTCTGATTATCCGGGGCAGGTCTCAGCCCACGGGTGGACGTACGCTTCCAGGCACTCCTTTATGAGGTGGGCTCCGCTGGCAGGACACAGTGCAGGAGGCTGGCCGCTCAGTCCACGCCTTTTCCTCTCCGGTGCATCCTGCCTGGGGGGGCGGCCTTGGCAAACAGTGGCCGCCAGACTCTGATGTCTACTTGGGCCCACCAATTGCTTTTAACTTACTTATTTATTTTAAATATGTTTTATTGATTTTTTACAGAGAGGAAAGGAGAGGGATAGAGAGTTAGAAACATCGATGAGAGAGAGAGAGAGACACCGGTCAGCTGCCTCCTGCATGCCCCACACCGGGGATGTGCCTACAACCAAGGTACATGCCCTTGACCGGAATGGAACCCGGGACATTTCAGTCCACAGGCCGACGCTCTATCCACTGAGCCAAACCGGTTTCGGCTGCTTTTAACTTTTCTAAGCGTTTCCGCAGATCTCAAGCCATGTGACCACGGTAGTCACATGAGGGTGATCAAGTCGGGTAAGCCACCACGATCCTGAGAGGAGTGTGAGCTCGGCGGCTCCCGGGAGCCGGATAGAGAAGGCATCGGCCGGCAGTGAACGTTCAGTTCATCTTAACACAGAGCCCACCGCACCTCCCCGTCCCACTCGGGCTTAGCTTCACGTTGGTTGACCCACATCGCAGCAATCGGATGATACTAAGACGGCAGGGGCCCCTTCACCCCAAGGGCCACTTGTCCGTGGTCTCCGGTGAACCTGGAGGTGAGATAGGGAGCATCGTTTTCCAGCATGCCCCTGTTCAGTGGTAGGAGGGCGCCATCGATGCAGAGGAGCAGCGGGGTGGGGCAGCAGGCCTGTGCGCAGCCCGGGGTTGCTTGCATGAAAGCGAGAGTCAGAATGTTCCCGGTTCCTGGCCAGAAAGCTGAGCCTGCGGGGCGAGGAGGAGGGAGAGGAACTGGAGGTCACAGACAGAGAGGTCGGAGGGTGCCGGGAGAGGGTTGGAAGGAAGGTGAGGGCTCGGAGTGGGTCAGATTGGGGGGAGAGGGAGGAGGGAGCTTGCAAGGACCTGCAGAGCTAAGGGCCAGGAGGCTGTGGCGATCGGAGGTCCGTGGGGACTGAAGTGATGGGGCAATCCGTCCCCCCCAGTCCCACCGGCCCCTCCGTGCCTACTGGCCCAGCCCGGGTGCAGGGTGAGGCAGCCATGACTGCCACCCGGCAGTGACTCAACCATGAGCCTACCCGTGGGAGCCGAGTGCCCCTGCTGGGCCCCTGGAGGAAGCACCCCGCCCCCCGCTGGCATGGGCTGCCCTGGAGGCTGGGCCACTGGGGACCAGGCCCCTGGAGGAAGCACGAGGGCAGCCGGGGGGGTGAAGACGACCAGGTTCTTCCCTGAGCACCAGGGAGGCCTCCGTGATTGTGCTGGGCTGGCCCAGGACACAGTAGGGCGGCCTGGGAGGGAGTCGAGACCGAGGCCTGAGAAAGGAGGGGGCCCTGGGTCCACTGGCTGCAGGCTGTCCGCTGGGGGTCTGTCTGCAGGGCCGGGCAGGTGGGGACAGGAGGTCACCCTAGGGCAGCGGTTCTCAACCTGTGGGTCGCGACCCCTTTGGGGGTCGAACGGCCCTTTCACAGGGGTCGCCTAAGACCGTCGGAACATGCAGATATTGACATCACGATGCATCACAGTAGCTACATGTCATGGCTGCGGGTCACCACCCCAGGAGGAGCTGTATGCCAGGGTCGCGGCCTGAGGAAGGTTGAGAACCACTGGGCTAGGGCCTGCCAAGACTTCTCTCCTGGTCGCGTGTGCTAGTGGGCGTTAGAGTGGCGGCCTTTTCCGGGGCCGCCCCTTCCCGCTCTGGGACGCTGCCCCGCAGGCCAAGGCAGGCCAGGCGGTGGCTCGACCTCCGGGGCGTTCCCTGAGAGCTCGCTCTCTGAGGCCCTCAGGACGGCCGTGCGTGGCCTTGCGCTGACGGCGACCCTTGTTTTTATATTTTTTTAAAAATATATTTTATTGGGTTTTTACAGAGAGGAAGGGAGAGGGATGGAGAGCTAGAAACATCGAAGAGAGAGACATTGATCAGCTGCCTCCTGCACGCCCCCTGACTGGGGATGTGCCCGCCACCAAGGTCCATGCCCTTGACGGGAATCGAACCCGAAACCTTGCAGTCCGCAGGCCGACGAGCTATCCACTGGGCCACACCTGTTAGGGCCGTGCTCACTTCTTCCTTACGAAGTGCAAACAGCGGGAGGAAAGGGTTTTGAAAAGTGGCTTTTCAGGTGCCAGTTGAGAGTAGCTTTTCTGTTTTCTGGCTCTTTCTCTGAGTACATACAAGGGCACCGGATTAGAGGCACAGACAGATGCATGTGTGTGTCTCTGTGTACACATATACCGCTCTTTTTTTTACCCTCACCCGAGGGTCTGTTGCACCGACTCTAGAGAGAGGGAAAGAGAGAGAGAGGGAAAGAGAGAGAGAGGGAAAGAGAGAGGGAAAGAGAGAGAGAGGAAAAGAGAGAGAGAGGCACATCACCCATCGGTTGCCTCCTGCACACAGGGATTGCGCCCCCAGCCTGGGCGTGCACCCTGACTGGGACTTGAACCTGCAGCCTTTGGGTGCACGGGCCGGTGCTCCCACCCGCCCAGCCGCCCGGCCAGGGCTCTGCTGCTCCTGACTCCGCCTGCTTTCGACCCAGGACAGTGATGACGACGTCAGACCCGAATCCCCTCCCTGGATGTCCACGCGTGCCCGGCCCAGCCTGCCAGAGCTGTTCACAGCGCCCGCCTCCGGCCCCAGAGCCACAGCGGCCGATCCGCTTCAAATGCCACAGGGCGTTCGAGTCTCATTGTAAGACACTTTCCCGGCAGATCACCCCATGTCACCCCACGTCACCCCGGTTCCTAAGGCCGGCCCAGCCCCTGCTCCTGTACGGGCCATGGCTGGCTGCGTTTCCCTTCGGACCTAGAACGAGGCGGGACAATCCCCCTTCCGCCCGTAGGCCTCTTCTTGGAACCCGGGATGGACCTGGTGCTCACTGGCCCACCCCGCCCACAGCCCCTCGACAGTGGTCCAGCCCCCATTTCTCCCCATCGCACCATTGCCCCTTCCCGTTCCCAGTCCCAAGCCCCTTCCTGCCTGGCGTCCTCCACGGACACGCACCGTCCTGGCCTGGCTGGCGAGCTCTCGCGGTGCCTCTAGACCAGCGGTTCTCAACCTATGGGTCGCGACCCCCTTGGGGATCCAACGACCCTTTCACAGGGGTCGCCTAAGACCATGGGAAAATGCAGATATTTACATCACGAGGCATCACAGTAGCAAAATGTCATGGTTGGGAGTCACCACCCCATGAGGAACTGTATGCCAGGGTCGCGGCCTGAGGAAGGTGGAGAACCACTGCGTTAGACCCCTGCCCCTCCGGCTCCCCTGCACTCTGCGACCATACGAGTCTGGGTCCCCAGGGTTTCGCCCGAAACCGGAGTTAGTGGAGTTAGAGGTGGCGCAGTTGGGAGGGTCCGTCTCCCGCCCGCTCGTGAAAGCCAGCGGCCCAATCGGCAGTCAGCAGTGCCGTGCGCGCCACCAGACTTCCCGTCCTCCTGCGACTCCCCCAAATCTCCGTGCACTTCTCCCTTTTCACAGTCCAAAATGCCCCTGTATGAGGCTTGGCTGGACCTGCGGTTCAGTGCTGTAGGATAAGGAGTTCAATGCCGTTGGGAGTCTCCGTCTCCCTCCCGCCAGGAAAGCCAGCCAGGTACTCCGGCACCCGCTCTCTCCACGCGCGCGTCTCCGTACCTCAGCTTTTCGCAGCTCCTCTGGGTCTCTGTGAGCCCCTCTCTCCCTCTAGCTGTAGAATCCCCACTCAGCCAGCCTTCCTGTGGCTCTGGGCGCTGTCCGTTCTGTCTGTCAGCTGTGGTTTTGAAATGGTTGTGCGAGGCCGCAGGGTAGGTGTTCCCCTCTGCCGCCATCTTGGATCCTCCACCCGCTGCGTTTTCAGTCTTCTGGGACTAGACCAGCGGTTCTCAAGCTGTGGGTCGCGACCCCTTTGGAGTCGAACGACCCTTTCACAGGGGTCGCCTAAGACCAGCCGAAAATGCAGATATTGACATCACGATGCATCACAACAGCAACATTTCATGGTTGGGGGTCACCACCCCATGAGGAACTGTATGCCAGGGTCGCGGCCTCAGGAAGGTGGAGAACCACGGGACTAGACACTTCCCTGGACTTTGATGCAAACCCGGGGGGCCCCCAGCCCGCCTCTCCCCCTCTCCCTGCTCTTCCTCCCCCCCCCACCCCCGTGCCTGCAGCACCTGCCGCCCGCCCTCAGGGGGCACCTGCGTCCTTTCTCAGCCACCCCTCCTGACCCCCGGTGACCTTGGTTCTGTCCTTGCCCCCCCCCACTACCCTGTAGGTGAGGAGCCCGAGGCTCTGCCCCGCTGACCCTCTGGCCGGCGCCCTGACCGGACTCGCCGTGGCGGCTGTGGCCCTCGCGTGGCTGGAGGCCGGGGGATGTGGCTCAGGGGAGAAGGCCCCTCGGCTGCAAGGCGCCGCGAGAACCAGGGTGAGCCCATGGAGCCTGCCGACGGGCCCCTTCCAGGTCAGTGTCATGCTCCCCGGGTTCACGGGTGAATAGCAGGGGTCGCCCGATGGCAGGGGGACGTCCCTCCGTGTGTCTGTCACCCAGGCAATATCCTGCTTGTCGTTCGCCAACACGAGGCGGCCCCTGTTCATCCGTCCTCCTCCTCCACTTGCTTGTTTCTATTTTTTTTAATATATTTTATTGATTTTTTACAAGAGAGGAAGGGAGAGAGTTAGAAACATCGATGAGAGAGAGACATCGATCAGCCGCCTCCTGCACAACCAAGGTACATGCCTTTGACCGGAATCGAACCCGGGACCTTTCAGTCCGCAGGCTGATGCTCTATCCACCGTGCCACACCGGTCTCGGCTTGTCGTTGACTTTTGACATTGTGGTGCGGGGCAGCCCTTGGGGTGCTCACCTCTGCCACCATCTTGGTCCCTTTCCTCATTCTTCCCGTTGTATGCGCCAGCAGGCTGCAGCTGCTGCCTGGGGGGCAGGTTGCCTCACTCACGGCTCTCGGGATTGCAGGGAGGCCGCCCACCCGCCGGCCAGCACTCCTCCCCTTTGACTGCCTTCTCTTGCTCAACCTCCCATTGTCCTCAGGCTGCGGCCCAGGTGCTTCTCCTGCCCCGGCCTGCCGCGGGGCCTCGTCTGCCCTTGCTGTTTCCACGAAGGCATATTGAGTTCAGGATGTTTCCCATCCGCTCTGCGGTCCTGACTCCCGCAGGCAAAGTGGGTGATGCTCCCTGTCTCTGGGAAGGCTGTGCGCTGGCTGGGGTGTCGCTTGGGGTGGCCCCTCGATTTCGCTGAGCCTCAGGGACTCTCCATCAGGTCAGAGGATGGCGCTGACGTATTTATTTATTTATTTTTAGAAATGTATTTTATTGCTTTATTACAGAGAGGAAGGGAGAAGGGTAGAGAGTTAGAAACAGCGATGAGAGAGAGACATCGATCAGCCGCCTCCTGCACACCCCACACTGGGGATGTGCCCGCCACCGAGGTCCATGCCCTTGACCGGAATAGAACCTGGGACCTTTCAGTCCGCAGGCCGCTGACACTCTATCCACTGAGCCACACCGGTTAGGGCTCTTATTTATTTATTTAAAATATATTTTTATTGATTTTTTACAGAGAGGAAGAGAGAGGGACAGAAAGTCAGAAACATCGATGAGAGAGAGAGACATCGATCAGCCGCCTCCTGCACGCCCCCCACTGGGGATGTGCCTGCCATTGAGGTCCATGCCCCTTGACCGGAATCGAACCTGGGACCTTTCAGTCCACAGGCCGCCGACGCTCTATCCACTGAGCCACACCGGTGAGGGCTCTTATTTATTTTTTAAAAGACATTTGCATTGAATTCAGAGAGGAAGGGCGAGGGAGAGAGAGAGAGAGAGATGGTAACATCCACGATGAGCGAGAGAATCACAGACCGGCTGCCTCCTCCCACTGGGGATGGGGGCCCGCCACCAGGGCACTCGTACCCTTGTCCGGAATCGAGCCCGGGACCCTTCGGGCCTCGGCCGGCGCTCCATGCCCTGAGCCACCCCGGCCTGGCCCGGTGCGAGTGGTTTCGTCAGGAGGGAGAGAGGACGTGCACAAAGCAGGTCGCAAACCTGGTTTCACAGGAGACGAGCAGGAGAGACACCCGCCTGCCCCTCGTCGGGAGATGGCGGGCCTTACAACCAGGGGCGCCTTTGAGGGGGGACCTGTGCGGGAAGGACCCTCCAGGCTGGGGGGCAGCTGGAGCAGCAGCTGGAGCAGCAGCTGGAGACGGGAGTAGGGGGTTCGGGGGAGGGGGGGCCCAGCCTTCCTGGGGTCTGAGCTGAAGGCACCGGGCCGGGCGGGGCGGGCAGTCAGACACAGCGGCGGTGACGGAGGCCCTCTGCCTCGGAGGTCAGAGGTCGGGGAGGCCGTGAGGGCGTGACGGGGAGAGATTGAGATCCCCCCGCCTCAAAGTCCCACCTCGAAGCGCCGAGTGCGTGCTGACCGGGCCGGTGGCAGGCGGACGCGGGGTGCCCAGACGGGAGCAGTGGGGAGGAGGTTACTGTCCCGGCAGCTGGGGTGCCAGACTCGGGTTTGCTGGAGCGAGGACGTCGGAAGGTAAAGGGAGGTCCCTGGGCCTGAACCTGGGGAGGGGACAGGGCGGGCAGAGGAGAATCCCGTGCCCCCCGGGATGCAGAGGGCCCAGCGGGCGGGAGGCGTGCAGGGGATGGAGGCTTTGGGGGTGGGGGGCTGGGGGACCCCCGAAGGGAGGAAGTGGAGGAAGGGTGCATGGAGGCAGTGAGTTGGGTCCGATGGCACTTGGGGAACCCGCTCGGGTGGTCGGGGGACGGTTCCGGAGCTCGAGAAAGGGATTTTCGGCATGCGTGCCTGCACCTCTGTCCGGGGAGAGAGAGGGAGGGCAGGGGCGAGGCTGCCAAAGGAGTGGGAGGAGCCCTCTCCAGCTGCGCAAGGTGGAGGGCAGAGTTAAGGCGGAGAACCCCCGGAGGGCTCGGGGGCCAGCCGACACTGGGCCGGCGGGGGCAGTGCTCCTGGAGAAAGAAACTGGGGTGCAGGGCAGGGCGGGGCGGGGCGGACGACGCCTCCAGAGACGCATTTCCTGAAAGAACTGGCAGCCAGTGGCACTTCGAGGAGAGGAAGCTGCTGAGACGCTGGCTCACCCCATGGAGGGTGGAGAGGGGGGCGGGGAGCCGGGGAGCTCCTTGGGACTTCGGAGCGAAGTTGGGGAGACCGGGAAACTCAGGGAGACCGCCGTCCGGGGGAAAGCAGTGGAAGGGTGAATTCTGGGTTCAGGGCGATGTGCAATCACAGGGTGCCTGCTTTTATCACCGTCACGGCTATTCCTCGAGGCCCAGGAAGGGCACACACGTCCCGACGAGCCCTAAAGTACCCAGGGGACATGGTGGCGGACCCGGGTTTCTGTAGCGGCCGCCCGTCACCCAGGGGCAGGGGGGACGTGAAGAAGCCCCATCAGAGGCCCGGAACCACAGAGCCCTGTAAATAAATGATGGGTTACTCCTTCACGTACGAGCCTGTGATCCAGTGCGATTTATAAATCAGGCGCCTGCCGACACCGGTGTGGCTCAGTGGATAGAGCGTGGGCCTGCGGACCGGAAGGGTCCCAGGTTCGATTCCGGTCAAGGGGCATGGACCTTGGTGGCGGGCACATCCCCAGTAGGAGGCGTGCAGGAGGCGGCTGATGGATGTCTCTCTCTCATCGATGTTTCTAGCACTCTGTCCCTCTCCCCTCTGCTCTGTAAAAAAATCAATAAAGTATATTAAAAAAATAAAAAAGTAGCCGAAACCGGTTTGGCTCAGTGGATAGAGCATCAGCCTGTGGACTGAAGAGTCCCGGGTTCAATTCCCGTCAAGGGCATGGACCTGGGTGGCGGGCACATCCCCAGTGGGGGGCGTGCAGGAGCCAGCTGATGGCTGTCTCTCTCTCATCGATGTTTCTAACTCTCTATCCCTCTCCCTTCCTCTCTGTAAAAACTCAATAAAATATAAAAAAAATGAATAAATAAAGGGGATGGGAATGCGATCTCTCTCTCCAAAGGCCTCCTGGTTCCGGGCTCACCCTTCTTCTGGTGACGGCGAGAGGTGGTACCGGCCTTTGTGAGGGAAGAAGGGAGCGGAGCGAGACCTTGTTAATATATTAGGCACCTCGACGCCTCAGCAGTCGGTCTGGTCCTGGGGACGCCGTGTCTGACGGGTGGAGTGTCCACTGGGGACGCTGGGAAAGGGCCAGCCCTGGCCCCGGGCAGGACAGGAGGACGTGGCAAGACTGCGCTCAGGAGGGCCTGCCGTTGGCCTCGGATGCATTGCCGATTTCCGCGTACAGCACATGGCGAGATATACCAGTTGTTCTGGAAAGAGACGGCACTTCTTTTTCAAGAACTCGATACCTATGGGAGGGCACAGATGTTTTATCATTTTTTTAATCCTCACCCCAAGATGTTTTTCCCACTGGTTTTCAGGGAGAGTGGAAGGGAGGGGGAGAGACACACAGAGAGAAGCATGGATGATCAGTTGCTGGCTGCCCAAAGGCCCCCACCGACCGGGACCGGGAGCCTGCAACCGGGGTACATGCCCTGGACTGGGATCGACCCGGGACCCTTCAGTCAGCAGGCTGACGCTCGACGCACTGAGCCGAACCGGCCAAAAATGATTTGTTTTTACTAAAGTGCGGAGAACTGGCCTCACCTGGGAGGCCCAGGGCCAGCGTGCGCGTCTTCTGTGCACAGAGGGGGTCACTCTTGGTGCGGCTCACTTCCCACACAGCGCAGAAGGCAGGGACTGCAGAGAGCGAGGGACCCGGCTGAGCGGAGCGGGTGACGACACCCTGTTTGCCCGAAAGTAAGACGTCCCCCCCAAATTAAGACCTACTTCCAGTTTTGCCTCTCGCTGTCATAGAAGGCATTCCCCCCGAAAATAAGACCTCCCTGATCATCAGGCCTCCCCCGAACAGAAGGCCTCCCCGGATTATAAGGCCCCCGAAGCGACTGTCAGGCGTCTGACTCCTGATGTAAAGAGACCTCGCCCGGCCTGAACAGCTCCGGCTGCGCTGCGGCCCATCTGGGAGCTGGTTGGTGATGACAACGACTATCGTCCCGTAGACAGGTAACACATTTCCATTTTTTTGTTGTTGTTGTTCGACAATAAATGTGTGTACTGTCTTCTTCTTCATGGAAAAATAAGACACCCCCTGAGAATAAGACCTGGCGCCTCTTTGGGATCAAACGTGAATAGAAGACACTGTCTTATTTTCGGGGAAACAGGGCTGAGGGACCCCACCCCAAGTGCACACGTTTTGTTCACCGGGCCTCTAGGGAAAAAATAAAAATAATTTATATTTTTATAATTTACAGTACTCTATAATGACTTAGATGAATCGTAATCCTTTCTAATAAAAGAGTAATGTGCAAACTGACCATCACTCCAACATACAAGATGGCTGCCCCCAGGTGGTCAAAGATGGCTACCCCCATGTGGACACAAGATAGCTGCTACCAGAAGGCCGGCCTGCAGGAGAGGGCAGCTCGGGGGTGGGGGGGACCAGGCCTGCAGGGAGGGAAGTTAGGGGTGACCAGGCTGGCAGAGGAAGGAACTTGGGGGCAACCGGGTCTGCAGGGAAGGGCAGTTAGGGGGGCAGAGGACCCAGGCCTGCAGGGGAGGGCAGTTAGGGGCAAACAGGCTGGCAGGGGAGCAGTTAGGCATCAATCAGGCTGGCAGGGGAGTGGTTAGGGGGTGGTCAGGCTAGCAGGCAGAAGTGGTTAGGGGCAATCAGGCAGTCAGGCAGGCGAGCAGATGGGAGCCAGCAGCCCTGGATTGTAAGAGGGATGTCTGACTGGGATTGGGCCTAAACGGGCAGTCGGACATCCCTCGAGGGGTCCCAGATTGGAGAGGGTGCAGGCTGGGCTGAGGGACACACATCCCCATGCACAAATGTGCCCCAGGCCTCTAGTTTTAAAATAATTTATGATATATATGATAGGAAAGAAAATCACATAAGAGATAAGCAAAAAGAACCCAAAAGACATAGACTCTTACCCGCCCCGAGATAAACCGCTGAAATAATATACTGAAATAGCCGAGACCAGTTTGGCTCAGTGGATAGAGCGTCGGCTTGCAGACTGAAAGGTCCCGAGTTCAATTCCGGTCGGGGGCATGGACCTTGCTTGCGGGCACATCTCCGCTGTGGGGCGTGCAGGAGGCGGCCGATCGATGTCTCTCTCTCTCATCGATGTTTCTGACTTTCTATCCCTCTCCCTTCCTCTCTGTAAAAAATCAATAAAATATTTTAAAAAATCAATAAAATATATTTAAAAAATATATTGAAATAATTTCTTACTGAAAAACTCTGAAAAACAAATGGCAGAGCTTTTAAACACTCGAAGAACTTTACCAGAAAACTCCTGCTCGGCTGATAGGACAGCCTGGGTCACACGTTTTCCTCACTAAAATCGCCCTTTCTCACCAGCACGCCAGGCCAGCCTGCCGCCACCGCTACTCCGAGGGGAACTGAGGCAGCTTCCTGGAGCAGCCGCGTTCGTTGTTCTGGCTCTCTGTGTTCCAGCCACCGGCTCTGCTGAGACGTTCAGGAATTGGTGGAAACACACAGGTATCAGAAGAACACGTCTCAGCTGAAACCAGTTTGGCTCAGCGGATAGAGAGCGTCGGCCTGCGGACTGAAAGGTCACAGGTTCAATCCTGGTCAAGGGCACCTACCTTGTTTGCAGGCACATCCCCAGTGTGTGTGTGTGTGTGTGTGTGTGTGTGTGTGTGTGTGTGTGCAGGAGGCAGCTGATCTATGTTTCTAGCTCTCTATCTCTTTCCCTTTCTCTCTGTAAAAAAATCAATAAAATATATTTTTAAAAAAAGAAAGAAAAAAGATGTCACCATTTAACTGGTATCAGATTCTGACTTGCACAAGTGACATCCTTCACTTTATAAACTCTTGGAAGGTGCTGGGTCATTGCGCAAAGATCTATTTCTCAAAGGTTTCTGCTAAGTTGAGCCCATTGTTTGAAGGGGCGACAGGAAACAAGGGATGAAGAAATCCACGACTGTGGGCGAAGTCTCCTGGCGATTCCTGTGGTGCACAGGGCAAACGTGATTTCAAGCCAGCAGCTCCAGGACTGAGTGGGAAATGGGATGGGAACAAAACAGTGTTCTGGAAACTACAGAGGAAGTGTTTTTTTTTTTAGCATAGACCTAAATATTTTTTTTTTTTTAAAGTAGCGAATGAATGTATAAAGTGCTTGGTTCATCTGTAAAAAATAAAAAAGAAAAAGAAAAAGGAAAAAGAAGAACGTGTCTCAGAAAACTGTATTTTTTTTTTCCCCTCTTTTTAAGTGTGGACGAGTCATTTCATTTTCTGTGACCTGTTTCTTTGCACGGGTTTCAAGAACCAAAAACAGAGAAAGTGCAGTTCACTTTTTTTTTTTTAATAACTTAAGTTTTTTTAAAAAAATATTTTATTGATTTTTTTTACAGAGAGGAAGGGAGAGGGTTAGAGAGTTAGAAACATCGGTGAGAGAGAGACATCGATCAGCCGCCTCCTGCACGCCCCCCGCACTGAGCATCGAGCCTGCCACCAAGATATACATGCCCTTGACTGGAATCAAACCTGGGACCCTTCAGTCTGCAGGCCGACCCTCTATCTACTGAGCCACACCGGTTCCAGCTGCAGTTCCCTTTGATGCCTCCCATGGACATCGAGAAGAGAGTGTTGGTGAGAAGGAAGTGAAGAATAATGAAATATATATATATATATATATATGATTGATTTTTCACAGAGAGGAAAGGAGAGGGATAGAGAGAAGCATCGGTGAGAGAGAGACATCGTTCAGCTGCCTCCTGCACGCCCCCCACTGGGGATGTGCCCGCCACCAAGGTCCATGCCCTTGACCGGAATCGAACCTGGGACCTTTCAGTCCGCAGGCCGACGCTCTATCCACTGAGCCACACCGGTTTTGGCGAATAACGAAAGATCTAAACGTGCGAATCAGGAAACGGATATTTTGACAGGGATTAAGCTGCCTGAACAGGTGGAGGAGAAAGGTGCAGTGGATATATTCCTTCCGCCTCCTGAGGTCACACTGAGTTTTGATGACTTTACAAGTTTCGACATTCGGCGACGATGAGCCAATCCCGCCCCTCGCTGGCAGGCCTGTCCTGTTCCTGGGTGAACTCATCGGAGGACTTGGCGATGCTTTCTAGGACCCGGCCGGAGGGAGGGTAGCGGGATTTCTGTGGGCGTCCTTGGCCTTGGTGCTGCGGGGGGGTGGGGGGCGGTAGAGGATGTGCACAGCAAAGATAACGATGGTGCAATCGGGAACAGCAGAACAGAGTCCCGAGGTCACTCCTGCCACGTGACGCGCAGGGCTGACCCCTCCGGTTCGGGTCGCCCTCGCCCAGCCTCGGCCGGACCACGGAGAGCGAGGAAGTGGCTGCCGGCGTGCGGGAGGCAGGTGTGGGCCGGGCCACAGTGAAGCAACTCTGATGGGAGAGGTGTTTTTTATTTATTTTTATTTTTTTAATGTTTTATTGATTCTTTACAGAGAGGAAGGGAGAGGGATAGAGGGTTAGAAACATCGATGAGAGAGAGACATCCATCCACTGCCTCCTGCACACCCCCTACAGGGGATGTGACTGCCATCGAGGTACATGCCCTTGACCAAAATCGAACCTGGGACTCTTGAGTCCATTTTTTAAATTTCTTTTATATTTTATTTATTTTTTTTACAGAGAAGAAGGGAGAGGGTTAGAGAGCTAGAAACATCGATGAGAGAGAGACATGCATCAGCCGCCTCCTGCACGCCCCCCACTGGGGATGTGCCCGCCACCAAGGTACATGCCCTCGACCGGAATTAAACCTGGGACCCTTCAGTCCGCAGGCCGGCGCTCTATCCACTGAGCCACACCGTTTTCCGCAGGTGTTTTATTTTTAATGAAAAAAAAAATTATGATGGATCTCAGAGAGGAAGGGAGAGGGAGAGAAAAACATCAATGAGAGAGCAACATTGAGTGCCTGCCTCCTGCACGCCACCCTGCACTGGGGAACCAGCCCGCAACCCAGGCCTGTGCCCTGGACCAGAACTGAATCCAGAACCTTTCAGTCCGCAGGCCGACGCTCTATCCACTGAGCCACACCGGCCAGGACCGGGCCAGGTCTCCGTCCAAGGACATGGTGTGCCCTTTGGGGGCAGCGAGGATCCGGGGGAGAAGAGGGTGACTGCTGGGAGGCCTCCTGCTTCGGGCAGGCCGCTGTTCCCGCAGGCGTGCAGGCGTGGTCTTCCCTGCGTCAGTCTGAGGTGCATTTTCCTGCAGGGGTAACCTGCACCCGCACCCCCATTTCACAGAGGCAAGACCTGGGCCCAGCTGAAACCGGTGTGGCTCCGTGGATAGAGCGTCAGCCTGCGGACTGAAAGGTCCCAGGTTCGATTCCGGTCAAGGGCACATCTCCAGTGGGGGGTGTGCAGGAGGCGGCTGATGGATGTCTCTCTCTCATCGATGTTTCTGACTCTCTCTCCCTCTCCCTTCCTCTCTGTGAAAAATGAATAAAATATATTAAAACAAACAAACAAACAAACAAACAAAAAAGACCTGGGCCCAGCGAAGGCCGGGAGGGAGAGCGGGTGTGTTTGTGTGCACGCACGCCTGTGTGTGTATGTGTGTGTGTGTGTGTGTGTGTGTGTGTGTGTGCCAGGTGACACGGACCGGCCACACGGGCAGACATGTGCCCACCCACGGCTGTGCATCCAGCGGGCAAGCTTCCGCCTTCCCCAGACCCGGCCCCCCGCAAAGCAGGGTGTGCCCTGGGTGCCAGCCACCGGGCACAGCCCTGAGCGCCTCTGCCCACTCCCTCCGCACCCCCCCCCGAATCTGTGGACCCGGAGGATCTGCGGGCCCGAGCGGGCGGGCACAGCTCGCAGGCCAGGCGGGCGCCCGGCGTGGCCAACTTCCTGGCCTGGCGCACGCCGCGCTGGCACCGATGCCCACCCTCCTCCTCCTCCTCCTCCTCCTCCTCCTCCTCTTCCCATGGCTGGGCGGTGCGGGGAGGGAGGGCGCGCGCGCTCCGGGGTGTTTGCTCCTGGAGGGACCGCCCCCCGCTCCCCCCACCCTGTCCGGGGTGCCCAGGCCGGAGCCCAAGTCCCAGCCATCACAGGGGGCAGGAGGGAGGAGGATGGGGGTGCCCTCTGCTCGGTGGGGACACCCTGCGCGCCCCTGGGCACGGAGGCGCCTGCCAGCTCCGGCCTGAGCGGACGGCGGTGACGTGGCGGGGCCCGATCCGCCGCCGGCACCCTGGTCACCCAGCTTCGGGGCGCTGGCAGAGGCGCCCGGTCCCCACCGCGAAGGTCGGCCCCGCCCCCGGGGGCCGGGTCGGGAGCCGCCGCCGGGCACGGAGCAGCGGGGCGCGCGGCCCAGGCGGCGCCTTTAAGGATCGGCGCTGCGGGAGCCCGACCCGCACTCCAGGCCGCTGCCCGGGACTCCCGCTCCCGCCCCCTCCGGGCCGGCTTCGGGCCGGGCCAGCTCCGAGCCGGGCAGCACCAGGCGCCGGGCACGGCCGCCCGCACTCGCCAGGCCCCCCCCCCCGGACGTGGCACAGGTGACGGAGCGCGGGCAGCGCTGGGCTGCGGGCTGGGCTGGGAGGTTTGGGGGTGTCCGGGCTCCGGAGACGGGGCGCCCTGAGCACCAGGCAGCGCTTGGCTCTGGCAGGTGCGCAGGTGGGACCTCCCCTGTCTCTGACCCGCGTCCCGCTGGCGCTCGGGGTCTCAGAGGCACGGCGGGCGGCCGGGCGCCCCGGGCATCCGGGATCGCTGCTGGGGAAGCAGGCGCAGGCTCACGGAGGGGTTGAGGGTCCCCTCCAGCACCCCCTGCCCCCAGTTGTAACAGCAGAAGCTGCGGTGGACTCGGGGAGGGAGGTCCCGTTCCGAGTCTGAGGATGGCGGTGGGGAGGGGCCACCGCTCGGAGCCAGGGCAGACCCCGGGGGGGGGGTGTTGTTCTGTGGGGGTTCTGTTTACGGGGCCCGCAAGCAGCAGGTCGGTTCGGCTGAGCCAGGGCCTCGGTGTGCCCAGCGGGGAAATGGGCCCCCCAAGTGCACGGAAGCGCCCGGTGCGCGCCCCAGTCGGTGGTGCCCGGTGCCCGAGCTGAGCACACCCATCCGCCTGCCAAAGTGTAGGTGAGGAGCGCTGGAGGGGAGGAGGAGGAGGAGGAGGAGGGAGAGGGACGCTCTCACTCTCCCAGCTCCCCAGCCCCTCACGGAGCTGGGACCCTGGTCCTGGGCGCGAGTTAGTGACAGGGCAGCCGGCCAGGGTCAGAGTGAGCTCCTCTCCCCACCCCGCCTCCAGCAGCCGGCCGTGTGAGGTGCGGGCACCCCCCTTCTCTTTCGGGGCGCTCCGCGGAGTAGGGAACTCCCTGTTTGTCTTTTTCTCACGCCCGGTCGGTCAGGGGGAAGTGAATGGCTGGCCCCTAGGAGAGCAGAGCCGCTGGGGAGGGGAGATGGCCAGTGCGTTTGCGATGGTGGGGGGCGGGGGGAGGTCTGTGCTGAGCAGGGTCCTCACCCCTGCGCAGCCCTGGGCCCCATCTCCTCCCTCCCCTCGGGCTGGGCCGGCTGTACCCCGCACCTGCTTCTCCTCCCCCCCCCACCCCGGCCTCTGCACTGCGCCCCAGTGAGTGGAGTTCTTTTTTTGGTTGCTCCTCACCCCACTATTCCCCGCTGAGTTTTAGAGAGCGTGGAAGGGAGGGAGAGAGAGAGAGAGAGAGAGAGAGAGAGAGAGACAGCCACGTAAGAGAGGCACATCCACTGGTGGTCTCCGGCCAGCGCCCGGCCGGGGCCCCCAGCCAGGAAGGAGCCTGCCACCGAGTCTGTGCCCCTGACCGGACTCGCACCCGGGACCCTGCAGTCCACCTTCGGACGCTCTGTCCGCTGAGCCGCACGCACGCACACACAGGCCAGGACCCGGGGCTGGCTCTTGTTAAGGAGAGCCGGCCAGCTGCCGGGAGCGGCCAGGGTCTTGGGGCTGAGGCTTTACAGCCACCCCCAGAGAAGGGAGCCTTCGGGCACCCCGGGATGCGGGCGGCGAGCCGGCTGCTCCCCCTTCCTCTGCTGGGATCTCCCTCCGAGAGGGTTCCTCCTGGCCCCAGGTGAGAGGAGGAGACCTCGGAGCAGGCAGCTCTGAACCGGAGCACGATGGCCCCCGAAGGGTGGGGAGGAGCCAGTGGGAGCTGGGTGGGGGGCGGGGACGGAGGGCGGCCCCCCAGTGACCAGGTGCCGGTGGGTGGGCAGGGGCCCTGGCTGCGTGGGACCTGCCTTGGGGCCTTGCCCAGAGGCCCTGACGCCCTAGCCCTGCCTCAGTCTCTAGAGGAGCCCCGAGTTGCCCCTTCCCCTCTCCCCCAAGCCGCCTCCCCTGCAGGGGCGGGAGCCGGGCAGCTGGCTCCCTAAGAAACCTCAGACCTCAGCGTCTCCGCCCCCTCTTCTCAGATGACTGTCCCCCCCCCTCCCTCTACAGACGGGATTCATTTCGCTCCGACGTCTCAGTCTCAGTGGAGAAGTCGACAGGAGGACACAGCCCCTCCTTCTGTCAGGGAGAGGATGCGTTTGTCCTCTGGGTGCGGACGGTGGCGATTGGACCAGGGCGGGTAGGGTTAGGGGGCGCGGGGAGGCCGTGCTGGACAGCGGTGCCGGCCCTGGGAGACCAGGCCGCCCGGTGTCCGGCCACCTGGCCCTGCTGACCCTCCTCCCCATCGCCCCGTGGGGAGACGGACAGGGGACAGGAAGAGGCGGCCACCTGGTCGTGCTGACCCTCCTCCCCATCGCCCCGTGGGGAGACGGACAGGGGACAGGGAGAGGCGGCCACCTGGTCGCCGCCAGGGTGGGGGCCGTCTTCCTGGCCCGGCCGCCAGGCACCCACCAGGTGTGCCGCTCGGGAAGCATCGCAGCCTCGAGGCGGCGGGTGTCGTAAGGTCGGAGGCGTGTCCGGCGTGGCTTCGCGGTGTGTGTTCTGGATGTAGGCGAAAGGCAGCTGGCGGGAGCCGCGTCCTGCTCCGAGGAGCTGGTTGGAGAGGCGGGTGTGCTCCCCATTCCCAGGCCTGAAGGCGCCCCAATGCATGCTCCCCTGAGCCCGGGTCGGTGCCAGGAGCAGGCAGGGAGGCAATCGGGCCGAGGCTTGGGACTCCCTGGGAGAGGCCAGGCTGGGAGACGTAGGGAGTGGGTCAGAGTGGGCCCGCGCCCGGCCTCGGGGAAGGCTGTGCTCTGGGAATCAACAGGGCGGGCGCCGGCTGGGGGTGGTGGTGGGGGACTTCGCAGCCGACGGTTTGGGGCGACCACACGGTGCGATGCGTTTCGATGCCGAGACCAGGGCCCGGGCCGTGCCTGCCTCCGGTCGCATCCTCTCCGGTTCTGCTCCGGTTCTGCTCCGGGTCTCGGGTCTGTTTCTGGTCTGCGCTCGAAGACTCACCACCTATCGGTGGTCACAGCCCCGTCTCCGCAGCCGTGCCCAGCGGGGAATGGACGCAGGGGCGATGGGGAGCCAGCCGGGCGGGGGACCGGGGGGCGTGGGCGAGCACGGTTGATGGGGAGCTGCCTGCCCCAGTCGGTGGGTCTCAGCTTGTGTTTTGGGGGGTCAGGGGCAGGACCCACAGTCCTGAAAGGCCGCTGCTGGCCGGGCGGATGGGAAAAGGGGACTTTCCACCCGCATTTTTCCCCTTCGAAGCCAAGAGCCGCGTGCAAGGAGCACCTCGCTGGTGGAGAGCAGGTGCCAGGGCAGCAGATCAGGTGGCAGGTGCCGAGGCCTACCACCCACCCCCAACCTCATTCCGGCGCTGAGCGAGGCTGTCTGTGCCCCCTCGGTGTGCACCGACTGGCCAGCCAGGGGCCGGGAGCAGGGTGTGGCTTCCACGGGCATTGGCTGATCAGACGCGTGGGACGCTGGCTGCTGGCTCACCGGGCACCGGGAAAGGGTCCCCTCGCAGCTGCTCAGAGGGCGCGGTCTGCCCGCCTCCGGCTCTCCTCCGGGATTGACAGTCACCCTGGAGCCGTCGCTCCCGGGCTTGGGGCTGCCAAAAAAGCTTTCTGGAGGAACGGGTGAGGCGGCGCCCAGCCTCCCGCAGCCAGTGCCTCGGGGCCTCTGCAGCTGGACCGGATCGATGGCCTCGTCTCTGCCGGGTCAGGTTTCCCGTCATCACCGTCAGCCCGACGCCCACAGAGCGCGCTTGCCAGGGCAGGGCGGGGGGGGGGGGGGGGGGCAGCTGCAGGGAGACAACGACACGCCCCGGCCAGGTCCCCCGGTGCTTGGTTACCCCGGCTCCCATCCACGTACTCACCTCGTGGGCGCCGGCCCTGACCGCCCGCCTGCACCTCTCAGCCGAGTCGTCGCTGCTGTCTCAGAGTTTGCCCGTTGCCCTCCTGGGGGGCCGGGAGCAGTCTCACCCTCGCAGCCGGCCTCTCTGGTGTCGCCCTGAGCCCCGGACGCGCAGTGCCCGCCGGTCAGTCCTCGGGAGGTGGCCTAGAGCCGGGCCGGGCTGGGTGGCGTCCACTGTGTGTCCTCTGGCCGCCCTGGACGTAATCGGACATCATTACCCGCTGGGTTTGATCTCAGCTTTATGTTATTATTTAAATTGTATTTCTATTGCCGAAACTGGCTCAGTGGATAGAGCGCCAGCCTGCGGACTGGAAGGTCCCGGGTTCGATTCCGATCAAGGGCACGTACCTTGGTGGCGGGCACATCCCCATTGGGGGTTGTGCAGGAGGCGGCTGATCGATGTCTCTTTCTCATCGATGTTTCTGACTCTCGATCTCTCTCCTTTCTTCTCTGTGAAAAATCAATAAAATATATTTTAAAAAAATGTATTTCTATTGATGTCAGAGAGGAAGGGGGAGGGAGAGAGGGAGAGAAGCATCCACGAGGAGAGAGAATCGTGGGTCGGCTGCCTCCATGCCTCCTGCTGGGGATGGAGCCCACCCCCTGGGCCTGGGCCCTGACCAGGCTTGGAACCCTGGCCTCCTGGTTCGCAGGTGGACGCTCAGCCGCTGATCCAGGCCGGCTGGACCAATTTACATGTTAAGTTTTGGGGGACGTGGAGGAGCAGTCTCGTCAAGTGAAGTTGCTTTCTCCATAGAGGCTTTGAATACAGTGGTACCTCGAGATACGAGTTTAATTCGTTCTGTCACCTTGAGGCGTGGGAAACTACGAGACGCTCGAGTCGTGGTAAACTGGTGGGTCGTGTGCAGCCGGCCAATCCTTGTGATTACTCCTATCTCAAATGTTGCTCCTATTTCAAAGCAAAAATCGCTCGCTCGATGGCTCATATCTCAAAAATCTCATATGTTAGGGCACTCGTATCTCGAGGTGCCGCTGTACCTTGAACAAGTACAATCCAAAGGCAGAGAACACATCGCCCTGTGTGGGACGACGGATTCACGACGTGGTGGGATAAGAGGGAGAGGACGTTTCCTCGGATGAGAAAAATTCAGAGAGAAGGATGCATACACGGTCTCTGCCAAGAGCTGCACGTTAGGGACCCGATCCTCAAACCCATCCCCCCTCCGCCATGGCGTTTCGCGAGAAGCCGTGTGAGGACGGGGAGGCGGGCATGACCGCGATCTCTGGGGTTTGTCACATGAGGACTTAGGGACCCAGCTGAGCTCCGGCTGAGCAGGCCAGCGGCTTTCCACGTTTAAAACCCTGCACGCGTGTCGCCGAGCGGATCTGCTCCACCACCCCGTCACCTGACTCCAGGCGGGGAGAGCACTGTCCTGGAAGGACCCGGGAGCAGGGAGCCTGTGGGGGGGGCCAGGCCTTTGGGGGTGAGGGGGACAGGCAGCGTGATCAGGGGTCCCAGCTCCGTGGCCCAGCCCAACCTCAGGGCTTTTGGCCTTTTTTTTTTTTTTAATATATTTTATTGATTCTTTACAGAGAGGAAGGGAGAGGGACAGAGAGCTAGAAACATCAATGAGAGAGAAGTATCCATCAGCCGCCTCCTGCATGCCTCCTACTGGGGATGTGCCCGCCACCAAAGTACATGCCCTTGACCGGAATCGAACCTGAGACCCTTCAGTCCGCAGATCGACGCTCTCTCCACTGAGCCAGACCATTGGATGGAGCGTCGGCCTGCAGACTGACATCTGTCAAACGTCCCTTTAGGGCAGTGGTTCTCAACCTTTCTAAGGCCGCGACCCTTTAATACAGATCCTCATGTTCTGGTGACCCCCAACCATAAAATTATTTTCGTTGCTACTTCATAACTGTCATTTTTTCTACTGTGAATGAATCGTAATGTAAATATCTGTGTTTTCTGATGGTCTTAAGTGACCCCTGTCAAAGGGTCATTCGACACCCCAATGGGTCGTGACCCACAGGTTGAGAACCACTGCTTTAGGGTGTTTAATCCCGGAAGGGAGACTGGCTCTCGGTGGGACACATGGCGAGCAGCCCCTCCTCGCGGCCCGAGGGCCCACACCTGCTCCTCCCCCTCGGCCTCCGGCCCAGTTCTCGCCCCAGACACCATCGGGCACCAGCCTGGTGGGCACAGCCCCCGCCGTCTTTCTCTCTGGACGCCAGGACGTGCCTAGGGAGGTCCTTGTACGCACTGAGCATCTCACAGCCTGCTCCCCGTTCGCCCGCTCCCCCACACAGATGCTTCGGGAGCGAGGGGCCCTCTCGGGCATCATCCTGAGCCTCGCACCCGCCCGGGGGTTTGTTGGGAAGGTAAGAGAGGAGGGAACATGGCACAATGGAAATTCGCATCTTTGGCCGTTTAATTCCCCCCAAAAAACGCTTGTTCCGCGGTAAGAGCGCAGAGCGAGGCGCCGGAGGGATTCCAGCGTGGGGCGTGTGCAGCCCCCGCCTTGTTGGGGACCCCTCCAGAGCAGGGATGGGATAGGGCCGCCGACCTGACCCCCAGGGCTTTGGGGTGACTCAGGCCGACCTCGTTCCAGAACCAGTTGGGGACGGTGCACAGAGATGAGACGAAGGCCCGGAGGGTGAGGGCAGGGAGAGGGAGAGGATGGTGTGGGTGTGTCCGAGGCAAGTGAGGTGGCCGGGCTGGCTGGTGTGCGCCGATGCCGATGCGGCCTCTGCCTTGCTGGCAACAACCTGGCTCCAGTCGGAGGAGGAGGAGGCCAGCGGCCAGCGGCCAGCACGGGCCCCGGGGACGAGAAACCGGGCAGGGAAGCCTGATTCCAGGACCAGAGGGAGCTGTCTCTGCATTTTTAAAAAATATATTTTATTGATTTTTTACAGAGAGGAAGGGAGAGGGATAGAGAGCTAGAAACATCGATGAGCGAGAGACATCGACCAGCGGCCTCCTGCACGCCCCCCACTGGGGATGTGCCTGCAACCAAGTTACGTGCCCTTGACTGGAATCGAACCTGGGACCTTTCAGTCTGCACGCCCACGCTCTATCCACGGAGCCACACCGGTTTCGGCTGTCTCTGGATTTCCATCAGAAAGGCACTGCCCAGTTCTGGCCGGCGTGGCTCAGTGGATAGGGCTTTGGCCTGCGGCCCGGAGGGTCCCGGGTTCAGTTCCCCCGTCAGGACACATAACCTAGGCAGTGGGCTCGGTCCCCAGCGGGGGGCGTGCCTCCCCCTCATCCTGGAGGTGTCTCTCTCCCCCGCCTTCCTCTCCGGGAGCCACCAGGACGTGTTTAAAAAGAAGGAGGCCCCGCCTGTGCCCTGGCTGCGTCCCCACCACCCCGTGGGGCGCCCCGGGGGACCCGTGCCCCGGCTTTCTTGGCCGCTTCCCACCTGCTCCCCGCTCCAGCCAGGTGGTGTCCGCCTCCCAGCGAAAGGTCAGCGGGCCGAGGACCGAGTCCACGGGTCTGATCCAGAAATAGCTCCACGAGGACCTAACGGGATGCCTGCCCGAAGGCAGCAGTGCCCGGCCATTCCCCGGCCTCCGTGTGGGGGTGGGGGGGAGGAGGTCGTGCCTCCCAGGGGCTCTCTGTGAATCCTGGGCGTGCAGGGCACCCGCCGAGGCGTGGGGGTGCTTTAGGGGCGTGGCTGCGTTAGAACTGTAACGACAACAACAGGATATCGGCCTTTAAAAACAGAACACCCCCCCCCGGCCCCTGGCTGGCCTGGCTCAGGGGTTGAACGTCCAGGCGGTCAGGGCACAGGCCTGGGTTCAGCTCCGTCCCCAGGAGGGGACGTGTCGGAGGCAGCTGATCTTGGAGGTTCCTCCCTCATCATGGAAGTTTCTCTCTCTGTCCCTCTCCCTTCTTCTCTGAAATCAATTCATACATACATATATATACACATATATATATATGTATATATACATATGTATATATATATGTATATATATATATATACTTTAAAAAATTTTTTTTTAAAAATTTATTGATTTTTTTACAGAGAGGAAAGGAGAGGGATAGAAAATCAGAAACATTGATGAGAGAGAGACATCGATCAGCCTCCTCCTGCACGCCCCACACTGGAGATGTGCCCGCCACCAAGATACATGCCCTTGACCGGAATCGAACCTGGGACCCTTCAGTCCGCAGGCCAATGCTCTATCCACTGAGCCAAACTGGCCTCGGCTATACTTTGTTTTAATATAGAAAAATGAAACCAGAGGCCCTCGCCCTGGGTCGGTGCCGAGAGCACGGTGGTGAAGGTCCGATCTCCGCCCCTCGGAGGTTTGCGAGGCCCAGCCGAGCTGGGCGTGCCAGGGGCCGGTGGACCTGGGTGTGTGAGCGCGACGCGGGATCTCCCCGTGGGCAGCTCGCCCCAGCGTCAGCAAGCGGGGGAGACTGAGCCATAGGGGGCCCAGCGCCATGACCACATTGTCGGCGTCTTCCCCGGGAACGCGGCCGACCCTGCCCGACCCCTGTCGCCCCGTCTGAGGCCGTGCTCAGGCCTTTCGGAGCCCCTGCCCCCAGCTGAGGCACCGGCTGGCAGCAGACCCCGCACATGGGGGCATCCGGAGCCGCGTGGCCTCATGGTCCTGCGCGGTGGTTCGAGGAGGCACGCACCGTATGTCGAGTTTCCGGCTGCGTGATGGTGGCCCACCCAGCGCCGAATTCGGGGCAGAGGGACCCCTCCTGCCAGGAGGTCAGGCGAGAAACCCCGTCTAAGCTGCCCGTCTCCCCGTGGGATCTCGGGTCCCAGGTGCAGGCGCGCTGCGGGCCTCGGGCAGGGAGAAGCGTCTGTCCCCTGGCTCAGCCTATCCGTCCATCTGTCCGAGACACGGGCCGCTGGAGAGGGGGCGAGGTTCTCGGCGAGGAAAGGGTGTAAGCGCTCGGCCGTCCTCCGCCTCCCCTCCTGCTCCATAACAAACCGCCCCCCCCAAGCCAGCAGCACAGAACAATGCCGGCTTCTTCCTCCCACCTCGACTCGGTGGGTGTCGGGCGGGCCCAGCTGGTCCCCGGCTCCCTCGAGGAGGAGGGAGCCTGTCAGCAGCCCCGGGAGCTGCCCCGGTCACCTGTCAGCTGGGCCGCCCGGCGCCCCATGGGGCCTCGCGTCCTCCGGGAGACCGGACAGCTGGCCGCCACCCGGGCAGCGCCCCAGAGAGAGAGAGAGCCAGTGGCAGGTGCTGAGGCCTTGCAGGCCCACCTGCGCCCAGCACCTCCCAGCCTCGCTTCCTGCGGATTATCCGCCGGCACAGGGCCACTCTGAGTCATTGGGGCAGGGGCAGGAGGGGAAGACGGGACGCACCTGGGGTGACCGCAGGGCGAGGTCCTACCCTGTTTCCCAGAAAATAAGACAGTGTCCTCTATTAATTTTTTAAAATACAGTGGTACCTTGAGATACAAGTTTAATTTGTTCCGTCACCTTGAGGCGTGGGAAACTATGAGACGCTCGAGTCGCGGTAAACTGGTGGGTCGTGTGCAGCCGGCTGATCCGCGCGATGACTCCTATCTCAACTGTGGCTCGTATTTCAAAGCAAAAATCGCTCGCTCGACGGCTCGTATCTCAAAAATCTCGTATGTTAGGGCACTCGTATCTCGAGGTACCGCTGTATATTTTATTGATTTTTTTTTTTTTTACAGAGAGGAAGGGAGATAGAGAGCTAGAAACATTGATGATTTTTTACAGAGAGGAAGGGAGAGGGATAGAGAGTTAGAAACATCGATGAGAGAGAGAAACATCGATCAGCTGCCTCCTGCACACCCCCCACTGGGGAGGTGCCCGCCACCGAGGTACGTACCCTTGACCGGAATCGAACCCGGGACCTTTCAGTCCGCAGGCGGACGCTCTATCCACTGAGCCACACCGGCCTCGGCTTCTATTCATGTTTGCTCCCAAAGAGGCGCCAGGTCTTATTGTCAGGGGATGTCTTATTTTTTCCATGAAGAAGAAGACGGCACCCATTTATGGTTAAACAAAAAAAAAAAAAAAAAAAAGGAAATGTATGGCCTGTCGACGGTCCGGTAGTTGTTGTCATCACCAACCAGCTCGCCGATGGGCCGCAGCGCAGCCGGAGCTGTTCGGGCAGGGCGAGGTCTCTTTAAATCTGGAGTCAGACGCCTGACGGTCGCTTCGGGGGCCTGCTATTCCGGGGAGGCCTTCTGTGCGGGGGAGGCCTGATGATCGGGGAGAGGCCTTATTTTCGGGGAGGGAGGATGCTTTCTATGACAGCGAGAGGCCAAACTGGAAGCAGGTCTTCTTTTCGGGGGGAGGCCTTACTTTCGGGGAAACAGGGTATTGCAGACAGTCTTGGCTGCCCCGAGATGTATGGCCGCCACAGCCCGAGCGCCCGGCCATCGCTCTGATCACGGACCCAGCTGCCCGGCCGGCCACGCGCGCGTGAGGCCCGGGACCAGGATGTGGTTCCGGGTCTCTGTCTCCAGCCGAGGGGCATTTTGCCCTACACAGTCGATGGGACACAGAGACACGCTCCGTGCTCCTCCGTCCCTCGAACCCACTCGCCGCTGCCTCTGGTGCGTGGGGGGGTGGGGTGCGCAGGCAGAGGAGGGACAGACAGGCGGCCGGCACGGCGTCCCTCTACCACGTCTCTGTGTCCTGGGGCTTCTCGGCCGGGACGGACAGACGGACGGACGGACGGACGGGGTGGAGGCGAGCCGGCCTCTGACTCCTCCTGAGGCTCTGGCTCCTGGGCTGCTTGGCAGACGTCCCCCGGGATTGCTTCCAGAGAACAAACCATCGGGGAGAGCGTGCCTGTCCAGGTTTTCCTCGGTTTTGCAGAGTTGGCGGGGAGCCAGGCCCGGCCCGGCCCGGAGTTCTCCTGGGGGCCCTCGGGCGAGGACAGGGCCGCTCAGCGGAGAGGGCGGCCGAAGAGCATTCTCTCCCGGCCCCCCAGGGGACAGGGGCCTCCGTCCAGGGCCCTCCCTCGCAGAGGAGGCTCGGGTCGGACGCTGCTGCCGTGTTGGAGATGCGGCCTCTCTGAGCGACGGGCCCTCGGACCATGCGAGCGTCCTCCAGCCCCTTCCGTCCAGTCGCGTCTGGTCCTGGGCGGGCGCCCCTGGCTGGGCGGCTGGGGCTCCCCCCCACCCCCCCCCATCCCGGCGTCTGGTCCTCCCGGCCCAGCGCGGCTGTCCTTTTGCAGCTCGGAGGGTTCGACACAAAGATGCTTTCGTCATCGTACACGTTGTCCGCAGGGCGAGAGGCTAGGAGCCGCGTTTATCGGGAACATGAAATGGGCATCTGGGCCGCAAGCCACGGGCCCCCGAGGGGCCTGGCCACCTCGGGGAGACTCCGGCTGCAGACGAGGGGGGGGTGCGGGGGGAGGGGGAGGCGGACCAGCTCAGAGATGGTGAACAGTGAGTGCCGGTGTCAGACCAGCAGAGAGATGACATAGGTTAACTCTGTCCCGTTCCACGCTGTCCGCCGTAAGCTAGGAGCTAGAACGTGTAAACCGTGTGAAGGAGACATGTCCGCTAGGAAAGGATCAGAGCCTCGGAAAGCACCCAGATCGCTCTGCAGGGGGGTGGGGGTGGGGGGGTGGGTGGGTGGGAACTGTGGGCCGAGCACCGAAGGGTCTCGGGTTTGGTTCCTGGTCAGGCTGGCATATACCCAGGTCCCGGGTTCATCCCCAGCCTGGGCATGGACGGGAGGCAGCGGGTGGATGTTTCTTTCTCCCATCAACCTCTCTGTTTCCCTCCCTCTCCCCTCCCTTGCTCCCTCTCTTTATCACCTTCCCCCTCTCCCTGCCCCAGCTCTCCCCTCCCCTCCTCCTTCCTCTCTCCCCCCCTCTCTATCTGGAATCAATGAAAAAAAAACTAAAAAAACCCTTCAGGTGAGGACTCTAAAACCAAACCCTGTGGTACCTTGAGATACGAGTTTAATTCGTTCCGTCACCTTGAGGCGTGGGAAACTATGAGACGCTCGAGTCGCGGTAAACTGGTGGGTTGTGTGCAGCCGGCCGATCCGCGCGATGACTCCTATCTCAACTGTTGCTCGTATTTCAAAGCAAAAATCGCTCGCTCGACGGCTCGTATCTCAAAAATCTCGTATGTTAGGGCACTCGTATCTCGAGGTACCACTGTGATAGAAGGGGAACTGACGGGGAGGGGGCCAGGGGAGAAATAGTTTCTGGGAGGGAGGAGCAGGGACTCTCAGGGGGCGAAGGGTGGGGGAAGAGGGTGTATGACCCACCGTGCCGTGCTGGGTCTTGGTGGGGGGGGTCCAGGCTAAGGGACCAAATGCATACCAAGAGCCCCCACCCCCCAAAAACGAACTGTGGAAGGAGATAGTCTTCACCGGGGGTGGGGTGCGCAGGAAGAGGCCCATAGACCCCGAGAAAGTGGGGGTGTGTGCGTGTACAGCTCTGAAACGGAATTGGAGGGGTCAGAGAAGGGGTACCAGGGGGCATCCCACACCGGACGTAAGGGGGCGGGCAGGGAGGATGCTGAAGGCTCAAGACGCCGTGCTGATGTGAACTCTGTGAAAACAGCTGGCCCGAGGGTGTGGCTCCGTGGACAGAGCGGTGGTTCGGTTCCGGTCCAGGTCACGGGCCTCCGTTCCGGGCTAGGTCCCCAGCCCCTGGTCAGGGTGCGTTCGGGAGGCTGAGGGGTGCCGCCGGCGAGGACAGGGACAGCAGGGTGCACGCACCCACCGCCTGTGCAGGGAGCACCTCACACCTTCCCGCCTGCACGGACACCGGCGTGGAGTCCAGGGTATGGAAAAGGCCGGGGAGCAAAGCGCAGACTCCTGTGTCCACAGTTCGGGAGTGAGGAAGGGCTGAATGTTGGGGAGTCCCAGTCTAGACACGCCCTCTCTGCCCCGGCCTTCTGCACCCCTAGCCCCAAGTGGGGTGTATGAGCAGGGCCTCCCTTTCCTGCCTTCTCTATGTGCTTCTGGGCCCCACAAGGACCCGGTTCCCAGGCACCTCCCTCTCTCTGAGCCTTGAGCCTGGACGGGCTCACCCACCTTTGCGTTTCTTTTTTTCTTTTAAATATATTTTATTGATTTTTCACAGAGAGGAAGGGAGAGGGACAGAAAGTCAGAAACATCGATGAGAGAGAGACATCGATCAGCCGCCTCCTGCACGCCCCACACTGGGGATGTGCCCGCAACCAAGGCACATGCCCCCGACCGGAATCGAACCCGGGACCTTCCAGTCCGCAAGCCGACGCTCCATCCACTGAGCCAAGCCGGTGTCGGCACTTTTGCGATTCTTGCCCGACTCCGCGAACAGCCAGGGCCGTGGCAATGGGCCCTCCTAGCAGCCTGGCTTTCCCGGGGGGAGTTTGTGCCGTCCCGGGAGGCGCTCGATGCCCAGCTGGGAGGAGGCTTCCTTAACGTGTCTGCTGCGCCTTCCGTGGCCGCCGGCCCGTGGCCGTGGCGCTGATCCGTCTTCAATGGAGCTTGTTGGCAAAGGGGTCTCCACACTGTCTTCCCTCCGTCCCCCCAGCGAACCGAGGGTCTGCAGGGAACACCACGTGTCCCTAGGACCCACACACTTAATCATGGCCAGCTTTTTTTTAAAAAAAAAATATATTTTACTGATCTTTTACAGAGAGGAAGGGAGAGGGATAGAGAGCTAGAAACATCGATGAGAGAGAAACATCAATCAGCTGCCTCCTGCACACCCCCCACTGGGGATGTGCCTGCCACCAAGGTACCTGCCCTTGACCGGAATCGAACCTGGGACCCCTTCAGTCCGCAGGCCGGCGCTCTATCCACCGAGCCTCACCGGTTTTGGCCCAAACCTGCTTTTATGCGTCATCCGGTTGGTATTCCACTAAAAGACCACCGACTCAACAAACACACACAACAAACACAGCTTTTAAAAGATGGTAAACGAGCCAGAACCGGTTTGGCTCAGTGGATAGAGCATCGGTCTGCAGACTGGGGGGTCCCGGGTTCGATTCTGGTCAAGGGCAGGTGACCTGGTTGTGGGCGCATCCCCTGTGGGGGGCGTGCAGGAGGCAGCTGACCGATGTTTCTCTCATCGATGTTTCTGACTCTATCCCTCTCCCTTCCTCTCTGTGGAAAATCAATAAAATATATTAAAAAAAAAAAAGATGGTAAACGAGAGTGAGGGCCGAGAACCGCCAAGAGAAGTGGTTCTCCACCTTCCTCAGGCCGTGGCCCTGGCATACAGTTCCTCCTGGGGTGGTGACCCCCAACCATGACATGTAGCTACTGTGATGCATCGTGATGTCAATATCTGCATTTTCCGAGGGTCTTAGGCGACCCCTGTGAAAGGGTCGTTCGACCCCCAAAGGGGTCGCGGCCCGCAGGTTGAGGACCGCTGCTCTATCCACTGCGCAACCCCGGTTTCGGCTCTCATCGATGGATGTTTCTAACTCTCTATTCCTCTCCCTTCCTCTCTGTAAAAAAAAAAAAAAAAATCAGTAAAATATATTTTAAAAATAAATAAAACGACACCGTGAACGCGGGTGCATCCGAGCCGCTGCCGGCCACTGAGCGCCCTCGCTTCCCTCCCCCCACCCCCCGCAGGCGGGGCAGCCATGGCCCCCGGGGACGACGCCGCGCTGGTCCTGGGCACCGTCCTCGCCAGCCTGTGTGCCTTCCAGCTGCTCTTCCACTTGGTCAGCTTCCGGCTCTCCTCGAAGGTCTGCCCCGGCTTCAGCCGCCTCGGCCCCGCCAAGAAGGTCGAGTGGAACTCCAGGTAACGCGCAAGCGCGCACGCGAGAAAGACGGGGCGAGTCTTTCCGGAATGCTCGTGTCCCCGAAATAAATGTGCTGAAACTATTTCCCCAAAAAAGCCGTTCGTGGAGCCCCGGCTGGGGCGGCTCTCGGTGGAGCCTCGTCCGTCCGTCCGTCTGTACGCACCTGCACGGTTCGCCGGTTCGGGTCCCCGTCGGGGCACGGGCCCAGGTTGCAGGTTTGAGGCCTGGTTGGGGTGCATTGATGTCTCCCTCCCTCTCTCTTTCTCTCTTTTTCCCTCCTTCCCCTCTTTCTCTCTCTCTCTCTCTCTCTCTCTCTTCCCCTTCTCTCCCATTGATGTCTCTATCTCTCTCTCTTTTCCCCTCCTCTCCCTCTTTCCCTCTCTCTCTCTCTCCACCTTCTCTCCC
>JAAGEH010000394.1:242665-254432 GCA_011751065.1 Lasiurus cinereus
TCTCCACCTTCTCTCCCACTGATGTCTCTCTCTCTTTTTCCCTCCTCCCCCTCTTTCCCCCCCCTCTCTCTCTCCTTCCTTTCCCTCCCCTTCTCTCCCATTGATGTCTCTCTCTCTCCCATTGATGTCTCACTCCCATTGATGTCTCTCTCTCTTTTTCTCTCCTCCCTCCCTCTCTCTCCCTCCCCTTCTCTCCCATTGATGTCTTTCTCTCTCTCCCATTGATGTCTCTCTCTCTCTCCCTTTGGTGTGTCTCTCTCTCTCTCTCTCTCTCTCTTTCTCTCTCTCTCTCTCTCTCTTTTTCCCTCCTCCCCCTCTCTCCCTCTCTCCCTCTCCCTCCCTGTCCCTCTAAGCACCAAGGAAACCCTAGTCTCCCCTGTCGGATCTAAGACAGTCTAAGGCTGAACGCCGTGCCGTTAGGACGCAGAGAAGACAGGTCGCTAGCTCTCCCCGGGGAACACGGACCGTGTCTGACATTGGAAGACGGTGGGAGAACGCGTTCAGGCCGAGGCCAGCTGGCGGCCGAGAGGCCCGCCTGGCCGCACGCCTCCCTGAAACGTGGGCGATAACCAGGCGCCTCCTGGCAGTGGGACGGGAGCGCGCGGCCTATATATAGTCTTGGCCGCGCAGCCCGGGCAGCTGACCACCGGCCCGGGGACAGGGTGTCCCTCGGCGGGAACCCCACGTGGCCGCCCGGAGCCCCCCGCACCTACCCTGTGGGGGCAGGACCCTAACGTGAAAGCTGCTTTTCCGGCGCTTGAACCCAAACGGCAGTGGGAAGCGAGCAGACGTGGAAGGAAGTAGAAAGTTGGGCGTTTTTTAAAAAAATATATATTTTATTAATTTTTTACAGAGAGGAAGGAAGAAGGATAGAGAGCTAGAAACATCGATGAGAGAGAGACATCGGTCAGCTGCCCCCTGCACGCCCCCCACTGGGGATGTGCCCGCCACCAAGGTCCATGCCCCCGACCGGAATCGAACGTGGAACCCCCCCAGTCTGCAGACTGATGCTCTCTCCACTGAGCCACACCAGTTAGGGCTAGGAGAGGTTTTATCGGGGTGGCGTGTGGGTGTTCCTTTGCAGACACCGAGGCGGCGTCTCCGTCTTGCTTTGCCAGGCGCTGCCTTTAAAAGCGTTAACGAGGAAGTCTGACCACCAGCGGCTTCCTCGTGCCCGGGCTGTGGATCCGTGCTCCGCGGCCCCGCCCTTTGTGCAGGGAGCACGGGTCCCGGGGACGCCGAACTTTCTCGGGACGCATCTGCCAGGCCCTCTCCCCCGCAACGCACACTGCTCGGCGGACACGGGGCCGAGGCCTGGCCTCGGGGACAGAATGTTATCCTTTGCCGGGAAGACAAGTGTTTGATGTTGGTGAGAGGCCTGTTTTTTTCCTTTTCCCAGATTTTTCACACGGCCGCAGAAAGGAGGCAGCTGATGGATGTCTCTCTCTCATCGATGTCTCTAACTCTCTGTCCCTCTCCCTTCCTCTCTGTGAAAAATCAATACAATATATTAAAAAAGAAAGAAAGAGAAAGAATGAAAGAAAGCTGGCTGCACGACTCTTGGTTGACTGATTTGGTTTTGGTTGTACAACGATTATTTAGCGGGAGAGGCCTTCTGGGACATTAAGATCTTTTTTTTTTTTTAATATATTTTATTGATGTTTTTACAGAGAGGAAGGGAGAGGGACAGAGAGTCAGAAACATCAATGAGAGAGAAACATCCATCAGCCGCCTCCTGCATGCCCCCCACTGGGGATGTGCCCGCCACCCAGGCACATGCCCTTGACCGGAATCGAACCCGGGACCCCTCCGTCCGCAGGCCGGCCCTCTATCCACTGAGCCACACCGGTCAGGGCGGACATTAGGATCTTAACCCTCTGGTCCTGCTGTGTCCTCGGGGAACACGGCGCAAGGCACAGCACGCCCGTCCACCGGGCCACCCAGACGCCCGGTTGGCGTGTCTCCCTCGGGCGTCCTCGCCGCTGTCTGCAGGCGATGGGTTTCTCTGTTCCGGTCTGTTTAGCACACGTTCCCCGTGCGGCCCAGGATAGCGGTCTTTCCAGTTACAGTGGTACCTTGAGATACGAGTGCCCTAACATACGAGATTTTTGAGATACAAGTGATTTCTGCTTTGAAATACGAGCAACATTTGAGAGAGGAGTCATCGCACGGATCGGCCGGCTGCACACGACCCACCCGTTTACCTCGACGCGAGCGTCTTACCGTCTCCCACGCCTCCAGGTGACGGAACGAATTAAATGCGTATCTCGAGGTTCCACTGTACAGTGACCTTCCCCCACATCACGTTCCATCACCTCTGAAAGGGGGGTGGGGACCACGCAGAGAGGAAGTCATTGCCGATCCACGCGATAACTCCTATTTCAAATGTTGCTTGTATTTCAAAGCAAAAATCGCTCGCTCAACGACTCGTATCTCACTTCCGGAGAGGAGAGCCTGCCGTTCCCCTCACCTCGTTCTAACGGAGGAGAACACCATCCGTCTCTCTCACTCGTGTCGCCCGCGGGCCGGGGCACTCCACGCTCAGCGCCACCCCCGAAGGCCCCCTCCCGCTCTGCGCGCTCCTCCTTCACTCACTCACAGGCTGTCGGAGTCCGTCCAGGCCGGCCTTTCTGTCCCCCAAGCGCATTCCCCTGGGCGACGGCGTCCCCACGAGGCAGGCGGCCCAGCAATCCGGACGCGCCAGCGGCTTCCGAAACCAAAACCACATCTATCAACCCACAGTCTCGCAGCCAGCTTTCCGGTGAAAACGCTGGGAAAAGGAAAAAACCGGGACCTCTCATCGACATCCAACACATGTCTTTCCGGCAAAGGGCGGCAACATTCTGTCCCCGAGGCCGGGCCTGGGCCCCGTGTCTGCCGCGCAGTGTGCGTTGCGGGGGAGAGGGCCTGGCAGACGCGTCCCGAGAAAGTTCGGTGTCCCCGGGACCCGTGCTCCCTGCACAAAGGCCTGGGCCGCCGCTGAATGTGGATCCACAGCCCGTGTGGGCTCGGAAGCTGCTGGCGGCCGTGTGAATCCTGGTTCAGGATTTGGCGTTGGTGGCCGGTAGATTTGGAATTATTCCAACTACAGTGGTACCTCGAGATACGAGTGCCCTAACATATGAGATTTCTGAGATACGGGCGATTTTTGCTTTGAAATACGAGCAACATTTGAGATACGAGTCATCGCGCGGATCGGCCGGCGGCACATGACCCACCCGTTTACCGCGACGCGAGCGTCTCATAGTTTCCCACGCCTCAAGGTGACGGAACGAATTAAACTCGTATCTCAAGGTACCACTGTATTGGAGCAGGAAGGAACCTGGAACCCTGAGATACACAGGGCGGGGACCCCCCGACCCGGGGCACCAGGGCACAGAGCCACCCACCAGCGGGCGGCCCGGCGAGCTTCCGGGAGGAACCTGTGGATTCCCAGGTCCCGCGTGGCTGGCTCCCGTGCTCCCGCGTCCCCGGCCTCTCCTCTCCTCCACGTCCACCTGCGGCCGGCGTCACGCGATGCCGCCGTGGAGTGGCCCCTCACGTGGTCCCCCCCTCTTTTGTTTCAGGGTGGTCTCCACCTGCCATTCCGTGGTGGTGGGGACTCTGAGCCTGTTGGTGTCCTTCTTCGACGAGGCCGCCATGGCGGACCCGCTCTGGTAAGCCACTCCTCCATCGCTGGTGCGGGGTGGGAGTGGACGGTCCCGGGTTGGGGGTGGTGGGTGGGCGCCGTGGACGCTGGAAAAAAAAAAGCACCTGGCTGGCTGGCTGGCTGGGTCTGGCTTCCGCAGGAGGGGAGGCTGCCTGTGCGTGGTCCTGGCTGTCCCTGAGGTGGGTGGGTGGGGGGGACGCTGAGCGTGCAGCTGTGCCAAGGAGCGGGGCCCCGTTTCTCCGGAGCTGCGGCGCCACCAAGCAGCAGCAGCAGCGAGTTAGTTCGGAGGCAGGCCGGTCCCCAGAGTTAGGCCTGACGCCTCATTCGATGCCAAAGCGGTGGTGCGAGGAGGATGGCGCGTCCCGGTGGGCAGCGGGTGCCCCAGGCCCGGCCGACGGCCAGGGGCAGGGCCCGCGCAGGGTCTCACTAGGACAGTGGTTCTCTACCTTCCTCAGGCCGCGACCCTCTAAGACAGCTCCTCACGGGGTGGTGACCCCCAACCATGAAATGATTTCCGTTGCTAATTCATCACTGTCATTTTGCGACTGTGATGAACTGTCATGTCAATATCTGATAGGCAGGATGTATTTTCGTTGTTACCCATGGAATATCATGAAGCATAGGGATTCATCGCAAAAACAATATGTAATTACAGATTGTGAAATATTTATTTCTCATGGCAAATAAATGAAATGTTGTCTTGAATCGTGGTGTCGCATGGGCAACAGTCTTCCTAGGACAACAGTCAACGACATGGCGACACGTTGCGACCCCGAGGAGCGTTCTGTTGGTTCCTAAGACCATGGGAAATGGGTGTTTTCCGATGGTCTTAGGCGACCCCTGTGAAAGGGTCATTCGACCCCCCAAAGGGCTCGCGACCCACAGGTTGAGAACCGCTGCACTAGGAGAAGGCCCGGCCCGTCCCCACCAGGAGCCGAGGCCTCCGCCGTCCAGAAAGGTGCCCACGGGGATTGCCTGGGGACTGCCTTCCCTCGGCGGGCAAGCGGGAGGGCGACCCCCTGAGGTTGTGAGAGTCTCTGACTCCGAATACCGAGTCCCACGGCATCATCATCATCGTTGTCAGCGTCCGAATCCCCCCGCGAACCCTTTCCCAAACGGCTCGCGGGAGGACGCGCAGAGAAAGCGGCCTTTAGGTGACAGTTTTCCCGAAACCGAGCGAACCAGGGAAGAACTGCTCCTTGTGCAGCGAGAGGAGCTCCGTGCCCACCCAGGCCTCGGTGCCAAGGCCAGCTCCCGTGGGAGCCCGTCTCAGCGGGATGAGGTCGTGTCCCCGGGAACCGTGCGCTCACCGGAACTCTCTCTCCCTCCGCTGTTTGCCGCAGGGGCGACTCGCTGCTGGCGAAACTGAACGTGGCTATTGCTTCCGGCTACCTCATCTCTGGTACGTCCTCTAAAGCTCGGGGTGAGGGCTGGTCTGAGGAGCCGCTTTAGGATGCACCGGGCGGAGAGGGCCCAGGTCCTCCAGGAGGAGCAGAGCTGCAGGAGGCCTGGGCACGGGGGGTTAGCCAGGGCCCCTCTGTGGCTGGCGGAGCGCCCCTGATGGGGACAGGGAATTCCTGAAGGTTTTCCTCCCCGTCTCCTGCCTGGGGTCCCGTGTGTGTGCCCTGGGTCGAGGTGCAGGGCGAGGGGGAAATTGGCAAAAGTCGGGTGTCCAGACCTGCCGTCCATCTGCGAGGCTCCTGGTCCCGTTCCCCGGGCCGGGCGGGCTGGAGTGGGCCCGGGACCCTGAGGCCAGAGGACGCTGGCTGGCCGCTGGCCGCTGAAGCCCCTGACCGGACGGACGAGAACCGGGGACCCTTTGGCCTGCAGGCCGAGGCTCTGTCCCCTGAGCCACCCCAGCCGGCACTCAGCCAGCGGGGCAGCCCCTGGGGGGTGTGGGGGTGCCGATGACAGAGCGGGTCCCTGGCCGCCGAAGGAGAGGGGCCTCCAGAGGCGCCGGAAGCAGGGCTGCCCCTGCTGACCCCGCCCCCTCCCGCCTCGCAGATCTGCTGGTCATCGTTCGGCACTGGGACGTGATCGGCGACAGGTTCTTCGTGATTCACCACTGTGCCTCGCTGTACGCCTTCTTCCTCGTGCTGGTGAGTGCGGGCCACGGCCTGGTCCCGGGGGTGGGGGCGAGGGTGGGGGTACTCCGGGGACACCCAGGCCAGCCCCCGACACCCAGGCCCTGCAGACCCACAGCAGCCACGTCCGGGGTCCTCCCTGCGGCGGGCCGGCCCGTCCGTGGTGGACAGAACCACCCCTTCCCGCAGGGTCCGAGGGCCCCGGGTGGATGCCCACACTCGGAAGGCAGAGGGGCGTCCCTGTGTCCGGAGTTTTCACGGAAAAATCGGGGGGCCCCTGCAGCTGTGGCAATTGTCCGTCTTCCCAGCTGCCCGTGAGGTCACTCCACGCCTCGCCCTGGCAACCAGGAGTCCCCCCTTCCAGGCAGACGGCCTCTGTCGGCCAGAGCGGCTGTGACTTTAATTTTTAAAAAATATATATTTTATTGGTTTTTTTACAGAGAGGAAGGGAGAGGGACAGAGAGTTAGAAACATCGATGAGAGAGAAACATCGATCAGCCACCTCCTGCACATCTCACACTGGAGATGTGTCCACAAGCAAGGTCCATGCCCCCGACCGGCATCAAACCTGGGACCTTTCAGTCTGCAGGCCGACGCTCTCTCCACTGAGCCACACGGGTTTCGGCCGTGACTTTAATTTTATTACGACCTTCCTGATGGCAGAGAGGACGGGAGAGAGAGAGAGACAGACACGCCCACGAGGAGGAGAGAGAATCGTGCGACCGGCCACCTCCTGCTGGGGACAAGCCCACACCCTGGGCCCGGGCCCTGGCCGGGGAGAGGAGAGCCGAGACCTCCTGGTTCATAGGTCAGCGCTCCACCCTCCCGAGCCTTGCGCCCGCCGGCCGGGGGGCCGCTCTTGCTCTTTACAATCTGGCGGCCTCCGGTGACCGCTGAGGCCCGCCGACCCGGCGTGGAGGGAGGTGGGCCGGCCAGCGGTCTCCGCTCAGGGATGCGGGTGGGAACTCACGCCCTCCCCCGTCCCGTGTCCCTCCCCAGAAAAACGGCACGCTGCAGTACATCGCCAACTTCCGCCTGCTCGCCGAGCTCTCCAGCCCCTGCGTGAACCAGCGGTAGGTGGCTGGCCCCGGCCGCCGTGGGCTGCCGGCGAGTCGCGCCGTGGATTGGCGGCGGCCGGTGGTGTCGGGGTTCGGGGGGAGGAGGGGAAGTTTATTTCCTGGGCCCCAAAGCTCCGGGTGGAAACCAGCGAGCGTGTGGACGGCGAGACTCCCGCCCCGCCCTGCCCACTTTCCCCGGCGCGTCCCACGTGTGCCAGGCTGCCCACGCCCGCCCGGCCTGTCGCCGCCTGGCCTCTCCCGGTGCGCGTCTCCCCGCCAGCTGTCCCTCTGTCCGTCCGTCCGTCCGTCCCCCTCTCTCCCCCCCTACCCCCCTCCTAGTCTGAGCCAAATGCCCAGAACGCAGACTGACACGGGGACAGCCGTGGGCGCTGGGGGGACAGCCGGCGGGCAGCGTCTTCCCTCCCAGACCCCCTCCCCCATCCCGGGCATGTCCACGGCCTGCAGGCTGCTGGCCCCCGGGTCTGAGGACGCAGCCCTGGGTGTGTCCCTCGGGGACCCCCCGCTGGGCCGGGAAGGGGGGATCTTCCAGGGCCGGGCCCTCTCTGTGCTCCTCAGCCGACAGGCGCCCTCCCCACGGTGGGGATGGGTGCGTCTCCTCGCAGTCTGTCGCCCTGTCTGTTTCCCCGTTTATCGCTGTTTCCACGCACACTGTGCAGCGGGGAGAGGCCCCCGTGCCCACGGAGTTAACGGAGTTAACCTTCCTCTGGGCGGCCCGGGCTGGCGCAGCTCAGCCTCAGAGGCCGCTGGACGCTCTCCAAGGTCCCAACAAAGTCCTGCTTGTGCTCACAGCCCCGGGCCAAGCTCTGCCCGCCCGCCCGCCTGCTCTCTGGGCTCACAGTGTCCAGCCCGCAGCCCCCGCCCCCGCCCGGGCGCCCAGCCCCCAGGCCCCAGCTCCAGGGGCCTGTTTTCTCACTCCCATCCCCGTTCCTCACTTTCCTTCTTGCTCTCCCTGCCCGTGATCCTCACCCCTGTCCAATCCCCCCACGTGAGGCCAGAAACTTAAAGCAGCCGCCGAGCTGGCCGGCGCGGCTCAGTGGATGGACATCAGCACGGCCCGATTCCCGTCAGGGCCCAGGCCCGGGCTGTGGGCTCCGTTCCCAGTGTGGAGGTGGGAGGTTCGGTGTGTGTGTGTGTGTGTGTGTGTGTGTGTGTGTGTGCGCAGGAGGCAGCGGACCCATGATTCTCTCTCCCCCTCTCCTTCCTCTCTGAAACCAATGCAAATATATTTTAAAAAAAGAAACACACACACTCACTCCATGTTTCTCAGTTTGTAAATAGCGGCACCCTGCCCTCCCCCTCCCCTCCCTCCCAGTTACCTCCCGGGAAGGAGCCCAGGCCACACGGTCTGTGTGGTGGCGGCTGAAATGGTTGCCATTTCGCCTTGGGGAGCCATTTTAGTTTTTTGTTTTTTTTTAATATATTTTATTGATTTTTTTTTAAAGAGAGGAAGGGAGAGAGATAGAAAGTCAGAAACATCGATGAGAGAGAGACACCCATCAGCCGCCTCCTGCACGCCCCACAGTGGAGATGTGCCCACCACCAAGGTACATGCCCTTGACTGGAATCGAACCTGGGACCCTTCAGTCCGCAGGCCGACGCTCTACCCACTGAGCCACACCGGTTTCGGCCATTTTAGTTGTTTTTTTTTATGTCCCTTGGGTACAGCCCGTCCTCTTGTCTTTGGGTAGAAGGCATGTGTGTGAAAGGACAGCCAACCTGTAGGAGGCGTGTGTGTGTTCTGTGTCCGGCAGCCCTGGCCCCTTTCGTGGGAGAACGGAGTTAGCACCCAGGACCCGGGCCCAGGCATGTTCTCTGCCGCCCGGGCAGCTGTGCCCTGCACCCTCCCCGCGGGCAGCTGGCCGCGGACTGCCCTGTGGGCGTGCACACGCACCTGTCCTGGTTTCTCCATCTGCCCAGGGCCTCTTCGGTCCATGGTAGTGAGGGGTGTGCTCACGGAGCGGTCACCACAGAAATTAGAACCGTTATGCCCAGCCATGCAGAGCAATACGATGTTTCTTATGTTTTTATTTATTTTTTAAAAATATAGTTTACTGATTTTTTTTTTTTACAGAGAGGAAGGGAGAGGGATAGTTAGAAACATCGATGAGAGAGAGACATCGATCAGCTGCCTCCTGCACGCCCCCCTACTGGGGATGTGCCCGACACCAAGGTACGTGCCCTTGACCGGAATCGAACCTGGGACCCTTCAGTCCGCAGGGTGACGCTCTACCCACTGAGCCAACCCGGTTTCAGCTTTTTTTATTTATTATTTTTTTAATGCATTTTTTATTGGTTTCAGAGAGGAAGGGAGAGGGAGAGAGGGAGAGACACATCCATGATGAGAGATAATCATGGATCGGCTGCCTCCTGCACGCCCTCCTATCCCTACGGGGGATTGAGCCTGCCACTCAGGCATGGGCCCTGCCTGGGAATCGAGCCCAGGACATTCCGGTTTGCAGGCCGACGCTCTATCCACTGAGCCAACTGGGTTTCGGCTTTAAAAAAATTTTTTTTTAATGCATTTTTATTGATTTCAGAGAGGAAGGGAGATGGAGGGAGGGAGAGACACATCCATGATGAGAGAGAATCATGGATCGGCTGCCTCCTGCACGTTCCCCTACCTGCACGGGGGTTCAATCCCACCACTCAGGCATGGGCCCTGCCTGGGAATCGAACCCAGGACCCTCCTGTCCGCGGGCCGCCGCTTCGCCCACGGAGCCACCCCGGCCGGGACGACGACGCGGTGTTTCTCCCGTTGTCCCAGGTGGTTCCTGGAAGCCCTGCAGTACTCCAAGTTCTCCACGGCCAACGTGGTCAACGGCCTCCTCATGACGCTGGTCTTCTTCCTGGTGCGCATCCTGCCCATCCCGTCCTTCTACGGCTTCATGCTCTCCGTGATGGGCACCGAGGCCTACGCCCGGCTGGGGCTGCTCACCCAGTGCTCCTGGGCCGGCTCCTGCCTGGTCCTGGACGTGATGAACGTCCTCTGGATGGTCAAGATCTCCAGGGGCTGTCTCCGCATCATCGCGCTCATGAGGCACCAGAAAGCCGCCACCAGCAGCGCCACCAGCACCAGCAGCGTGCGGAACGGGAAGCTGGACTGAGCGCGGACAGCGGCGGACAGTGATGCCCGAGGGGGATGCCCGTGGGCACGTTCTCCCGCGTCCGTGTCCATTACACACGTGGCCCAGGGTTCCAGACTCTCTCTCTGTCTCTCTCTCTCTCTCTCTCTCTCTCTGTCTCTCAATTTTTACCTGTAGGAAAAGAGAAACTAAAATTTCGTTTCTAATCCCAAGGTTTCTTTCTTGTGCCTCGTAAGCAGGGAAGGGAGAGCGGACGACGGTCCGAATAAAAGGTTAAAGCGGAGTGCTGGGTCTGTGCAGGGCTGGCTCCCAGACCGGCCCGGGCGTTTCCCGGGGGCCGTGGCCGTCCCGTCGCCCGATCCGCGGGGAGAAGGGACCGGCCGGCCGGGGAAGGCGCCCACGGGCTCAGCGTCTGCACCGCACGCACGCCGGCCGGCTCGGTGGCGACAGCGGGGGGCCGGTTCCCCACGGCCAGCCCGAGTGCCCCTTCCTGAGGCCGCTACTCAGGCTGCCTGTCAGAGGCGGCACTTCCTCCCAGCGCCCGGGCTCGATGGAGGCGGGCAGGCGGGCGGGCGGGCGAGGGAGATGCTCCCTGCAGGTGGAGGTTCTCGCCGTCGCTGTTCTTCTGCTCTTGGCGCCTTGTCAGGGCACCGCCTGTTCTGTGGGGCGGTGGGTGCGAGGCAGGTCTACTGTGCGCCCTGAGCGGTGCGTGCCGCCTCCCAGAGGCACGGCGGGTGCCCGCGGCCCGCGGGAGGCGCCCGAGGAGCAGCGTCCGCCCTGCCGTTGCGGCTTTCCTGCGCGTCTGTCATTAAAAAATATATATATATTTATTGATTGTTTACAGAGAGGAAGGGAGAGGGATAGAGAGTTAGAAACAACCGATGAGAGAGAGACATCGATCAGCCGCCTCCTGCACACCCCCCACTGGGGATGTGCCCGCCACGAAGGATACATGCCCTTGACCGGAATCGAACCCGGGACCTTTCAGTCTGCAGGCTGATGCTCTATCCACTGGGCCACACGGGTTTCGGCGCCTCTGTCATTTTTATTGGCACAGGAGCCCAGCGTTCGGAGCCCAGGACCAGCAGAACCAACGTCTTAGGGGCGTGTCTGTCTGCTCCGAGGCGTCCTTCTTCTGATGTGACCAACTCTGAGCGCCCCTCTTTCCGGAGGGAGGGGACCCCCTCAGAGTTCTTCCCTCTCCCTCCTTTTTTTAAAAAAAATATATTTTATTGATTTTTTTACAGAGAGGAAGAAAGAGGGATGATAGAGAGTCAGAAACATCGATGAGAGAGAAACATCGATCAGCCGCCTCCTGCACGCCCCACATTGGGGATGTGCCCGCCACCAAGGTCCATGCCCCCGACCGGAATCGAACCCGGGACCTTCCAGTCCGCAGGCCGACGCTCTACCCACTGAGCCACACCGGTTTTGGCTGTTGTTTCTTTTTTAAGGGAAACAAACACATCCCAAAAGACATGATTCAAATAAACGTTCGGTCCACCCGGCGTGGCTCCGTGGCTGAGCATCGACCCATGAACCAGGAGGTCAGGGTTCGATTCCCGGTCGGTCGGGGCACAGGCCCGGGTGGCGGGCTCCTCCATCCCCAGTGTGGGGGCGTGCAGGAGGCCGCCGGCCCCTGATGCTCTCTCATCACGGATGTTTCTCTCTCTCCCCCTCCCTTCCTCTTTGATCAATAAAGGCATTTATTAAAAGGCAAGCGTTGCAGGGAGTTTCAACAGCGGTCAGACGCACCACCTGGCGTGAGGAGGCGGTGGGGGGGAGGCCTGCACCTTGGCGGATGCCCGTTCACCACACGAAGCCAAGCGCTCCGGGTCATGGTTTTATTGGGACCCGTCTGGTAGCTTCTCT
>JAAGEH010000394.1:261513-287262 GCA_011751065.1 Lasiurus cinereus
GGGAAGGGGCGGGGCTTTGGGGGGGCGGGGCTTGGAGAGGAGGAGCTTGGGGGAGGGGGCGGGGCTTTGGGAAGTGGAGGGGCTTGGAGAGGAGGAGGAGCTTGGGGAGGGGGCGGGGCTTGGAGAGGGGGTGGAGCTTGGGGAGGGGAGAGGTTTGGAGGAGGGGCGGGGCTTGGGGGAGGAGGAGGAGCTTGGGGGAGGGGGCGGGGCTTAGGGGAGGGGGCGGGGCTTGGGGGACCCGCCTGCAATGCGCTCCCTACACGCCCCTGGGCCGCCCGCACTCACTCTCCCCCAGGATCTCACCTGAAAAAGGGGTTCTATCCGGAACCCCAGCCCAGGGGCCCCCCCACCTTTCAAGGCCACGCCCCCTGAGCATCTCTAACATCCTGATGCCCCGCCCCCCCCAAACACAGGGGCTTCTTCCTGTTCAAAAAGTGACCTCCTGTTCACGTGGAGGAAGGCCATGAACTTGTTAAAAATAATATTGTTATAATATATATGTTATATATATTATATATTTTATATAATAACAATAACAATAATAATAGTAATAAATAATAATAATAGGAAGTGACAGGGAAATGCAGCAAAGAAAGTTGCAAAACATAACGGAGAATTGAAGTGCACCAGTGTGTCACCGTGTATATATTCACATGCCGTGTCCCAGGCCCCTGGAACGGTCAGAAAGGCAGAAAATGGCCGGGACCGGTGTGGCTCAGTGGGTAGAGCGTCGGCCTGCGGACTGAAGGGTCCCGGGTTCGATTCCGGTCAGGGGCATGGACCTTGGTGGCGGGCACATCTCCACTGTGGGGCGTGCAGGAGGCAGCTGATCTATGTCTCTCTCTCATCGATGTTTCTGAATCTGTCTCTCTCCCTCTCTGTAAAAAATCAATAAAATATATTAAAAAAAAAAAGGCAGACAATTCATGGTGAACGACCCCTTCTGGAACTGCCCCCCTTAAACATGGCATTGCCCTGTGGGGGGTAGGGAAAAGGGGGGTGCATGCCCCACGTTGGGGACCATCGCCCTGGTCTGAGTCAGCGCCCCATCGCCCGGCAGGGCGTCCTCTGTATGGCGGGTGGTGGTCTGGGGAGCTTGAGGGCAGGGACTCGGTAGCTGTGTCAGCACCTGCACACAGTAGGTGGTCAGGACAGGTAGGCTTAATTTTCTTTTTGGTTGTTACTTCTCACCAATAACATTTTTTCTCCACGGATTTTTAAAAAAATATGTATTTTATTGATTTTTCACAGAGAGGAAGGGAGAGGAATGGAGAGCTAGAAACACCCATGAGAGAGAGACATCGATCAGCCGCCTCCTGCACGCCCCCCACTGGGGATGTGCCCGTAACCAAGGTACATGCCCTTGACCGGAATGGAACCTGGGACCTTTCAGTCCGCAGGCCGACGCTCTATCCACTGAGCCACACCGGTTTTGGCTTAATTTTCTTTTTGGTTGTTACTTCTCACCCAATAACATTTTTTTTCTCACGGATTTTCAGAGAGAGGGAGGGACAGAGCAAAAGGTCGAGGTGAGAGAAACACATCTATGGGTTGCCTTCTGCTCACACTCCGACCAGGGAGGGCCCAGGTCCAGGAGGTGCCTACAACCGAGGTAGGAGGCACGTGCCCTTGATCAGAATCGAACCCAGAACCCTTCAGTCCGCAGGCTGACGCTCTATCCATTGAGCTACCAGGCTGGACTGTCTGCTTTTTTTTTTTTAAACTTTTTTATTTAATACATATTTATTGTTCAGATTATTACAATTGTTCCTCTCTCCCCACCCCCCCCCATAGCTCCCCTCCACCCGGCTCCCACCCCTCCCTCTGCCCTTACCCCCTCCCCACTGTCCTCACCCATAAGTGTATGATTTTTGTCCAGTCTCTCCCCGTACCCCCCTCACCCCTTTCCCCCTGAGAATTGTCAGTCCACTCCTGCACACCCCCCACTAGGGATGTGCCTGCAACCCAGCCACATGCCCTGGACCGGAATCGAACCCGGGACCCTTGAGTCCGCAGGCTGACGCTATATCCACTGAGCCACACGGTCAGAGCCTAAGATAGTCTTTGTCTAGTTTCCGGAAAGGTGTCCGTCGCCACGGCTGACCCTGGGGCCGGGTGGTGAGAAGCCGCCTGCTCCCCAAATGCTGCCATAGGGCGTGTGCGGGCTCCTCTCGGGGTTCCTCTGCCCCCCGCTCCTCGGGCCCAGCCAGCACCTGGGTCCCGGCCCAGGGACCAGCCATGGCACCGACCTGCTTTCCCTCAGAGCCAGCCTGCCTGCGTCTTCTCACCCGGCTGTGCCAAGTCCTCCCTGCTCCTGTGCCCCGGGCACCCCTGTTCTGATACGCGCACCCCCAGTCCATCCTCACTCCCGTCTCCACTCCAGTCGCTTCGCCGGAGGCAGCCTATCGGCAGAGGCCATAGATTTCTTTCCTTTTTATTTTTATTTATTTTTTAAAATATATTTTATTGATTTTTTACAGAGAGGAAGGGAGAGGGATAGAGAGGTAGAAACATGGATGAGAGAGAAACATTGATCAGCCGCCTCCTGCACGCCCCCTACTGGGGATGTGCCCGCCACCAGGATACATGCCCCTGACCAGAATCGAACCTGGGACCTTTCAGTCCGCAGGCTGACGCTCTACCCACTGAGCCACACCGGTTTCGGCAGGATTTCTTTCTTTTTAAAAAAAATGTGTTTTTATTGGTCTTTAGAGAGAGGGGAAAGGAGAGGGACAGAGAGGGATAGCAACATCGACGAGAGAGAAACATCGTGGATCGGCTGCCTCCCTCCTGCACGCACCCCACTGGGGATGGGAGCCTGCACCCAGGCGCGTGCCCTGACCCGGAATCGAACTCACTGGGGTGCTCAACCACTGCGCCACGCCGGCCGGGCTAAGAGGCCATCGCTTTCCCCAGCTCCAGCCTCTGGCCGGCGGGCGGGGTGCCCTGGCCCAGCCGGGAGTATCCTGGAGAAAGGAACCCCTGACTTCCCTCCACCCCTGAATCACGCCCAGAGGTGGGGCCGACCCTGACTCCCCGGCTGAGCCTCAGCCGCCACGGCCCCCCAAAAGCTCAGAGGAACCCCCAGAAAGCCCGTGTCCGAGGAGGCGCCGCTTCTTAACTCCCGGCACCCGGCGGGCTCGGCCGCGGCCGGTTAATTAAGCGTGACGCGGGAGCCGGCCTCCCGGTTAATTGAATCTGGTTCTGCCGGCGGGTAATTGAATTACCGAGGAATGCAGTGTGGCCGTTCAGGAGTTGCTGGGAGCGGAGAGCAGCAGGGATTGGAGGGGGCGAAGGATGAGGTGGGGACTCGCTCACCCCACAGGCTGCTGGCCACCCCACGGCCCCCCGCGGCCTGGGCCAGGGGCCGCCGGACATTCTGATGCCGCCGATGCCTCCCGGCCTTGCTGCCCCGGAGGCAGGAGGGCACCGTGAGGCCGGCCTTCGGGGACGAGGTGGCCCAGGTGCCACCCGAGGGCGGGCATCCAGCCGGGCCGGGCCGATGGGTGCTGGGGGTTCCGGGGGCGCCTGACGTGGACGGTAACCGTCGCTCCTGGCACACATGACGTGAGCCCCGTGTACAGGGGTTTCCGGGGAGATGGCTTCAGGGTCTCGCCCCCTCCTCGTGCCCGGCAGGCCGCCTGGGTGCCAGATCTCACAGGTCCCCAAAGCTTTAGAGCAGCGGTTCTCAACCTGTGGGTCGCGACCCCTTTGGGGGTCGAACGGCCCTTTCACAGGGGTCGCCTAAGACCAGCGGAAAAACACCTGTTTCCCATGGTCTGAGGAACCACACCCCGCTCCTCGGTGGAGCCAAGTGTAGCCACGTCGTTTACTGTTGTCCTAGGAAGACGGTGGCCCATGCTGCACCACGATTCAAGACAACATTTCATTTATTTGTAAATACAGTGGTACCTTGAGATACGAGTTTAATTCGTTCCGTCACCTTGAGGCGTGGGAAACTAGGAGACGCTTGAGTCGCGGTAAACTGGTGGGTCGTGTGCAGCCGGCCGATCCGCACCATTACTCGTATCTCAACTGTTGCTCGTATTTTAAAGCAAAAATCGCTCGCCCGAGGGCTCGTATCTCAAAAATCTCGTCTGTTAGGGCACTCGTATCTCGAGGCACCACTGCAGAAATAAATATTTCACAGCATATAATTACCATTGTTTTTGTGATTCATCCCTATGCTTTCATGATGTTCCATTTGTAACAACGGAAATACATCCTGCCTATCAGATATTTACATGACAGTTCATCACAGTAGCAAGATGACAGTGATGAAGTAGCCACGGAAATCATTTTATGGGTGGGGGTCACCACCCCATGAGGAGCTGTCTTAAAGGGTCACGGCCTTAGGAAGGTTGAGAACCACTGCTCTAGAGGTTTGTCCTGCAGAGAGGATGGTGCTCAGGCTGCATCGTGCTCCCTGAGACCCGGCAGGGGAGGGAGGACGGAAAGAGACGGGTGTGACCCCCCCTTTCCCTGCGTCTCTTCCCCACACAGAACCCAGTTGTCACCCCAAAAGCACACGCACCCCGGTTCTCCCCGCCCGGGTCCCTGTGTGTGTGTGTGTGTGTGTGGCCTGGCCATCGGGTGGTGCCGCGCGCAGCTAACGGGCGTCTCCGGTGCCTTGCAGAGACCCAGGGCACTGTGTGCCGCATCCTCACCGCGGCCGAAGGCCCGTCGGGGGCCGACACCCCGCTGGAGCTGGTGTTCCACCTGCCGGCCGGCTACCCCGCCTGCCTGCCGGGCGTCTCCGTGGGCTCTGAGCGCCTGACCCGGGCCCAGTGCGCGGCGCTGAGGGACCGGCTCCTGGAGCAGGCCCGGGGCTTCCTGCCCGAACCGATGGTCCACGAGCTGGTGCTCTGGGCCCAGCAGAACCTCAGGCACCTCCTGGCCCCAGCCCTGGAGTCGGGAGCCGGCCCTGGCACGGGTACCGCCACCGACCTCGGGAGCATCGTGGAGGCCGAGGGGCCCTGGATGACGCTGCTGCTCCTGGACCACATGAGGGCGAGGAGCCAGTACGTGAGGACGGTGCGGCGGTGGGCCTCTGCGCTGGGGCTGACCGGCAGGCTCCTCTTCACCGGCAGGGTCATCCTGCTGCTGCTGCAGGGACCCCGGGACCAAGTCAAGGTGCCTGCCCGCTGTTGCTGCTCCTGTTTTTAAATATATTTATCGATTTTTACAGAGAGGGAGGGAGAGGGAGAGAGAGTTAGAAACATCGATGAGAGAGAGACACCGATCAGCCGCCTTCTGCACGCCCCACACTGGGGATGTGCCCACAAGCAAGGTACATGCCCTTGACCGGAATCGAACCTGGGACCTTTCAGTCCACAGGCCGACGCTCTGTCCACTGAGGAACACCGATTTCGGCATTTTTTTTTTTTTTAATATATATACACTGGAGGCCGATGATGCAGCCCGAGCTTCGTCCAGAAGGTCGTTCAGCCGTCCAGTCATATGTAATCGTTAGCCTATTGCACTTTTATTATAATAGGTTTTTATTGATGTCAGAAGAGCGGGGAGGGAGAGAGGGAAACAGCCATGATGAGAGAATCACTGGTCGGCTGCCTCCTGCCCGCCCTCCACTGGGGATGGAGCCCGCCACCTGAGCCTGTGCCCCGACCGGGAATCGAACCCTGACCTCCTGGCTCCTAGGTGGACGCTCACCCCCTGAGCCACGCCGGCCGGCCAGCCGACACTTAAGTTTGCTCCCTAGTACCTGGAAGGAGGAGGCCGGTCTCCTAACCGCGAGGTCGGAGGTCGGGTGAGTGGGAAGGCAGGGGAAGGGTCTGAGGGCTCAGGTTAGCTTTCCGCCCTCAGAGTTTCTCCTGAACTCGCCCAACCGGTTCCCCTGGGTCCCGTGGGAGGAAAGGGCCGGTCGAGGCTCACCTCTCCGCCAGGCAGCCGCGGGCACCGTTAGGCTCTGCCCATTCGGGTGGGTGGATCATTACCATTGGGTTTGCCGCGAGCCCCAGCTGGCACAGCCCGTGCGCCTGCAGATCTGGGGACTATCCACCGAACTTGTCTGACGTCTGTCTGGTGAGCCAGCCGCGTGCCGGGGTGGAGCTGGGAGCGACGGCGAGCCGTTCACCTTTCACGCAGGCCCCGGACGGGGTCCGAGCTGGGAGCCAGGCATATGCAGGTGCAGGCGGTTCCTCGGAGGTGGAGACCACTGAGCCTTCCGGAAAGTCCCCGCGGCGGTGGGCGGGAGGCACGCAGGCCCTTTCCTGGCTCCTGTGCCCCCAGAGGCCCCCGTGTTTGGCGGCTGCTCTCGGACGTGAGACCGGACCCGTCGGTACGTTAACAGGTGTTTGCTCAACGTGGCTGGAGCAAGGCTGCCGCAGAGAAACTGCACTTTTGAAGGGTTCTTTAAAAAAAAAAAAATCCTCACCTGCTGAAACCGGTGTGGCTCCGTGGATAGAGCATCGGCCTGCAGACTGAAGGGTCCCAGGTTCGATTCCAGTCAAGGGCATGTAGCTTGGTGGCGGGCACATCCCCAGTAGGAGGCGTGCAGGAGGTGGCTGATCGATGTCTTTGATCGATGTTTCTAACTGTATCCCTCTCGCTTCCTCTCTGTAAAAAATCAATAAGATATATTAAAAAAAAAGAAAAGAGAAAACTCGGGGTCCCGAGCTCCAGACGCCCGCCGTTAACTTCCTGCCTGTCCCGTAGGAGTACCTGGTGCTTCAGAGAACCGCCAAGGTGGACGTGGACTCGAGTGGGAAGAAGTGCAGAGAGAGGATGGCCAGCGTGCTGTGGGAGGGCCGGGCGCAGCCGGGACACGCCAGGTATGGCTATGGCCGCGCCGTGGCGGCACCGGCCGGCCCGTGGTCACCCTCCCGGCGTCCGGCTCACTCCCGGTCTCTCCCGTGCCACAGGTTCCTGGCGTTTGAAGTCCGAGAGTTCGCGTCTCTGGACGAGCTGCAGAAGGAGTTTGAAGCCGCAGGACTCGAGGCGCTGTTCTCCGAGTGCGTCCCGGGGCTGGTGAAATGACGCGGGAGACGGCAACTTATCATTATTTTTATTTTTTTAAAGCTGCGTCTGTTCCTTTTTGTGGTTGGATTTGCACTGGATTTTGGGGGTGGACAGCTGGAAGAACCCCTATAGGAGTGATTTTAACATGTCTGGGAGACACCGTCCTATCTTCAGGAAGGAAACCCAGTTCTGTCGGTGGGATATTGCACAGTGAAGACACCCATTTTTGTTCTTTTTTTTAAAAAATATAGAATGTGTTTTTATGGATGTCAGAGAGGAAGGGGGAGGGAGAGAAACATCCATGATGAGAATCATGGATTGGCCGCCTCCTGCGCGCTCCACACTGGGGACTGAGCCTGCAACCCGGGCCTGTGCCCTGACCAGGCATCGAACCCTGACCTCCTGGTTCAGAGGTCGCCGCTCAAGCGCAGTCATGCCGGCCGGGCCGTGTGTGGTAATTTATGACAGTAAAGGCCAGGTCCACGGGATGGAACGTTCTTTAGAGACTTCCGTACGAAGAGGATGGTCAGCGGGTCCTGAGCCCACAGAGGGTGTGCTTGCTGCAGGGCAGTGCTCTGGTAATGAAATGGCTTTTGAAAAGCAATGTGTTTCCCTGTGTCCTTTCCTCGTGCTCACATTTTCAGCATTTGATCATGATTTTCCCCATTTATCGATTATTAGAGGCCTGGTGCACAAAATGAATGCACTGGGGGTGGGGGTGTCCCTCAGCCCAGCCTGCACACCCTCTCCAATCTGGGAACCTTTGGGGGATGTCCGCCTGCTGGTTTAGGCCAGATTTCACAGGGATCCCTCTCACCATCTGGGACTGCTGGCTCCCAACTGCTTGCCTGCCTGCCAGCCTGATCACCCCCTAACTACTCCCCTGCCAGCCTGATCAACACCTAACTGCTCCCCCACCAGCCTGTTTTCCCCTATCTGCCCTCCCCTGTGGGCCTGGTCACCCCTAACTACCATCCCCTGCTGGCTTGATCACCCTCAACTGCACTCCCCTGATGGCCCAAGCCCCCCTCCCCGCAAATGCCCTCCCCTGCAGGCCTGGTTGCCTCCACTTGCCCTTCTCTGGAAGCTGGATCCCCCCCCCAACTGCCCTCCCCTGCAGGCCCTGTCCCCCTTGCCAACTTTTCTCCCCTGCAGGCCCACTTCCCCTCAACTGTCCTCCCCTGCTGGCCTGGTCCTCCCCTGCTGGCTATCTTGTGATGTGAGGCCATGCGTGATCCAGCCATGTCGATACGAAAAGGTTGCTGTCACACCTCTCGGGACACATCCCGATGGCAGGGTAACTTTTGGGGTGAGGCGTGTGCCTGGCAGGTCACAGCTGCTGAACCCTGCGACAGCCGACGCCAACTGGAACGCGGAGGCCCCGGGAAGACGCTGCTTCCAAACACGCCCACGGCCGACAAATGGCGTTGGCTCTGGCCCGTCCGCTTCTCTCCGGTCGGCCCGGCCCCCGTGGTAGACGGAGCAGAAAGGGGTGCTCCCCCCCACACCCCTGGCGCCAGAGGAGAGAAGGGCGACTCGAGGGCACGCCCTGGTTCTCGTTACCGTGAGCTCCCCGGCTCTGGTGTGTCTCCGCTCCGTGGGGGCAGTGGCACCTGAAGGGAGGCACCCACACTAGATACTTCTTTTTTTAAAAATATATTTTATTGATTTTTTTTTACAGAGAGGAAGAGAGAGGGATAGAGAGAAACATCAGTGAGAGAGAGACATCAATCAGCTGCCTCCTGCATGCCCTCCACTGGGGATGTGCCTGCAACCCAGGCACATGCCTTGACCGGAATCAAACCTGGTACCCTTCAGTCCCAGGCCGACGCTCTATTTTGAAATGGTGCTCCCTCCGCAGTGAACCCCAGCGGGCACCCTGGGAGGAGTCGGCCCCCCGCTGGCCTCCGCGGTGACCTCCGTCCGGTGCAGGTGCGACGCTCTGCTGGAAAGAGCCCCGCTTCCCGCCCTCCCCACGCCCGTCTCCTGCGCGTCGCTGGGCCTGGGCCCCCGACTCTGCCTGTCCTCACGCTCCGCCCGAGGCCACGGCCCAGGGCTTCTGCCCATACCTCGTGGCCAGTGCCACGGGCAGACTTGGTCCCTGTTCCTCCCGGTTCCCCTGTGGGTGCTGTCACCGGAGCTACGCTGGGGCCCCAGAGGTGATGTGGACCGTCCTCTGACTGCCCCCTTTCAGTCCGCAGGCCGACACTCTATCCACTGAGCCACACCGGTTTCGGCCGTTTTGCATATTAATCAGGTCTTTGAACACTAAAGAGGAACTCCGTGTGTGCTGTGGGTGTGGAATGGGATGCACCCAAGGAGCTTAATTTTATGCTAAGGATGCCACAAGCTTTACCTTTTCCTCGGTCTTGTCTGCATTTCCTGAAGGCGATTTCGTCCCAGGTTCGATTCCGGTCAAGGGCATGTACCTTGGTGGCGGGCACATCCCCCGTTGGGGGCGTGCAGGAGGTGGCTGATCGATGTCTCTCTCTCATCGATGTTTCTAACTCTCTATCTCTCTCCCTCCCTCGTTGTGGAAAATCAATAAAATATATTTAAAAAAAAAGAAAGGCCCTGGCATTGAAGAAGCAATAGGGGAGCCTGTGGATGGGGGTGGGGGTGGGGGTGGGGACACCCTCGCTCTCGGGGAAGTCAGAGAAGAGGGCGCCTGGGGGTCAGGTTCAGGGGCGAGCCTGGGACCAGCTGCTGTGGCCCCTGGCTCCCCAGGTGGCCAGTCTCGTGGGGTCCCGTGGAGTTGAGGAGATGGGGGGCTGCGGGGGGAAGGAGTGGGGGGACAGGGGGGACAGGGAATGGCGGGAGCTGCTCCCCAGAGGCCCTGTGTCTGGAGGCTTTCAGCTTTCAGTCCTGCAGGCGGGAATCGGAGGGGAGGCCTCAGGGGAGGGTGCCCGCAGAACACCCCTCCCTTTCCAGGTGGGCGGGCTCCTCCAGGTCAAGGTCTCCATGGGCGGGTCAGTGTCCGGGCAGAGGGTGGCCTGCACCGCTCGCCAGGTTTTGCCGTTTTTCTGCGTCTGGAGCTGAGATGCCACGGAGGCCTCGGCTTCACCTCCAGGAGGCGGCCTTCTGCCTGGGCTGCCGACGGTTCTGACAGTGGGTCCAGCTCCCTGCCTCAGTTTCCCCGTTCCCCTCGCCCGGCTCCCTGGCCTCTCCCAGGGGGAGGGCAGCTATCACGTAGGCATGTGGAAGGTTAGTTTTTTTTTAAAAAAAGATACAGCGGTACCTCGAGATACGAGTTTAATTCGTTCCGTCACCTTGAGGCGTGGGAAACGATGAGACTCTCGAGTCGCGGTAAACGGGTGGGTTGTGTGCAGCCGGCCGATCCACGCGATGACTCCTCTCTCAAATGCTGCTCATATTTCAAAGCAAAAATCACTCGCTCGACGGCTCATATCTCAAAAATCTCGTATGTTAGGGCACTCGTATCTCGAGGTACCATTGTATATTGGTATTGGTTTCAGAGAGGAAGGAGAGGGAGAGAGAGACAGCAGGGATGAGAGAGAATCACGGATCGGCTGCCTCCTGCACACCCCACCCTGGGGATCGAGCCCCCAACCCGGGGCCTGGGGAATCGAACTGTAACCTCCTGGTTCAGAGGTCAAAGCTCAACCACCGAGCCAGGCCGGCCGGGCGAGGCACGACCCTTTTTTTATTTCATCTCCACGAGCACCCTTTACTCCGTGTCTTTGTATTTCCAGGCGCAGAAAGGGGGGGAAACGGCCCCTTGCTTTAATTTATAGTTTTCTGATCGTTACTGAGTTTGAACATCTGTTGGTGCGTTAATTGGCTATTTGCATATTTCTCCTAATGGCTTATTTGCCCACTTTTCTTCGGCAAGCTCCCTCCCCCCTCTCCCCCTTTTACATTCCTATGAAGAGAGGGCTATTTTTCTCCATTACCATTGCCATCGGGGTATTGTGGGTATACGTGAAAATTATTGCTTTCCTATCCGGCTCTTCTGTGGAACTCGTGGTCAGCTTGAAAAGATTTGGGGCGACGTCCGGGTTTCCTGGGGTCCCCTGCACAGAAAGGCGCTGCTCTCTCTGCCCCACCACCCCCACTGCCTCCTCCAGACCATCCGACAGCAGGGCTGTCAGTGGCATCTCAGGCTCATTTCTTTTCTTTTTTTAATATATTTGTATGGATGTCAGAGAGGAAGGGAGAGGAAGAGAGACAGAAACATCCATGAGGAGCGAGAATCACGGATCGGCTGCCTCCTGCATGCCCCCCACTGGGGATGGGAGCCTGCAACCCGGGCCCGTGCCCCGAGCGGAATTGAACTGTGACCTCTGGTTCATAGGTCGACGCTGAGTTCACCGCCCACTGAGCCACGCCGGCCAGGCTGCCTCACTCTTGCAAGGATGGGTCCTGCAGGATGATTTCAGCTTGACTGGCGACAGGGTGCATGGTGATGCCACAGACAAGGTCCAGGAGGCAGCTTGGTCCCTGCGGGTGATGGACTGAAGGTCACCTGGCTGGCTATAATGTAAATGATACACTTCCTGTATGTAAATGAAGCATTCCCTTTATGTAAATGATGCACTTCCTGAATGTAAATGATGCACTTTCTGTATGTAAATGAAGCACTTCCGGAATGTAAATGAAGCACTTCCTATATGTAAATGAAGCAGCTGTCAGACCACTTGCAGGGATCAGGCAAGTCCCAGAGCTGCGCCTGAGCCCACGGCTCCCCCTGCTGGACACGGAGGGGATTTCCCGCAGGTTCCCCAGGCGCCCATCACAGCCCGTGTCCCCAGGAAGCCCTGTCCCTATCCCCATCATCGAAGTGCGCACAGCAACAGTGTCCTCTGAGCGACGGCTGAGACAGGGATTTTGTCAAGGGAGGGCTCCTGGCAGCCTGGAGGCAGTTGGGTTTCCCGCGTCTTTACTCAGAACCACGTGGGCCCAAATGTCCTGAGGAATGGGACGCTGCTGCTGCTGCTTCTTTAAAAAAAAAAAAAATATATATATATATATTTTATTGATTTTTTTACAGAGAGGAAGGGAGAGGGATAGAGAGCTAGAAACATCGATGAAAGAGAGACACCGATCAGCCGCCTCCTGCACACCTCCCACTGCCACCAAGCCAGCTACAGGGATGCAGGGGAGGCTCCGGGTGGTGGTGTAATCACAGGGAGAACCCACCGGTCCCCCTTACTGGGCCCACTTTTCCTTCAGCAATCTGCCTTCTTACCGGCGACTACCAGGTTTCAGGCCCCGCCCGCCTCATCCAGCGTGGGTCTGTGGGTCTGTGCTCGTTTCACAGTCATCAAAGGTTTGGGATCTTGTATTTTTCCACTGATATTTTTTCTTTTTTAGAGAGAGTGGGAGGGAGGAGAGAGAGAGAGGGGGAGAGAGCAATCAGTTGCCTCCCCAAGGGGCCATGCCCCAGGCCAGGCATGGACTTTGCAACCCAGGCACATGTCCTCGACTGGGAATTGAACCCGAGACCCTTGGGTGCACAGGCTTATGGTCTAACCATAGCGAAACACCGGCCGGTGGCTTTGGGCTCTTTTTTTATTTTTAAAAAATATATTTTATTGATTTTTTACAGAGAGGAAGGGAGAGGGATAGAAAGTTAGAAACATTGATGAGAGACAGCTGCCTCCTGCACGCCCCCCACTGGGGATGTGCCCGCCACCAACGTACATGCTCTTGACCGGAATCGAACCCGGGACCTTTCAGTCCTCAGGCCGACGCTCTATCCACTGAGCCACACCGATTTCAGCTGGGCTCTTTAATGGCCTTTCTCCTGATGCTCCCCAGGACCTGCTGGGAGCTCTGGCCCCACCCCTTGCTGTCTCCTCGCCACGCCCACTTCTCTGTGCCCAGCGCCTGGCTCCCTGTGAGCTGTGCCTGCCCCCTCCCCAGGGCTCCGCTGGGCACAGCACATGCCTGGTGCTAGGAGAAAGGGCGTCCCCATGCCCAGGCCCCAGGACGGGAGCCGGATTCTCTCCTCTCCAGCCCGGCCTGCGGCAGGGCTGCACGGCCCCCCAGCGGTCACCGAGGCTGCGCACCCTGCACAGAGGGACCAGCCACGCGCTCTCGGTTCCATGGGCCAGACAGCAGCGCACTGCCCTCTGTGTGGGGTCCGTGACCTCAGCGCGCCTGCTCCTTGGCGCAGTGGGTCCTGGTGGACGTCACTGGAGCGCAGTCCGTGAGGGGCCTTCCTGCACCAGGGCATGCCTTCAGAGTTTCCGGGATGCTGGAGACAGGGGCTTGTGATTTCTGACGTGTGTGTCTGTGTGTGCACACACACACACACACACACACACACACACGCACACACATGCACAGCCCGGCCTGCGGGGCCCAGTGGAATGAGCATAATCCCATGGACCAGGAGGTCAGGGTTCGATTCAAGGTCAGGGCACAGGCCCAGGTTGTGGGCTTGATCCCCAGGAGGGGGTGTGCAGGAGGCAGCTGATCATGATGCTCTCCATATTGATGTCTCTCTCTCTCTCTCTCTCTCTCTCTCTCTCCCATCCTCTCCGACATAAATAAAAATGTATCAACATGCTGAAGACGGTGTTGCTCAGTGGATAGAGCGTCGGCCTGCGGACTGAAAGGTCCCAGGTTCGATTCCGGTCGGGGGCATGTATCTTGCTTGCGGGCACATCCCCAGTGGGGGGCGTGCAGGAGGCAGCTTCTCGATGTCTCTCTCTCATCGATGTTTCTAACTCTCTATTCCTCTCCCTTCCTCTCTGTGAAAAATTAATAAAATATATTTTAAAAATATATCAACAAACAAACAAACAGCAACCTCCAGCCACCGAGACGGGCGGGAATGTCTCCCCCCGCCACCCTCCCCTCACCCCTCCCAGCCCAGCGTCTGTCCGCGTGGCTGCTCTGCCCTCTGACCTGGGGTCACAGGCCACCCTCCCCTCGCCCCGTGGGTCCTCCACACCTGGACCCCTTTCCTCCCACCCAGGGGCTGGGTGGAATTTCGGGCACAATGGTGCTCAGCCTGCACCAGCAGCAGCCTTGCACCAGGGGGTGCTGTTGAACTTCCAAAAAAACGATGTATTTGGAGGCGAGAGGGGCGGAGGGGAGGGAAGAGGAAGAGGCACCTGGAGAGAGGCCGGTGGCCCGAGGTGGAGGGGCCTCGGCCGCTGCCTGGGGATGCTCACAGGTGCCGGCAACAGACACTCGTGGGGGAGACCTGCCTGCACCCCGCCGTGGCCGCTGGGCCCAGGACGGTCCTGCAGAGACAGAGCTGTCGGGGTCTCAGTTTGGACCGAAATCCAGGACCGGGGTCGGGCGTCTGTTCCCGGGCGGGATGTTTCTCTTCTCCCCCCGACAAACCGGGTGCAGGGTTTTCCATTCCTTTCCGAGGGTCCCCCGCGATAATACCCCCTCGCCTATGTCCTAAAAGGCTAATATGCAAATGGTCCCCTTGACTGGGGGTTCGAGCAGGGGGCGGGCAGGCTGGCTAGCCACCTGCAGCCCCTTGCCCACCCCTGGCCGCCCCCCCTGCACACATTCGTGCACCGTGCCTCTAGTACATCACTACCCTGTTTCCCTAAAATAAGACAGTGTCTTATATTGATTTTTTGCTCCCAAAGAGGCGCCAGGTCTTATGTTCAGGGGGTGTCTTATTTTTCCATGAAGGGGAAGACGGTGCAGGTTTATGGTTGAACAACAACAACAAAAAGGAAATGTATGACCTGTCTACGCGTTGAAAAGGCACAGAGCGGCGAGGGGTGCTCCCCAGCGGGTTCGGGGTTCTGGCCTTGCAGCCCCATTGGGCGGCAGGTGAAGCCTCCCTGTCTGACCACGTGGGGAACCGAGTGGCTGAGTCATGGTACTTTTTTTCTGTTGTTAATTCTCACCCGAGGGCATGTTTTCCATGGATTTCTGGAGACAGTGGAAGGGAGGGAGGTAATGGGGGGGTGGGGGGAGAGAGAGAAAGAAAGAGAGAGAGAGAGAGAGAGGCACATTGATTGGTTGCCCCGCCCCCATGCACCCCCACTGGGGCCTGGGATTGAATCTGCAACCCAGGTGCATGCCCTTCACTGGGCATCGAACCCAGGACCTTGTGGTGCAAGGGCTGAGGCTCTAATCATTGAGCCACACTGGCCAGGGATCAAAGTCCATTTAAAAAATATTTTTATTGATTTCAGAGAGGAAGGAAGAGGAGACAGGGATAGAAATGTCCATGATGAGAGAGAATCCTGGAGTGGCTGCCTCCTGCACGCCCCCCACTGGGGATGGAGCCAGCAACCCAGGCCTGTGCCCTGATTCAAACTTTAGTCCGAAGGCTGATGCTCTACCCACTGAGCCATACCATCAGGGCCCAGGGTCCATCTCTAATACACCCCAGAGAGGCAGGAGTGTGTGTGTGTGTGTGCTCTATCCACTGAGCCACATCGGCCAGGGCCCAGGTCCATCTCTAATACATCCCGGAGAGGCAGGAGTGTGTGTGTGCTCTACCCACCGAGCCACACCAGCCAGGGCCCAGGTCCATTTCTAATACACCTCAGAGAGGCAGGTGTGTGTGTGTGCTCTACCCATTGAGCCACACCGGCCAGGGCCCAGGTCCATTTCTAATACATCCCAGAGAGTCAGGGGTGCGTGTGCTCTATCCACTGAGCCACATCGGCCAGGACACCATTTCTAATACACCCTGGAGAGGCAGGGGTGGGTGTGCTCTATTCATTGAGCCACACCGGCCAGGGCTCAGGGTCCATCTCTAATACATCCCGGAGAGGCAGGGGTGTGTGTGTGTGTGGGAAGCAGGAGCAGCCACTCCACGGTGCGAGCTTCTCAAAAGGGTCTGTTCCTCAACGCTGGCCTCAGAGGTGCTCTGGCCACAGCTCTGAGACCCCTGAGTCAGAAGGGGAATGTGGGGGTGACAGGAAACAGCGCATCCCGGGCTTGCGTTTGCCAGAAGACGCCTCGCCGTGGGGCGGCCAGGCGTGCCGAGTGAGGCCCCTGGTCACCTGTATCAGGAGGCCACCCGGAGTGAGAGAGATTGTCCTGCCCCAGGAAGGCCGCGTTCCCTGCCAGCGCTCCGTGCGTGGTACCCTGAGTGTGCAACGCGTTTCCCGGAATCCACCTCGGGCGGATACAAGCTGCGGCCATGACTCTTTTTTAAAAAAATATATATTTTATTGATTTTTCTCAAAGAGGAAGGGAGAGGGATAGAGAGTTAGAAACATGGATGAGAGAGAGACATCGATCAGCTGCCTCCTGCACGCCCCTTACTGGGGATGTGCCCACAACCAGGATACATGCCCTTGACCGGAATCGAACCCGGGACCCTTCACTCCGCAGGCCGACACTCTATCCACTGAGCCACACGGGTTTCAGCTTTTTTTTTTCTTTTTTAAATATATTTTATTAATATTTTACAGAGAGGAAGGGAGAGGGATAGAGAGTTAGAAACATCGATGAGAGAGAGACATCAATCAGCCGCCTCCTGCACGCCCCCCACTGGGGATGTGCCCTCCACCAAGGTACATGCCCCTGACCGGAATCAAACCTGGGACCTTTCAGTCCGCAGGCCGACGCTCTATCCACGGAGCCACATCCATCCCAGCCATGACTCTTTTCTGACAAGACGCAAAGGTCTGCCACGCACACCACCCGTGGGAGGGACAGAGCCAGCTCCAGCACACGGAGGACACAGGGACGTGTCAGGACGGAGAACGAGTTCCGTTTTCTCTCATTCAGGTTTCTCCGCGCACCTACCGGCATGGAGGCATGGAGAGCCCGTCCCCGCCCACAGGAGGCCCTTGATAACAATTTGGTGTAGAGCCCGGCCAGCGTGGCTCCATGGCTGAGCATCGACCTAGGAACCAGGGGGTCAGGGTTCAATTCCTCTTCAGCGCACAGGCCTGGGCTTGTGGGCTCCATCCCCACTGGGGGGCGTGCAGGAGGCGCCCGATCCATGATTCTCTCTCATCGTTGATGTTTGTATCTCTCTCCCCATCTCTCTTCCTCTTGGAAATTAATAAAAATATTTTTTAGCCAAAACCGGTGTGGCTCAGCGGATAGAGCGTCGGCCTGCGGACTGAAGGGTCCCGGGTTCGATTCCGGTCAAGGGCATGTATCCTGGTTTCAGGCACATCCCCAGTGGGGGGCGTGCAGAAGGCGGCTGATCGATGTCTCTCTCTCGTCCATGTTTCTGACTCTTTATCCCTCTCCCTTCCTCTCTGTAAAAGAAAAAAAAAAATCAATAAAATATATTAAAAAATATTTTTTTTAAAAAAGATCTATCTGCCGAGACAGGTTTGGTTCAGTGGATAGAGCGTCAGCTTGCAGACTGAAAGGTCCCCGGTTCGATTCCGGTTGGGGGCATGTATCCTGGTTGCGGGCACATCCCCAGTTGGGGGCGTGCAGGAGGTGGCTGATCAATGTTTCTCTCTCATCGATGTTTCTGATTTTCTATCTCTCTCCCTTCCTCTCTGTAAAAAATCAATAAAATATATTTAAAAAAAAAGATCTATCTACCTAATAAAAGAGTAACCTGCTCATTGACTGTACCTTTCCAACACCCACCAACCAATCAGGAGTGAGCATGCAAATTAACCCAACCAAGATGGCAGATTAATTTGCATATGCAGGCGCTGAGCAGCTGGGCAGTGTGAGGAGGCGGACAGGTGGCTTCGGCCAGAGCGAAGGTGGGGCTGGCAGCCAGGGGCAGGAAGGCCCATTCTGGCGTGAATCTTCGTGCCTTGGCCTCGGGTTAAAGTATAAAAAGGAAAACATTCCTGATCAGTAGAAACTCCTGGCCCAGGGATGCTCATTCCTCGGGAAACTCAGCCGTAGCCTCGTCCTCTGGGTTCAGGCCTTTTCAGGGTTCCATATGCTTCACCCAAAGCCGTAACCAGGCTCGCTCCCCCTCCCCCCCACCGGGCGCCCCCTTCCCTGTTGCTGCCTGCAGCGTGGTATTAGTACTGGCCACGTCTTCACACGGCAAACAGGGCCTCGTAGCCAGAAGCCGGTGCCGTCGCACAGGGTGCCTCACTCTTACCGACACGTTCCCCTCCATCCACGGTCCCCTCCGGACCCGGGGGAGAGCACGCCCAGGCCTCGCCCCCGTGTCCCCGGCCTCTGTGGGCACCCGCTCACGGGAAAGTGCCCAGGAAACATAAGAGCACAGGACTCTGAGAGCCCGGCCGTGGGTCTGTCGCCGGCCTGCGGGGAGGCCTCTCTCACGCCGCAGGCTGGTGTGGCCCACACTGTGCTCGGCTTCCGCAGAGGAAGCCTGTTCCCATAGCAACGGCCACAGACTGAAACGCACGTTGTTTGTGAGATGCTGGGCTTTATGTTAAAGCACACACACACACACACACACACACCACACACACACCATACACACACACCATACACACACCACAGACACCATACACCACACCACACACAACACACATCATACACACACACCACACACATCATACACACACACCACACACACCACACACACCATACACACACACCACACATACACACACACCACACACACCACACACACACCATATACACACACCACACACACACCACACACACACCACATACTACACACACCACACACACCACACACACACTACTCACACCACATATACCACACACACATACCACACACATACACACCACACACACACACACACCACGTATCACACACACCACACATCACACACACATATCATACCCACACCACACACACCACACACACACACACCACACACACCACACACACACACACACACACACACACACACCCCACACCTCGGGCATGGCTATCACATTGCCTTTTTTTTTTTCTGCGAAAGATGGAATGAAACACTTTCCTTCTCCAAACGCACCACCGAGGGGACAGAAAGCACGTGGCGAGGGGACGGCGGCTCCCACCTCGCGGGGCGGCGGGTGTCAGGCAAACCTGCGGGGCCAAGCGTCCTCGGACATTTTGGTTCTCACCTTTGAGGGTCCCGCCACAGGTTTCTCTGCTTTTTGAGCGAAGGAGTCGCCCCCCACACAAGCGAACACGGGGACCAGCGGGCGGACGCCTGGCCCGGCCGGGGTCCCGGGGGCGTGAGCAGAGTAAGACGCGTCCTTCGGAGGAAGAGACGGCGGCCCCGGACCCGGGCCACGTGCTCCCAGGGATGCGCCCGGAGGCCTCAGCCTGAGCGCTGAGAGGGAGAGAAAGTAATCACCCCGCACCCCTCCTCCCCCACCCCTGCCCCGAGGGCGACACAGGCCCCTGTGGGTGCTCCTTCGCTTCCGGAAACCACGGGGAGATGCACCTGTTCACGCACGTCCCTGCAGGAGGGGGAGAGCGGCTTTGAGAGCATCCACGGCCCGGGACCTCGGGTGCTGGTGCCGGCCACGGGTGGCCGGGGGGTGGGGGCGAATTCACCGCGAGAGTCAGACAGAGGGGTGCTGGCGGGATGGCGTGCGTGCCGGCCGTGTGAGCCCCAGGGGCATGTGAAAACCGTCGGGAGCCCGCTGAAGGTCTGTGGGTACATCTCGCCCTTTGCCTGCAACCACGCCGTGGGGGGCCCCGTGGGCGACTCCGTGCGCCTCAGACCACAGCGCCCCGTCACCCCCGGGACGGCCGCCCTCCGCAGCTTCTCCCCGCTGAGCCGGGCTGGGGCTGCAGGGCCTGGGGCTAGGCAGCAGGTGCGTGGAGGAGGCTGGGAAGTGGTTGGTGGCGGAGAAGGGACAGGCCTCCGGGACAAGGCCCTGCGGTTTGCGAACAGACCACACCGAGAGGAGGGAGGCAGGCAGGCAGACAGACAGACAGACAGACCACGGCTGGGAGCGCCAGGCACCGGGGTGGAGGGGGGGGGGTTGGGGGACCTGGCCTCGCAGCCCTGCTGTGGAGGAGGATGAGCCGCCCCAGGGAGCGGGGGGCCGGGGGCAGGCGGCCCAGCGCTCAGCGTCCTCACGTCCCTCCGCTCTGCCAACGGGCCCCGAGCGGTTTCCGTTTCGGCGAGGACGTCACTTTTTTTAAAAAAATATATTTTATTGGCTTTTTACAGAGAGGAAGGGAGAGGGATGGAGAGTTAGAAACATCGATGAGAGAGAGACATCGATCAGCCGCCTCCTGCACGCCCCCCACTGGGGATGTGCCCGTCACCAAGATACATGCCCTTGACCTGAATTGAATCTGGGAACTTTCAGTCCGCAGGCCGACGCTCTATCCACTGAGCCACACCGGTCTCGGCTTTTTATTGCTTTTTAGAGAGAGAGAAAGGGAGAGGGAGAGAGAGAGAGAAACATCCATGAGGAGAATCATGGACCGGCTGTCTCCTGCACGCCTCACCCTGGGGATGGAGCCCGCCACACGGGCATGTGCCCCGACGGGGAATCAAACCCTGACCTCCTGGTTCCTAGGTTCATGCTCAACCCCTGAGCCCCTCCAGCCAGGGCTTAGCTCTTCAGAGGCGGGTGTGTGAGGGTGGGTTTGTCTTATCGTTCAATGAAGGAAGAGGAAGGGGCGCTGGGGAAGGGGGCGGTCTCCTTCCGGAAGGCACAGAGGGCGGAGCTCCGGAGGGGAGCGCAGACCGGGACACGATGCCGCCCTTTGCCAGCCTCCAGGAGGGGACCTGCCTGTGCCAGGCGGCCGGCGGGCACCGGCTGTGGAAGCAAGGCCTCGTGTGAGATGGCGACGTGGTTGAGCATCGACCTATGAGCCAGGAGGTCACGGTTCCATTCCCCGTCCGGGCACAGGCCCAGGTTGCAGGCTCCATCCCCAGGAGGGGGAGAGGGGGCGTGCAGGAAGCAGCTGGTCCATGCTTCTCTGTCATCATCGATGCTTCTCTCTCTCCCTCTCCCATCCTCTCTGAAATCATTCAAAACATATTTAAAACAGGCCGAGACCGGTGTGGCTCAGTGGATAGAGCGTCGGCCTGCGGACTGAAAGGTCCCGGGTTCGATTCCGGTCAAGGGCATGTATCTTGGTGGCGGGCACATCCCCACTGGGGAGCGTGCAGGAGGCGGCTGATCGATGTCTCTCTCTCATCGATGTTTCTAGCTCTCTATCCCTCTCCCTTCCTCTCTGTAAAAAATCAATAAAATAGCCGAAATCGGTTTGGCTCAGTGGATGGAGCGCTGGCCTGCAGACTGGAAGGTCCCGGGTTCGATTCCAGTCAAGGGCATGTATTTTAGTTGCGGGCACATCCCCACTGTGGAGCGTGCAGGAAGCGGCTGATCGATGTCTCTCTCATCGATGTTTCTAACTCTCTATCCTTCTCCCTTGCTCTCTGTAAAAAATCAATAAAATATATGAAAAAAAATCAATAAAATATATTTTAAAAAAACATTTAAAACACACACACAGCCGAGACCGGTGTGGCTCGGTGGATAGATCGTCAGCTTGTGAGGTCCCAGATTCGATTCCGGTCGGGGGCATGTACCTTGGTGGCGGGCACATCCCCAGTGGGGGGCGTGCAGGAGGCGGCCGATCGATATCTCTCTCTCATCGATGTTTCTGACTTTCTATCTCTCTCCCTTCCTCTCTGTGAAAAATCAACAAAATATATTAAAAAAAACATATTTAAAACACACACACACCCGTGAAAGGTTAGGTGTGAAAGCGGATCGGAGGATCCGGCGGCGGGGAGAGAGCTGCCCGGTGGTCTGGCTGGGACAGGGCACACCCGGCTCCTGTATTTAGACACTCGGGCAGATATCAATTAAGCCCGGTTAAACCCGCCACCCCTCACCCCGCCGGGACGAGGCGCCTCCCGCGAGGAGCCCATATGGCCGGCAGCAGCTCGGGCGGCCGGCGGCGGCTCCTCGCGGCTGGGAGCGCCTGGCCGGGCGCCAGCCCTCATCACCACGTTCGGTGAATAAACATGTTTGCTTCGCCATCGCCGCTGTGTGCACGGGCTCCGATTAATTAGAGCGGAGTCTGCCGTCCGTCGCCGGAGCCGCGAGGACTCTCTCTCGCCCCCTCTGCTGCTGAAGGAGACGGCGGAGGCGGGAGGAAAATTAAAAACACACACGCGTCGCGCTGGCTCGTTCCGTGAGGCCGTGCGAGCATCCGGGGCAGGTTGTTTCCTTTTTTTAAAAAAAATATATTTTATTGATTTTTTACAGAGAGGAAGGGAGAGGGATAGAGAGTTAGAAACACTGATGAGAGAGAGAGACATCAATCAGCCGCCTCCTGCATGCCCCCCACTGGGGATGTGCCCGCCACCAAGGCACATGCCCTTGACCGGTATTGAACCTGGGACCTTTCAGTCTGCAGACCGACGCTCTATCCACTGAGCCAAACCGGCTTTGGCTCATTTCTTTAAAAAAAATTTTTTTAATTGATTTTTTACAGAGAGGAAGGGAGAGAGATAGAGAGCTAGAAACATTGATGAGAGAGAAACATTGATCAGCTGCCTCCTGCACATCTACAGTAGGAGATGTGCCCGCAACCAAGATACATGCCCTTGACTGGAATTGAACCTGGGACCTTTTAGTCCTCAGGCTGACGCTCTGCTCTATCCACTGAACCACACCGATTTCAGCTCTTTTCTTTTTTTAAAAAAAAATATTTTATTGGTCTTTTTACAGAGAGGAAGGGAGAGGGATAGAGAGCTAGAAACATCGATGAGAGAGAAACATCCATCAGCCGCCTCCTGCACGCCCCCCACTGGGGTTGCGCCCGCCACCAAGGCACCTGCCCTTGACCGGAATCGCACCTGTGACCTTTAAGTCCGCAGGCCGACGCTCTATCCACTGAGCCACACCGGTTTCATCTCTTTTCTTTTTTTTTTAAAAAAATATATTTTATTGGTCTTTTTACAGAGAGGAAGGGAGAAGGATAGAGAGCTAGAAACATCGACAAGAAACATTGATCAGCTGCCTCCTGCACACCCTCTACTGGGGATGTGCCCACCACCAAGGTACATGCCCTTGGCCTGAATGGAACCTGAGACCTTTGAGTCCGCAAGCCGACGCTCTATCCACTGATCCACACCGGTCTCAACACAAATCGTTGCTGATCATTGACCAGGAGCACAGCGTGGGGTGGGGGGCGGCCTTGCGCCTCCCAGGAGCCCAGGCGCGGGCTCTCGAGGTGGGCAGGTGCATCCTGTTTGAACCCTCCTTCTGCCCTCCTCCCCCGCCTCCCATGACCCCGAGGCCCTGCAGGAGCTGAGGACTGTGCCCCAGGCCCTGCCAGGGGCACCGTGAAAGGAGAACACCCACACATCTAGTCAGGTGGACGCGTTTAATCGGACCCCGCTGCCCAAGCGCCCGGGCGTCGTTGGCCGTGTTAAATCTGCCCGGGAGGAGCCGCCTCACAGACGACGGGCTTTCTAGCTGCGGAAGGGTTTCCTTGTTGACGCGTTAATTAGGGTTTAATTGCATGATGGGCTCCAGGCGGCCGCCGTGCAGCCATTAACGGGGATCAGCCCCGCCAACCGCCGCTGCCCAGAGGTCCCTGGGCTGGTGTGCAGGCTCCAAAAACCGGGAGGATGATTAGTCTTCAACTAGAGGCCCGGTGCACCAGATTCGTGCACTTGGCGGGGGAAGACAGGGGGAGGGGCTAAGCTGGAGCTCTCAGCTGTCAGTCATTCACCCTCAGCACTGCCCCCCCCCCCCCCCGTGGAGGCGGGAGAAGCTCCCATCGCTGCCCCTGGGCTGGTCAGCCGTGAGCCCGGCCTGTGGCTGAGCAGACCTCCCCATGCAATAGCGCACTGACCACCATGGGCAGCTCCCGCGTGGAGCGCCTGCCCCCTGGTGGTCAGTGCGGGTCCTAGCGGCCGGTCGTTCGGCCGTTGGGTCCATTTGCATATCAGCCTTTGATCGTATGGGACAGCACGGCTGTGTGCGTTTACCTCCTGCTTGTTCACAGGCTGGGCACCAGCGTCCTCTTTTCCTTAAAAAGCAAACCCATGTCGGAGGCCGTGCGGGGTGGACCGCCCGCACCGGGCATCGCCGTCCACCTGGTGAGTCGCCACGAGGTCTCCGGCTGCTGCCACGGCAAAGTCTGGGGTCAGCCACGTCCGCGGCCAGGCATTCGCTGCTGTCACATCCACGTTGGGCTCAGAGTAACGGTGAAAGAGGAACGGGCGTTTAAAGTGCTCTTCCAGCCGAAACCGGTGTGGCTCCGTGGATGGAGCGTCAGCCTGCGGACTGAAAGGTCCCAGGTTCGATTCCGGTCAAGGGCATGTATACCTTGGTGGCGGGTAGAGAGCTAGAAACATCGATGAGAGAGAGACATCGATCAGCTGCTTCCTGCACGCCCCCCCACTGGGGATGTGCCCGCCACCAAGATACATGCCCTTGACCAGAATCGAACCTGGGACCTTTCAGTCCGCAGGCCGACGCTCCATCCAAGGAGCCGCACCGGTTTTGGCGAGAGCTTCTTTTCTTCTTTAACATGTTTGTGTGGATGTCAGAGAGGGAGGGAGAGGGAGCTGGAGAGGGAAACATCCAGGAGGAGAGAGCATCATGGACCGGCCGCCTCCTGCACGCCGCCCCACCCTGGGGATCCAGCCTGCCACCCGGGCCTGTGCCCTGAGCGGGACTCGAACCCTGACCTTCTTGTTCAGAAGCCGATGCTCAACCCCTGAGCCACGCCGGACACGTGGGGACCTTCCCTCTTCATTGCAGAACTACGATCGATTTCCAGGTGTTCTTTTCTGAACCTTCGGAGCCGAAATCAACCCCCACCGTCCCTCCGACAGGAATCAAGGGGAGAGACACACGCTGTCTCGTCCTTACGAACCGCCAGGGCTGTTTTAAAAAAACATTTTTAAATGCACGGAGGATGGATGCCTGCACTCCGCCGCCCTCTTTTTAATTTCCTCTGTTCACGGCGATGAAGACGTGTTTCTGGAAGATAGGCCCTATCTGGTCCTTGTATAGAAAGTTTAATATCTCTCCCCCTTCCGCCGGGCGAGCTGGGCATTTGACATTAAAAATAATTGCTTTTGGTCTTCCGGTGGCTGTCTGCATTCGGGGGGTGGGCGGGGGGGAAGGATGGAGAAGAGACGGGGATTCATTGAGTTCTTTCCCAGCCTGATGCCTCACCCCCATCTCCTCCGCCACCCGCTGACGCACAGCACCCATCACGCCGGACGCGGACAGAAGTCCGGGGCGTCTGGTCCCGGAAATGAATGTCTCGCGAAGAAAGATGGCGCCGGCCGGATTCCCTCCTGTGTGGCCAGCTGACGTGAGACCCCGAGACACAGCCTTTGCTCGGAATAAACGGTCCATGTGAGCCCCACGTCCGAGTTGGTTCCAGGTCCCATCCCAAGTCCTTGCTTTTTTATAATAGGTTTTTTAAATTAATTAATTAATTTTTAAAAATATATTTTATTGATTTTTTTTTTACAGAGAGGAAGGGAGAGGGATAGAGAGTCAGACACATCGATGAGAGAGAAACATCGATCAGCTGCCTCCTGCATGCCTCCCGCTGGGGATGTGCCCGCCACCAAGGTACATGTCCTTGACCGGAATGGAACCTGGGACCCTTCAGTCTGCAGGCCGACACTCTATCCACTGAGCCACACCGGTTTCAGCTATAATATGTTTTTTTTTTTAAGTCTTGATTTTTTAGAGAGAGGAAGGAAGAGGGAGAGGGGGACATAGAAACGTGGATCAGAGAGAAACATGGATGGGCGGCCTCCTGCACGCCGCCCACTGGGGATGGAGCCCGCAATCCGGGCCTGTGCTCTGGCCGGGAGTGGAACCTTGATCTCCTGGTGCGTGGGCAGACGCTCAACCAGCGAGCCACACCAGCAGGGTAAATGCTCAACCACTGAGCCACACCAGCCAGGCAGACAGCCACTCAGCCACTGAGCCACA
>JAAGEH010000394.1:287539-300923 GCA_011751065.1 Lasiurus cinereus
TTTTTAAAATATATTTTTATTGATTCAGAGAGGAAGGGAGAGAGAGAGATACAAACGTCAATGATAAGAACCACTGATGGGCTGCCTCCTGCACGCCCCCTACTGGGGATCGAGCCCACAAGCGGGCACAGGCCCTGGCCTGGAATCGAACCTGGGACCCTTCAGCCTGCCGGCCGACGCTCTATCCACGGAGCCACACCAGCCGGGGTCATCTTAACCTGTGATGGCGAACCACGTGTTTTGCTTTTTGGTGTCTGGGGTCAGTGAGGAGGCAGGACCAGCCCAGGGTCACCGAATCGCTTTACATACTTCTCAGCCTCACGTTCTCCCGGTAAAACCCCTATCTGCACGCCAGTCAGCCACGGACGCTCGCTCCGACTCGCTCACGGCCGCCCCGCCCGTTCCCGCGGGCGCCTCTGTCTCTGGCCGTCCTGGGCCTTGTTCTCCTCCCCTCTCGTCCCGAGACCGTCCGGCCGCCAGTCCCCGGGGACCCACGTGTTTACCAAACACCCCCCCCTCTCCCCGCCGCCGCGGAACACCGCCTGCCACACAACCTGATTACGAGGTAATTAGGACTCAGCTTAATTCGATCAGAACCCCGGGAATGAAACCGCCTTATATTAAAAAATTACAACAATCGGATTGTCCCGGGGAAAGATGATTAGCGTGTCCATCAGGCGGCCGGAAGAAGGCTGCCGGCCGGTAATGAGATGGGTCTTCTCGGGGCCGGAAAGCAGGTGGGAGGCCCGAGGGCTGGGGGGGTGGGGGTGGGACAGACTCCGGTGAGGGCGTCTCCGTGCCCCTGGCCCGGCCTGCAGGTGACAACAAGCAACTGCAGGTGCTGCCTCCTCGAGAAAGATTCTGGAAGATTCTGGAAGGCAGCCAGGTCGCCGTCCCAGGAACCCGGGCTTTGGCGGCAGAGAGAGATCGGATCGGCGTGTTTGTGTTCATCCTCGCCAGAGGGCATTGCCCCAGTGAGGGAGTTTCAGAGGGTGAAGGGGAGGGGGAGAGAGGGAGAGAGAGAGAGCTAGAGAGAGAGAGAGAGAGGGAGAGAGAGAGAGAGAGAGAGGAACATCAATGTGAGAGAAACACCTTGACCGGCTGCCTTCTGTGCACCCCCTACTGGTGATTGGGGTGGGGGGAGGCCTTCTATGACAGTGAGAGGCAAAATGGAGTGTAGGTCTTACTTTCGGGGGAGGTCTTACTTCCGGGGAAACAGGGTAGGTTTGTGGAAAATCCACGATTTGTGCCTGGAGCCGAAGGCCTCTCGTGTTTCTGTTCAGTCCTCACTGACGTCCCTTTTCAGCACGTGGTTCAACGTTTAGAGGGGAGCTCGTGGCTGCATGGTGTGTGTGTGTGTGTATATGTGTATGCATATGTGCATGCATGCGTGTGTATGTATGTATGTGTGGGGTGTATATGCATGTGTGTGTGTGTGTGTGTGTACACACACGAAAAGGAATTCACCAAACCGCCCTCCTGCCTGAGTGTGAGTGGGGTCCATGCCGCCTGCCCGGTGTATGAGCCCAGGGGGTGGGGGATGGAGGGAGCAAGGCCTGGGGGGGGCGTATTTGCTGTCCCCCTGTTGGGGGCCTGGGGCTGCTCCACACAGCGCCCCCCGCCCCCCCTCCAAGGCCTGGCCCAGGTGCTGCTCTGCCACTGAGAGCCCAGCTGCTGGGGCGCTGGGTTCCCCCCTCCACCCCCCATCGTAAGCGGCCTTGCCGAGCAGCCATCTGCCGAGCTGGGGGCGTGCCGGGCGGCACAGCGCTGCCTACAGATGTGCCCGCCCTCCCGGCGGCTCCGGCCGGTGCGGCTCCTGGGCAGATGGACGGCTGTCCAGTGGCGGCTGCCGCTCACCTCCGAGGTCCAGAGGCTGCCCGACCGGCCGGCTGGGCTGGGACCTGCTGTTCTCCGCCCCCCCAGGACCCTGGGCCTGGAGCGGCCTGCCCTTCGCTCTGCAGGCGGGGGGCCCCGTGCCAGGCGAGCTGGCTGCACACCCTTTGCTCCCGTGACCCTTTGCAGCCCTGTGCACGCCTCTCGCCGGCTCGCAGGTTCCCGGAACATCTGCACCTGTCAGCGTGGCCCCCGCCCGCCCCGCTGGGTCCGAGCCTGGGACGCTGCACCCCAGGTTTCTCCCCGGGAAGTGAGAGACAGCTGCTCCCCACCATGATGGACGCAGGGCTGAGCAGTACACTTGGGGTGCCCTGGGCCGGGGATGGCACTGAAGCTCTCCGGGGAGAGGGGACCCCTGTGTTCTGGCTCCAGCACAACCGCTCTTTCCAGAGGAGTGGGCTCTCTGAACCTCGATTTCATGTCGTAGTCGTGGGTGATGCTCAGAGCGGGGAGATGGTACCTGGTCCCCCCACATACCTACTTGCCTTCCTGGGAGAGGGAGGAAGGCGGGGGCAGGTCTGCGGGGCCCTCATAGAACCCGATGCCCGATGCAGACATGAGAGCGCAGCCAGGCAGCCGGTAGTGAGCTGGGCAGGGGGTGCAGACGGCTTGTGGGAGGCACAGTGGACCTCCACCCCCCAACAAACTGGCTGGGCTCTCTGCCCAGCCTTCCTGGAGCTCAGCGGTTCTCAACCTGTGGGTCGCGGCCCCTTTGGGGGTCGGACGACCCTTTCACAGGGGTCGCCTAAGACCCTCGGAAAATGCAGATATTTTTACATCACGATGCATCACAGTAGCAAAATCTGATGGTTGGGGGTCAACACCCCAGGAGGAACTGTATGCCAGGGTCGCGGCCTGAGGAAGGTGGAGAACCACCGCTGGAACTGGGTCCTCCGCCGAGACTGCGGCTGCCGTGAGAGCTGTCCAGGATGCTGGCCACCTGTCAGCCCGGCCCAGAGCACAGGGGTTCGCCAGGATAAGAGGGACTCCGCGCTCCCCCCGACCCCCGACCCCTGACTCCCGACCCCTGCCCCCGCTCTGCACTCTGCGCCCCAGGACGCTTCCCAGCGAGTGTGCCCGTCTCGCGGGAGCGCGTCTCCGCGGAGAGTTCTCCCTCTCCCTGCCGCCGGCGGCGTGAAATGCTCCCCACATACTCGGGGGAGTCTGAACAGTCTCTGCGCTTTGAGGACGCAGGTCGTCACATGAGAACTTTAAAATGGAAAACTCTCAGGCCGAGAAAAAAGTCTCCTACTTAAAAAAACACACAAAAACAAACAAAAAACACAGCGGCGGGCGCACACAGGAGCTGCTCTGTGCTGGTTCTGGAGCTGTATCGGGACGCTTTCTCCCTATTATTATTATTAATTATTATTATTATTATTAAAATATATTTTATTGATTTTTTACAGAGAGGAAGGGAGAGAGATAGAGAGTTAGAAACATCGATGAGAGACATTGATCAGCCGCCTCCTGCACGCCTCCTACTGGGGATGTGCCCGCCACCAAGGTACATGCCCTTGACTGGAATCGAACCTGGAACCTTTCAGTCCGCAGGCCGATGCTCTATCTGCTGAGCCAAACCGGTTTTGGCTATTAAAATATTTTTATTGATGTTTTACAGAGAGGAAGGGAGAGAACTAGAGAGCTAGAAACATCCATGAGAGAGGAAGGAACATCGACCAGCTGCCTCCTGCACACCTCCTACTGGGGATGTGCCCGCCACCAAGGCACCTGCCCCCAACCGGAATCGAACCCGGGACCCTTCAGTCCGCAGGCAGATGCTCTATCCACTGAGCCAAACCGGTCGGGGATTATTATTATTATTTAAATATATTTTTATTGATTTCAGAGAGAGGAAGGGAGATGGAGAGAGAGAAACATCCATGATGAGAGAGAATCATGGACCAGCTGCCTCCTGCACGCCCCCTACTGGCGATGGAGCCCGCAACCCAAGCAGGTGCCCCTATCTGGGAACGGAACCCTGACCGCCTGGTTCATAGGTCACCACTGAGCCACCCGGGCCGGGCCTCCGGAAAGCTATCACAGGCCCGCGTTCACACCTAGGGCCTGGTCCCCCGGCTGGGATGTCCCGAGGGACAGTTCAACTCAAGGAACCAAAACAATAACAGTGACCAGTGCCGGCGATTGACCGCTTCCTCTGGGATGCCCCCTGGCTAGATGTGGCCTTCAGACCCGTATCTCCCTTCCAGCCGTTGGTATTGCCGTGCCCATTTCAGAGACTAGAAAGTCGAGGCCCAGGGCTGAGTTGACGAGGCTCATGCAGCGGGTGAGTGATGGGGCTGGAATCAGAGCTCGGCTCGGTCTGAATCTGACTCTCAGGCTCCTCGTGGAGGTTCCTCTGGGGCACAGCGGGCAGCCTTGGGTCTTGGGTGTGGGTCTTGGGTCTCAGGTGAGGGCCTGGGGCCCAGGCAGTGGACGGCTCTCCCTCCCCGTCTGACCGTCTCTGCTGCCCGATGGCCGGGCAGCTCGCTCACCCGCCGCTGAGCGGAAACAGCACCCCCCCTCGCCTTTCCTCGGGGTGCACTGCCTGCCGCTCCAGGCTATCTTGTCTGAGGAGGATGTTTCTCCAGCAGAGAGCCAGGCGGCCTCGGACGGGGCAGGCTCCCGGCTCCCGGCTCCCGGGGACGGTGTGTTCGCCCGGGACAGCCTGCAGGAATGTGAGGAGAGAAGGCTGCGTGCGTTCCGTGTAGACTGGAGCTGGGTCAGATCGTGGCCACAGAAATGTGCCCGCTGTTCCATAAGGGAAGGTTTCACCGGAGCCAAATGCCCCGTCGCCGTGGAAATTAAACACATTGTCACGGCCCCGCCGGCCTGGCTCGGTGGCTGAGCGTCGACCGAGGACCCAGGAGGTTAGGGTTTGATTCCCCGTCAGGGCACAGGCCCGGGTTGCAGGCTCCATCCTCAGTGTGGGGCCTGCAGGAGGCAGCTGCTCCGTGATTCTCTCTCATCATGGATGTTTCTCTCTTCCTCTTCCTTCCTCTCTGACATCAATAAAAATTTTTTTTTTAAGAAAAACACACACATGTCATGAAGAGAAGTGGGCTTCCTTTAAATGCACCGGAAGATACAAACATTGCTTCGAACTTAAGTCCCACACGCCGGGAACCACGAGGGGTTCTGGGCAGGGTTAATAGCAAGACACCAGCCCTGACCGGTGTGGCTCAGTGGATAGAGCGTCGGCCTGCAGACTGAAGGGTCCCCGGGTTCGATTCTGGTCAAGGACACGTACCTTCATTGCAGGCACATCCCCAGTAGGGGGCGTGCAGGAGGCAGCTGATGGATGTTTCTCATGGATGTTTCTAACTATCCCTCTCCCTTCCTCTCTGTAAAAAATTAATATGATATATTTAAAAAATAACACAATATCGAGACACCAGGGATTGTTTGCACCTCTCCTTCTCAGTATTCCCCCACCCTCCTCGAAGATACTATAACAAATAAAAGTTTAATAAGTAAAAAAAAAATATCACATTTTAAATGAAAAAAAAAACCATGATTAACTTACGCAGAACCATTAAGTACATAATTACCAGGATCCTATTACACGAAGATACCCGTTTCTTTAAAGCCAGGAATAATGCCTCCCGAAACTTTAATTATTTAAATGGGAAGACAAGGCGGCCTGTTATCTTCCCTGACGAAGATGGAAATCAGTTTAATTGCTTCTCTGCGGCCCTGACGCGCCGCTTGCTGGGAGTCAAGCAAGCAGAAAGGGAGATGAAGGCGAGGCTGTGAACCCGGCGTGCCCGCGCCCCGGGTGAGGCCGCTCCTGGCTGCTGGGGGCCCCCTCGGTGTGGCTAGAAGCAGGGAGCGAGGGGCTGGAGTTTGTCTTCAGGGCTGGGCGGAGTGGGGCAGGGGAGGGGGGGGGGAGGCGCTGTGTTTGCACCTGCCAGAGGCGGGTCCACCTGCTCCATTTCACCCACCCCCTGCGCCCGCTCTGCTGCCTGCGGTGGGGGTACAAGGAAACACGAGTTTCCTGCCGGCGTGGCCCAGTGGTGGAGCATCGACCTCGGAACCAGGAGGTCAGGGTTTGATTCCCGGTCAGGGCACAGGCCCGGGTGGCAGGCTCCATCCCCATTGTGGGGCGTGCAGGAGGCGGCTGATCCATGATCCTCTCGCATCACTGATGTTTCAATGATGGAGAGCAACCCTGGTCCCGGGTGCCGTGGCTTTGCCCGCAGGTGGTGACTGGGTCCCCCATGGAGGCCTCTTGCTTTCAGCCCAGCGGGAGCTGCGCTGGCCGGTCCCAGCGCCGAGAGGACCCGCAGGAAGCGACGCGAGAGCCGCAGGGATCCGTCCCAGCTTCCCGTGGGGAGGGGAGAGGAGTCGCAGTCTCGGGAGGGGGGGGGGAAGTCAGGTTCGTGAAGTTTGCCAAGGCGAGGCCAAACATGGAAATCACCCTAGAAAGACCCCCCACCCCCCAAAAAAACACACACACAAAACACAGGACGCCCGTGGGCACCTCGCACTGAGGAGGCGCATGTGTGCGGTCAGGAGGTCGCTTCCTGTTGGGCCCTGAAGGCGAGGCCGCTCTCTCCCGGGTGCTGAGCGTGCTCTGGGCCTCATCCCCCCTGATTTCTGTCACTGGCTTCGCTCAGAGGCCCGATGGGGGAGGGGAGTGGGGAGGGGGGTCCGCCTGGAGCGCATAGGAAATAGGCATCTGGTTAAAAATTCATCCTAAGTCAACATTGATTAAATAAAATACTGTGACCCGCGGCATGAATCTTTTATACCTTCGCGCAGACACGCGGATTGCCGAGTCGTCTGCACATGGCTGAGGGCTTCCCGGTGGGCTGGGCGCACGCGGGCTCCCGGCTGCCTTCGTGGCCCCGGGTCCGAGTCAAGGTCACACACGCTTATGCACCCTGGGAGGGATGCCCAGGGCTGCCCAGACCAAAGTTCGTTTTAAATATATATATATTTTTTCTTGATTTCAGAAGGGAAGGAAAAGGGAGAGAGAGAGAAACATCAATCATGACAGAGGCCCTGACTGGTATGGCTCAGTGGATAGAGCGTCGGCCTGGGGACTGAAGGGTCCCAGGTTCGATTCCTGTCAAGGGCATGTACCTTGGTGGCGGGCACATCCCCAGTGGGGGCCGTGCAGGAGGCAGCTTCTCGAGGTTTCTCTCTCATCGATGTTTGTAACTCTTTATCCCTCTCTCTTCCTCTCTGTAAAAAAAAAATCAATAAAATATATTAAAAAAAAATAAAAATAATGAAAGAGTATCATGAATCAGCTGCCTCCTGCACGCCCCACACGGGCGATCCAGCCTGCCACCCGGGCCTGTGCCCCGATGGGGAATCCAATTGTGACCTCCTGGTTCCTAGGTCGACGCTCAGCCTTTGCTGGGTGATAGGAAAGTTCCTGACACAGGAAGCACCCGGTAAAGAGACACGTGGTTTACTGGCACGGTCACCCGTGTCCGGGGATGGAGCTGTACCAGCAGGCTGGGCCCCAACCCGGGCAGGAGGCGGTTTGGCCAGGCGGATGGGGCCTCTCAGCACCAGGCTCAGCCCTGGTTTGGGGAGAAATACCTCCCCCCACCGCCCCGTTTTCTGTCTGTGGACCCAGTGGGGCTCCTGATAAACACGTTTTTGTAAAAAAAACAAGAACATGGCTTCTCCGGGGAATCGCTGGGTCAGGAGGTTGTGTGCCTTCCCGACGGGGAAAAGGCCACTTTCTCATGCAAAGGCCAAACCTCTCGTTTCCAAAGGTTGAGGCTAATGCTGTTTAACTGCGTTTCCCCTGCGTTTCCTCGTAGGTCACCGGGGAGAAAGTCCCGCTGAAGAGCCGTCCCCGGGGCCTGGCACGTGTCCTCGGGTTCGAGGGCGGCGGGGGCATTGGAGGGCATGTTCACCTCCTGCCGGTTGGCATTTGGCTCATCTGTCAGGGAGCACCGGCCAGAGCCGGAACGGTCTCTGTGCGCTCGGAGGCCCAATCCGTCCCTGGTTCCTGAGGCCGAGTACACGGGCCGTTTCGACGGCTTTCGGGGAACTCACGCTGAAACGTGTCAGAGAAAATTGCAAGGGTTTTAAGCGTGTTTCTGCCAAACAGGCCATTCCGTGTGCCCCGAGGTCCTGTCCGCCTGCCTCTCCTGTGCACCAGGCCCAGCAGGGATTGCTGCTCGGATTTCCATGAAAAGGGATTGGTCTCCTTTGCTTTTGACCTTCATGTGAACGGCAACAGGACTCTGCGATGAGTACCTTTGAGGGGGCTGCTCCCTTACTCCGCGGAGGTCTAGCTGGGAGTCGAGGAGCAGTGCATCGTTTGAATAGACCACGATTTGTTTCTTAACCAGAGGCCCGGGGCCTGACATTTGTGCATGGCGGTGGTGACCTCCTGGGTTCCTAGGCTGCTGGTCAGCCCTTGAACCAGGCTGGCCGGACTGGAGGGGCGCTTCCTCGCTCCCACACACTGTGCGTTTGGCACAGGGACTTGGGAACACCAGCAGGGGCTGGGCTTTGGGGAAGGGTGTTCCTCAGTGAATACGTATAGTTTTTCCTTCTGTGCATTGCCAGGATGGCCTGGGGGAGCAGAGGGCACAGGGAGGGCCAGCTATTCTTCCCTCATTAAAGCACCGGCCGGAACCGGTGTGGCTCCGTGGATAGAGCGTCGGCCTGCAGACTGAAAGGTCCTGGGTTCGATTCCGGTCAGGGGCATGGACCTTGGTGGCGGGCACATCCCCAGTAGGAGAACGTGCAGGAGGCGGCTGATTGATGTTTCTCTGTCATTGATGTTTCTAACTCTCTATCCCTCTCCCTTCCTCTCTGTAAAAAATCAATAAAATATATATTTTTTTAAAAATAGCCGAAACCGGTGTGGCTCAGTGGATAGAGTGTCGGCCTGCAGACTGAAAGGTCCCAGGTTCGATTCCGGTCAAGGCATGGACCTTGGTGGCGGGCACATCCCCAGTGGGGGGCGTGCAGGAGGCGGCTGATGGATGTCTCTCTCTCATCGATGTGTCTAACTCTCTGTCCCTCTCCCTTCCTCCCTGTAACAAATCAATAAAATATATTTAAAAAAAATAAAAAAATAAAGCACCGGCAGGTCTGCTGGGTTTCGGACAAGGAAGCGTGCCTCTCCCCCTGGAGCACAGAGCCCTCCTCCCCCTCTTGTTGGCTCAGCAGGAGGGACTCGGAGAGCGAGGCTGGCCACGGTCAGGAGCGGTGGGCGAAGCATGGCTGCCCAGAGAGAGAGGGCCCTCGGGTGCCGGCCGTGTGGATGAAAACGATGCCGAGATTTTGCCCCCGCCGGCCCCGCGCCTCTGCCCGCCTGGCGTGACAGGGCGGCGGTTTCCACGGCAACGGCACACACACACTCCCGGCTGGGCTGACCCGGAGGTCGAGCCCCGCTGTGGCAACAGAAATGCTCAGGAGCATCTCGGCTCCCGGGGAAGGCAGAGCGCCAAGTCTATGCCGAGATCGAGAGCGAAAAGCGAAATGCACCGAGACGAAGAGGGTGAGACGCTCCCGCCGCCCCCCGACCTGCAGCCCAGGGAACCCCCACCCTGGCTCCTTCGAGAGGGAAGGGAGAAACAAGGAGGGGGGAGGGGGTGCTGGGGGAGGCGGTGTCCCTCCCTCCTTGTCCCTCCCTCCCCGTGGTCTCTCTGCCTGCATCCCGCCTGCAGCGCCTGCATCCGATGCCCTGGGCCGCAGCTTTCCGTGTGCCCAAGGGTCTCTTGCCCTGACTTCAGACGCTGTTTTGTCCTGACTCCTAGAAAGTGCTGGCTTTGTTCATGGGTCTTCAGGAAAGACGGGTGAAGCCAGCTGCCTCGGCTCAGAGGGTCATCCGTGCACCCAGAGGTGGCTGGTGCGACGGCTGGATTCCCGGTCAGGGCCCAGGCCTGGGGTTGCGGGCTCCATCCCCAGGAGGGGGCGTGCAGGAGGCGGCTGATGGATGTCTCTCTCTCATCGATGTTTCTTTCTAACTCTCTATCCCTCTCCCTTCCTCTCTGTAAAAAATCAATAAAATATATTTAAAAAAAAACCAAAAACGTTTCAGAGGACTAATTCGGACCTCCGTTCCCTGCCTCTCCGAGTTCGTATTCGTGTAAGCAACAGCTTCCTCCTGGGCTCTGTGGGAACGGCTCCCCCCCCCCCCCCCCAACCCGCCTTGCTTTTCCCAGCCGGCACGCCGCCCAGGCCTCGCCGCGCAGTGATGGATCTGTTTAATAAAAGCGAGGCCGTCGGAAACAGCGTGGCCCAGGGAAACGCATGCATGGCCCAGCCGGCCGGGGCTCTGGAGTGCAGGGTGACGGGGTGACAGGGTGGCGAGGGGCTGTCGGAGGGCCCGATAACGGTGCGTGGGATGAAACGCATCAATTGCGGCCTTCCCAGCAGACGGACCCCGTCCCCTTAGCTCGGTCCTGCCCGCGCTCCCTCTCCACCTGTAATAATACTCGGCGGGCTTTCCCGGCACACGGCTACGGCGTGCGGGCAGCCCAGAGGACACGTGGCTCGCCGTCCCTCGCCGCCCACCCGGTCCAGGCGCCCCGACGCTGACCACCCGCTGTCTCTCCGGGTTGGGAGGAGGCTGGTGGGCCCAGGCCCCGGGGGGACCTCGCTCCAGCAGGTCCTGTCGTTAAAGATGCTAAGGGTCTGATGTTCCAGCATCAGTCGGCTTCGCAGGCATCTGCTCTGCGTCGCCATGGCGCCCGCTCTCCATGGCAACCACCATTTCCATGGCACAGGCAGATGCTCGGCCGCCCACGTGTGTGTGTGTGTGTGCTCGTGTGTGCGTGCGTGTGTGTGTGTGTGTGTGAGTGTGTGTGTGCATGTGTATTTCCGCCTCCCTCCAGGCTCTGCTCCATCCATCGCCTCCTCGGCTCCCCCAGCCACGGAGTGGAGAGTGGAGCGGCGCTAAGTTTAGCACAGAATCTGCTGCTCCCCCTCGAGGAGCGGGCCCGTGCGTGGCCCTTCCGGAGCGGCGTGGACGGATCACCCACGCCGGCGTGTCCTGGGTGACACGATTCCCAGCATCAAATCAGGGGGCGGGGGCCTCGGACCCCATTCCTCCGTGTGTCTCCCTCCGAAGCCTGGAGCCCCGTCTGCGCTCAGCATGGAGGTAGTCGGGGTGGGGGGCCAGGAGGAGCAGACACCCAGGCCTCTGGGACCCCGTGCTTTCGGCAGGTCTGCAGGACAAGGGGCACACACCTGTTCGATTAGCAATAACACAGCCTGCCGAGACCGGTGTGGCTCAGTGGATAGAGCCTTGGCCTAAGGACTGAAAGGTCCCAGGTTCGATTCTGGTTGGGGGCATGTACCTTGCTTGCAGGCACATCCCCAGTAGAGGGCGTGCAGAAGGCAGCTGATCGATGTCTCTCTCTCATCAATGTTTCTGACTTTCTATCCCTCTCCCTTCATCTCTGTAAAAAATCAATAAAGTATATTAAAAAAAAAAGAAATAACACAGCCTGCAGATCTCCCAGTTACACGGTGCGTGTGGGATCATGCCAACTTCGTTCTCCGTTCATCCGTGCTGGGGGGGATGTTTCTCCACGGGTTTTCGGACCAGGGGGGAGGGAGGGAGAGACAGAGAGAAGCATCCCGGTGAAAGAAACACCCCCATGGGCCGCCTCCTGCAGGAGGCCCCGCCCCGGGAGGAGCCTGAAGTGCATGTCGTGCCCTTGCCCGAATCGGACCCGGGACCCGGTCGGCGCTCTTCCCACTGAGCCACACTGCCCAGGGCTGGGATGACTCCAGCTTTGCGAGGTTTGGGGGAAAACACTGTTGTGCGTTACGTGCTCTTTCTGCGGGTTGTGTTCTGAGGACGAGAGGAACGGAAACATTTTAGCAGAAGGTTACAGGGTTCGGGCAGCCACAGGGGTGACCCCGTGAGCTGCCCGGAGAGACAAGTCACCCTCTTCTCAGCTCCCGTTCCGTACCCGGCGTCTCCCCGTTTCCCAGGCGCGGGGGTTCCTGGGTCTCAGCGAGTCCCCGGACTGGGCGCTTCCCCCAGGACGGGCAGACCTGGCGGGCCCGCGGAGACTCCGAGGAAGGGCGCCCAAAACGGCGACCGGAGAGAACATTATGGAAGCATCCGGTCTCCAAGGGGCCCTCCAAACAGCCCCCGGAACGGCTGAGGGAGGAGGCGAGGAAGGGAGGAGGTGGGGCAGGACCAGGTGTGCAAAGGACGGGGCGGAGGAGCCTGGTCCCTCGCGTTAAGGCAAAGAAGCCACACGCAGGAGACCGTGCGCTCCCTGACCCCACGTATGTGCAATGTCTGGAGAAGGCCAATCTAGGGAGACAGCGGAGGGGGTGAGGCGGGAGCCGGGGTCACTGTCAGCGAGCCACACGGCAGGAAAAGGAGTAAAAGCCGGAGGAACAGAGCAGCGTGGACGAGCCACAAACGCATCAGGCTGGCCCGGCTGGCGTGGCTCGGGGGTTGAGCAGGGACCTATGAACCAGGAGGTCACAGTTTGATTCCTGGTCAGGGCACAGGCCCGGGTTACAGGCTCCATCCCCAGTAGAGGGCGTGCAGGAGGCAGCTGACCCATGATTCTCTCTCATCACGGATGTTTCTCTCTCTCTCCCTCTCTCTGACCGTCTGTCCGACAGTCATTTAAAGGGAGAGAACATGCGCGCTAAGCAAGCTCAAAAAAGCCTGCACCTGCGTTTCCAGTTGAGGCCTCTGGCACGTGCTTGCATTTCATTAGCTCACCCCTTGGTGCCAGAACCCGTGCACCAATCAATAGCTCGCCGGTGGCATGCTGCACCCCCCAATAACGCTCCACCCACTGCCCCACCCTCCTGTAGCTCCCTCCTTTCCCCCCTCATAGCTTGCTGCCCTGCCCCCTCCTGTAGCTCTCCGCCGCCCTCCTGCTGATCCGTGATCTGCTTGTTACACGGTGGGTCATTACACTTCAAGGCACAACTTCCATTTGCATATTTTTGCATATCCCATTTTTATTACGTGGGATCATTTAAATCCAGTGGAATGCGCTGGTGTTTGGGTGGTGGGTGCTGACAAAGGAGCACACCCTCGCCATTAGAGCCACCTCTGTGCCAGCCCACCCGCCCCTCCCCATGCCTAGACTATGCCCGACCCCCTCGGACACTCCCCAGCGCCCCTTCTCTGCCGCCTCCACACCCAGAAGCAGCGACGGCCGTGGTCTGTTCGCTCTAGATTGTTCTAGATCTTCTAGGTCTTCGTCATTACACGGCACAGCCTCGTGCATCCTGCTCCTCCCTTTACTGTGATGTGGCTTTTTTTTCTTCTTCTTTATTTTTTTTTATTGATTTCTGAGAGGAAGAGAGACGGGGAGAGAGAGAGAGAAACATCCATGATGAGAGAGAATCATGGGTCGGCTGCCTCCTGCACGCCCTCTACTGGGGATGGAGCCTGTAACCCGGGCCTGTGTCCTGACCAGGAATCGAATCTCGCTGCTCAACCCCTGAGCCATGCCGGCCGGGCCAGCCTGACGCATTTGAGCTTCCCCACCTGCACCTGCCCAGTTCTGCGGCCTCTGAC
>JAAGEH010000394.1:309739-348871 GCA_011751065.1 Lasiurus cinereus
TGCCCTCCCCTCCTGGCCTGATCGCCCCTAACTACCTCTGCCTTGGCTCCACCACCATGGCTTTGTTTGGAAGGACCTCTGGGAGGTCTCCTGGAAGGTCTCCTGGTCTACATGCGTAGTGACCACCAGGGGGCAGATGCTCCAACATGTAGGTTAGGTGGCTGCTGGAGCCTTATCAGCCCTGAATCTGGTTCACCTGTATTCTGGGCCCAGAGAGGAAGGAGGAGGAATCCCGATTCCTCGCAGAATCGGCCATGGGTTGGCTTGCTCCTGGGACCCTGTTGACCCCGAATCTGGTTCACCTGCACCAGATTCCCTTTCAGTGTGCATGAATCCGTGCACCAGGCTACTGGTATAATGATAAATTCGAACATGAGAAGTCCCTTTATTTTTACCAAAAGAAATAATCATTTAAAAATGATCTAGTCAATGAATTTTTTTAAAAATATATTTTATTGATTTTTTTACAGAGAGGAAGGGAGAGGGATAGAGAATCAGAAACATCGAGGAGAGAGAGACATCCATCAGCCGCCTCCTGCACGCCCACTACTGAGGATGTGCCCACCACCAAGGTACATGCCCTTGACCGGAATCGAACCTGGGACCTTCCCGTCCCCAGGCCGACGCTCTATCCACTGAGCCACACCGGTCTCGGCGGAAGGTGGTGTCTTAAAGGCGGCGTTCCCCTTAAACGACGAATGTGTCCCGGACCTGCACGTACGCGTGAGCTTTAGGATGACGGACCCACCGAGAGGGTGTCTGAGCAGCTTCTACGCGGGCACGCGGTGGGCACGCGGCTCAGGACAATTTGGCGACCTCGGCGTGTAATTCACTCAGGCACAAGAGGAGCTCGCAGTTCTCAGAGTCAGCCGCACCGGCTGGGAGCCTGGCATGTCCAGGGAAACTCTGGCTACGTCCTCTACACCCCTTCCCCTCGCCCCCCCCCGCCCACCCCGCTTTTCCACGGAATAACGTTAGCTCCAGTCCTCCTTCTCTGAGGCTTCCAGTTCCACCCGAGAACTTCTGAGTCCAGTGGCTCTCCACCTTCCTGAGGCCGCGGTCCTTGAACACAGATCCTCGTGGGGTGGTGACCCCCAGCCATAGAATCGTTGTCGCTGCTACCTCATCACTGGAATTTTGCTCCTGTTATGAACCGTCGTGTAAGTATCTGTGTTTTCCCAGGGTCTCAGGCTCTACAGCAGCGGTTCTCCGCCTCCCTAATGTCCCGACCCCACAGGCTGAGAACCGCTACCCCGTTTCCCCGAAAGTAAGACATTCCCCCGAAAATAAGACCTACTTCCGGTTTGGCCTCTCGCTGTCTTAGAAGGCACCCCCCGAAAATAAGACCTCCCCGATCATCAGGCCTCCCCCGAACATCAGGCCTCCCCGGAATAGAAGGCCCCCGAAGCGACCGTCAGGCGTCTGACTCCTGATGTAAAGAGACCTCGCCCGGCCCGAACAGCTCCGGCTGCGCTGCGGCCCATCAGGGAGCCGGTTGGTGATGACAACGACTACCGAACCGTCGACAGGTCATAAATGTCCTTTTTTTTTGTTGTTGTTGTTCAACCATAAATGCGTACCGTCTTCTTCTTCGTGGAAAAATAAGTCATCCCCTGAACATAAGACCCGGTGCATCTTTGGGAGCAAACATGAATAGAAGACACTGTCTTATTTTCGGGGAAACAGGGTAGCAGGATCACCGAAGACCCTCGGAAAACACAGATACTTACACGACGATTCATAACAGGAGCAAAATGACAGTGATGAGGGAGCAGCGACAATGATTTTATGGTTGGGGGTCACCATCACCTGGGGAACTGTGTTAAAGGGTCGTGGCATTAAAGATTGGTTGGGGTCACCGATACACGAGGAACTGTGTTAAAGGGTCGCGGCCCCCGGAAGGCGGCGAACCGCTGCCCCAGGTCCAGGGAAATGCGCCCTTCCTTCTCTGTACCCTCTGCTCCTGCCCAGCCCGGGCAAAGCCAGCCACGGCATCGCTCGGTTGCCATAGCGCCCAGGCACGCCTCGGCACAGCTCTTGCCATACCGGCGTGCGTGCGTGCGTGCGTGTGTGTGTGTGTGTGTGTGTGTGTGTCTCCCCACCTCCGCTCTGAGCCCCCGGCCAGGGCACGGGGCCATGGCTGATGGATCTCGGTGTCTCACACCTCGCACCGAGCCTGACACGCGGCAGGTGCTGATAAACATTTGCGGAGACACAAGGAAATGTTGACTGTTGTTCTTTGCGGGTTTATCATAAAATTTGCACGGCCCCCCCAGACACCGTGCCAGCTCTGGGGCCGGGAACACCGGATGCTGAATAATGAACAGACGACAATGCACCACGCAGGCCGGCCCCGGAGTGACAGCCCGCTTTCCTGCTCCCTCTGCACCTCCTCCCCCCCACACACACCCAAGGCTCCATCAGGATCACCTGGACCCCACGGTCGGACAATGAAGGACCATAGTCAGCCCTGCGGCCCTCCGCTCTGCCGTCTCCACGCCGTGAATCGCGTGCCCGCCCGCTGCCTTTGAACTTCCCTCCCCTCGCGATGTCCGATGTCCGATGCTCGGTTCCGATTGCCGGTCCCCCTCCCTCCGCGGTCGAGCCCCCCTCGCCGCATTAAACGGATGCATGTCGGCGTTTCTGCCGGAGTCCAGGAAACAGAAGAGGTTTCACGCTCGGGGTCTCTGCCCCTGGTGAGCGAGCAGAAGAACACGTTTTACTTACTTACTTATTTATTTTAAACATATTTTATTGATTTTTTTTTTTTTTACAAAGAGGGAAGGATAGGGATGATAGAGAGCTAGAAACACGGATGGGAGAGAGACATCGATCAGCCGCCTCCTGCACGCCCCCCACGGGGGATGTGCCCGCCACCAGGATACATGCCCTGGACCAGAATAGAACCTGGGACCTTTCAGTCCGCCGGCCGACGCTCTATCCACTGAGCCACACCGGTTTTAGAGCGACTGCCGGTGAAGTGCTCTGGAAAGGCGACGCCCCCAGCCAGAGCGTGGCTGCAGGCGGCGGCGAGATGGAGGCCTGCAAGGCCTTTCCGATCTTTTCTGCCTCATCATCACCTTTGGGTGCGGTGCTTCCATTAGTTTCCAGGAGAGAAAGGCTAACCTTCTCGAACCCTGCCCTTGGCACGGACTACTTTTCTGTTTAAACCTGCCCTTTCTTTCCCGTCCCTCGACCGCCACTCGACCCCCAGCCCGAGGGGTCCCGGGAGACATGGAACCAGGGGCGCGACGGCCCAGCTCCACCCCTCGGGGTCGGGTGGCTGAGGCGAACACCGTGCCTGCCTTTCCCCACCATCTCTCCTCACGGAGCCCTTCCTGCAGGAGACGGGACCGAGGGAACAGGCGGTAGGACTTCGGGCCTGGATCGCCCCCGCATGAAGTCTGTCCGTGGGGTGAAGAAGGCGTTTCGGTGTCCGATGGCAGGTCTTCCGGCCCCATCCAGCCTTTGATCCTTCCGGTATCTCCCTCGTCCCTAATCACATCCTTCACCTTGGAGAGTCTCCTTCTTCCCGAGACTCCGCCTCTTCCTGCTGCTCCCGTTCCCAGTCCAGCCCTGCCCGCTTGGGGCCTGGGATCCAGAAGCAGCTCTGCGTCCATTGTCCGTCCGTCCGACTGTCCGTCCCTGCAGACAGCATTCCAGGGGAGGCGGCTCCCGGAGCTGCCTGGAACCCGCACCGCCCAGGGCCCGCTCACGCCCGCGTCCGAGGAGGGCAGGACGGCTGAGCCTGGGGTGCTGAAAAGCTGCAGGGACACACCCCACCTTGCACCCTTGCCCTTCCCCTCCCCGCAGTGTGTATCATCTCCTGGTGCGGCACCCTAAGTCCTGGGGTCCTCTCCGTCTCCTCAGGGATTGCTTCTCCTAAGGATGCCATCTTTCTGGCTCTCACTGGTTTTTTCCAGAAGCAAACGAGCCCGGTTCCCCGTGAGCAGGCCCCGGTCGGGCCTCGCAGCCTCTGCCTGCGTGTGGGAGCCCACGGGACTCCGCGAGGCTGTCCGCTGACGATGGGAGGCCGGGGCTGCGTGTGTCAGCGCCGCTCGGCTGACCCAGCGGCCTCCACTGACCTCCCTCCGAAGCCAGCCTGCGTCCCGTTCTGCTTTTGTCTGCCGGTCCAGGGACCGAGGAAAACAGCCCGGGCCCTGGGCTGAGGGAAGCAGGGCAGCCAGGCGGCCGCCGAGGGACACAGAACTGGGTCACCGTGTCCCCGGGAGAGGATTCTCCTGCCGCTGCAGACGGCTCGCTCTCTGCCTCCTCCAGGGGACGGTGCGCCCCGTGCTCTCTCGTTCTTCTCTCCCTGGGAGGCTGAGCCGCCGTGCCTGCAAGACGTGGCCTCCGGGGAGTTGTCAGGGCAACTGTGCGGCCCTGGGCATTCGTTTTCGGGGCACAGGCGGGGCCACGTCCTTCAAAAGACACCTGCTCCGGGCCAGGATTTGCAGCTTAATTTTTGTGCTGCTGAAAGGCACAGAGAAAGCCAGCCTTCACGGAGAGCCGGAGCCTGGCCCGTGTGGCTCAGGGGTGCAGCGTCAACCGAGGAACCAGGAGGTCCGGGTTCCATTGCCGGTCAAGGGCCCGGGCCTGGGTTGTAGGCTCGATCCCCAGGAGGGGGCGTGCAGGAGGCAGCCTATCCGTGATTCTCTCTCATGGCTGAGGTTTCTCTCTCTCCCTCTCCCTCTCCTTCCTCCCTGAAATCAATAAAAACATATGGCCGAGACCGGTGTGGCTCAGTGGATAGAGCGTCGGCCTGCGGACTGAAAGGTCCCAGGTTCGATTCCGGTCCTGGGCAGGGACCTTGCTTGTGGGCACATCCCCAGTGGGGGGCGTGCAGGAGGCGGCTGATCAATGTCTCTCTCTCATCGATGTTTCTGACTCTCTATCCCTCTCCCTTTCTCTCTGTAAAAAATCAATAAAATATATTAAAAAAAACATATAAAAAAAGTAATTAGTTGCACTGGGTTCAAGAAAAACGGCTCCTTCTTTGTTTCGTGTAGCCGGTGAGACGGGTTTCAGGAGCATGGTTTCTTTTTTAAAAAATATATTTTATTGATTTTTTTTTTTTTTTACAGGGAGGAAGGGAGAGGGATAGAGAGCCAGAAACATCGATGAGAGAGAGACATCCATCAGCCACCTCCTGCACACCCCCCACTGGGGATGTGCCCGCCACCAAGGCACGTGCCCCTCACCGGAGGCAGCCGATCCGTGATTCTCTCTCACGGATGTTTCTAACTATCCCTCTTCCTCCCTTCCTCTCCGAAGCCAATCAGTCAATAAATATAAAGTTGATGCCTGTGATGCCGGCAAACCAGAAATCACGCTGGCTGCCAGGCGTAACTTGTCTCCGTTTGTAACACATGACACAGGCGCACGGAAATCATTCCTGAAGCTGTAGCATCCTTAAAGCGACGTGAGCAATAAACCATCTAAATTAACTTTTATATAAAAGAAAAAAGGCTCCACGCCACGGCGACGGAATACAGGGCACGTTCAAGGGCACATGAACAATTGGCCCCAAACGGACACCGTGTGCGGACCTGGGACTCCCCTGGTCTCCATGCACATGAGCAGTCTTCCCAGGACGGCCCCGCAGGCAGGCCGAACCCCTGGAAATTAACCTCAGGACGCCGCCCCGGTGGCGCCAGCCGCCGTGATGTCACCGTGACACGCTTGCTGGTCTGGCGCGCCAGGTCACGGCGCTCATGTGGAGAAGCGGCCGCTCACGTGTGTCCAGGCCGCAGCGGGCTCAGGGGAGGGGGACGGACAGCCCGGGCAATTCCTCCGGCACAGGGCACCTGTTTTTATGGGGCCCTTCTCCGACCCCCTCCCCGGCAGGACAGAACGGCGCCGAGAGCCCGGGTGACTGCTTTATGAAAACATTTATTTAGAGGACGTCTCGGCAGCCTTAAGCGAGCTGTGTTTTACAGCATACAATCCTAGGAAGACGGCTTTTATTGCTCTTGCTGCCATCAATTATGGCTGTTATTATCGCCCCCGGAAGCGGTGGAAGGAGACCCGCAATTGTGGGGGGAGCGGGATCTTCAAACGCCCAATCCTCCAGAGGGGCAGTCGTACATTGGGGTGGTCCTGCCCACAGCGCAGACTTCTCCAGGGGCTTACAGCAGGTGTGGGAGTAAGAGCTGAGAGTCCCCTTACCCACAGAAACCAGAGAGAATGAGAGGAGAGCGGTGAATCCCACGTCAGCTGGAGATGCAGGATTAGAGTCCGATGAAGTACTGGCATGCTTCTGTCCAAAGCGTAAGAAGACTTGATTAACGGGCCAACAACTAAAACCTGAACCTCAGTGAACTTTCCCGACTCCTGTTTAGAGCAGAAGTGTGTAGTTTTTTTTTGTTTTGTTTTTTGTTTTTTGAAGTAATATCAGGGGAAAAGGAGATCAAAAAGCAAATGCAAGTCCCAGAGATCCTGGAAAGAAAGCCACAGGACAATGATGACGATGGTGGGGTGGTAGTGACGGTCAGTCAGTGTATGTTCCCATGATCTCAATGACATATCAGGAATTGATATTGATGATGATGATGATGAGAGCAATGACGATGATGGCGGTGATGATGGTGATGGTGACGATGGTGATGATGACAGTGTGATAATGGTAATGATGGATACAGTGATGATGATGATAACAGTGGTGATGCTGATGATGGTAATGATGACATTGATGGTGATGATAATGATGGTGATGATGATGTTGATGATGGTGATGGTGGTGATGATGATGATGATGATGACGTTTTTTTAAAATATATATTTTATTGATTTTTTTTACAGAGAAGAAGGAAGAGAGATAGAAAGTCAGAAACATCGATGAGAGAGAGACATCCATCAGCCGCCTCCTGCACACCCCCCACAGTGGAGATGTGCCCGCCAGCAAGGTACATGCCCCCGACCGGAATCGAACCTGGGACCTTTCAGCCCGCAGGCCGACGCTCTATCCACTGAGCCACACCGGTCTTGGCAGGGAGCCATTTTTAAAGCAGAGAGCCAGGCGGAGCCCAGGAGCCAGGCAGGCTGGGCGGGGTGTGGGTGTGAGGGGGGTGTAGGGGGAGGGAGCGGTCCAGAAGCCGCCCAGGGTCTTCATTCCGTCTTCTCCTCGCTCTTGCTTTTCCCGGCGCAGAGAGCAGGTCGCAGCGCTGGACAAACACGCGGGAAGCTTTCCTCCTGCCCCTCCTGCTGCTCGCTCTGTCGCCGTGGTGTGTGCTGGGAGGGGACGCAGACCGCGGTGTGTGACTGTCCTCAGGTCCCAGGGGGACTGAGAGCTGGGACCCCGCAGGCCCTCCGTCCGGTCCCCCTGTGTCTCAGACGGCTCCCACCCGCAGTGCGTCCCCACACGCACCTCCAGCCCTCCCTCCACAAGCCGACGCTCTATCCACTGAGCCACACCGGTCTCGGCCATATGTTTTTATTGATTTCAGGAGGAAGGAGAGGGAGAGGGAGAGGGAGAGAGAGAAACCTCAACCATGAGAGAGAATCACAGATAGGCTGCCTCCTGCACGCCCCCTCCTGGGGATCCAGCCTACAACCCGGGCCCAGGCCCTTGACCAGCAATGGAACCCGGACCTCCTGGTTCCTCGGGTGACGCCGCACCCCTGAGCCACGCGGGCCAGGCTCCGGCTCCCTGAAAGCAGGCGACCGTGCTGGTCTCCGGTGGGCTGAACGGCCGCCACGAGTTCTGCCCTCACACCTGCCCACCTCACCACTCTGTTCTCCTATTTTTTTAAAAAAATATATTTTATTGATTTTTCACAGAGAGGAAGAGAGAGGGATAGAAAGTCGGAAACATCGATGAGAGAGAGACATCCATCAGCCGCCTCCTGCACGCCCCCTACTGGGGATGTGCCAGCAACCGGGATACATATCCTTGACCGGAATCGAACCTGGGACCTCTCAGTCAGCAGGCCGACGCTCTATCCACTGAGCCACACCGGTTTCTGCGCCATTCTCTCTTCTAACACGAGTTTATGCCCCTCCCCCCAGGAATACCCTCCTCCCTAGAAACGAAAGCTCTCCCATCTGCAAGCACTGGCCTGGAGGGGTGCACCTGTGACCCCCGCTCATCACCTCTCTCAGTCCCTCGCTGTGCAGTTTCCCTCTCAGAATACCACCCGGCGAAGCGCATCGCCCACGGCCCGCCGGCCGAGCTGCGGACACCGTGTTTCTCAGGAGAAGGGCGAGAGGCGTGCGGGGACCAGGGGCCGAGTCACAGCACCACCTGCTTCCAGCGTGTCTCACGGGGGACGCGCTGTGCCCCTCTTCCTCGGCGCCTGTGAATGTCCAGCTAGTGCCGGGAGAGCGCCTGGACTTCCGGACAGGTGGGAACACCCCTCCAGCCATCGGGCGTGCCGATGCCTGCCCAAGCCACATGGCTGCCAGAGCCAGCGGACAGCGAGGGGCCTCCCCTGGACGGCAGCAGCCGAGTGGTCCGCCTTCCCAAAGGCTGTCCACCCTGGAAGTGAAATCTCAGCCTCTCCAATGCGTCTTCTGGGGAAGACAAAGCACCACCCTTCACCCTGTAAAGGAGGACGCCCCTTCAGCACCAGGAAGGTGAGAGCGTGTCCCCATGGAGGGCAGATGGGTGAGGTCTGCGCCCACCCCTCGGCAGGCACCCGTCTGTCCAGGCTGAGTTTATGGGATGTTCCTCCGGCTGTGTGGACCGGCACCGGGCAGGGGCGCTCTGACCTGCGCTAACAAACGGGATTTATCGCCGCTTCAGCTGGTCTGGAGGCGGCTGGGCCAGTCGCGGAGAGCCGGTGATTTACGTGCCAATGACAGCGGCTCCTCTTAAATCCTCCACCCGCGGCGACGGGATGGCGTCATCTCTGAGCAGACCGCCCCGGGGCGAGGCGGGGGCGCTGGGCTGGGGACGGGACGCAGGCCTGCCCGAGGGAGGGGCCTGGGGGTGCAGGTCCAGGTGCGAGGACCGGCTGGGCCCTCAGCCAGACGCTGCCAGGACCGCCGTGTGGGGCGCACGCTCTCCAGACTCGGTGGCTGGGGACTCGCCTGAGACGTGGGCTGAATGGAATATCAGCTCCCCAATCCCCGCAACGACGACGGAGGAGAAGTCTGGGGTGGTGCGTGCGGTGCAGAAAGGCCCGGAAACCCATGGAACGGAGGAACATCCATAGCAACCACGGCCATGCCCTTCTGTGGGCAGAAGACTAACCGGATCAGAATCCGGGTTCCGGTTCCAGGTCTGAGGCAGGAAGCTCTGGAGATGAGACCCTCGGTGGGAAGAGGGGGAGCACGCACGGGTGGGGGGCCGTCTGCAGCCGCCCGCAGACCCACAGGTACCCTGTTTTCAGCCGAGCCTGTGGAGAGCGGCTCTCTGTCTCTGGAGCAGCGGCTCTCAACCTTCCTCAGGCCGAGACCCTTTAATGCAGCTCCTCGTGTGGTGGTGACCCCCAACCTTAAAATTATTTCCGTGGCCACTTCATCACTGCAATTTTGCAACTGTTATGAATCGTATCTGTGTTTTCCAATGGTCTTAGGTGAACCCTGTGAAAAGGTTGTTCGACCCCTAAAGGGGTCGCGACACACAGGTTGAGAACCACTGCTCTGGAGGGAGTGCCAGGTCCTCACCGATCCTGCACCCGTGAAGGACCCTCTCCTGGGTGTGTTGGGCGCCATAGCGGCCCCAGCTCTCCCAGGGACACGGGGATGGCTCAGCGAGTGTGGCACTTACCACTCACCCTGGAGGGAGGGCGCCCTCCTGCTCGCCGCTATTTACACGTTTCGGTTTCTTTTTTACTTTTAAATTATGCTGAGGGATGCCCTGGCCAGTGCGGCTCAGTGGATAGAGCGTCGGCCTGGGACCTGAAGGGGTCCAGGGTTCAATTCCAGGTCAGGGCACAGGCCTGGTTTGGGGGCTCGATCCCCAGGAGGGGAGTGTGCAGGAGGCAGCCAATCAATGGTTCTCTCTCATCATTGACGTTTCTATCTTCCCCTCCCTTCCTCTCTGAAATCAATGAAAATATCTAAATATATAAAAGCCAATAGGTCGGAACAACAGAACGACCAGTGGCTATGATGTGCACTGCGGCAGCCAACCAGCCTGATGGGGGCCCTGATTGATGCCCCCAACCACCCATGGTCCCACCCCCTGCCAGCCCGGCCCTCATTGGCCCCGATTGGGGCAGGCTGGCCAGACCCTACCTGTGCATGAATTCGTGCAATGGGCCTCCAGTCCTATATAATAAAAGCCTAATATGCTAAGTGTCTGGTCATCCCATCCGCCATTCAACCAATCAAAGCGTAATGTGCTAATGATAGGCTAAGGCTGCTCAACTGATGGCTGTGACATGCACTGACCACCAGAGGGCAGACCCTCCGACCAGTAGGTTAGCTTGCTGCTGGGGTCCAGCCAATGGGGATTGAGCCAGATGGGCCAGACACGCCCTGGAGCCCTCCCTCAGTCCCTTCCCGGCTGGCCAACTTCCTGTGTCCCTCCCTGGCCCCTAGCATGCTCCAGTGGGGTCCCTTGGCCTGGCCTGCACCCTCTCACAATTCAGGTGGAGGGACCTCCTCTGAGTGCACAAATTTCGTGCACCAGAGCCTTTAGTATAAAATGATGGTAAGTGCCGAGACCAGTTTGGCTCAGTGGATAGAGTGTCAGCCTGCAGACTGAAAGGTCCCAGGTTCGATTCCGGTCGGGGGCATGGACCTTGCTTGCGGGCACATCTCCACTGTGGGGCGTGCAAGAGGCGGCTGATCGATGTCTCTCTCTCTCATCGATGTTTCTAACTATCCCTCTCCCTTCCTCTCTGTAAAAATCAATAAAATATATTAAAAAAGAAAGAAAGAAAGAAAGGAAGAAAGGGCTTCCTCCAGAGCACGGGGAGTTCCCGGGTCATCCACCGCAGCTACCGTGTCTGCGTGGAGCGGGCGTGCTCCCCAGGGGGGACGTGGGGGGTCACGGGGTCACGTCTCTGAACAAGGCAGTCCACGACACACCATCTGCCTTAAGGAAACGCAGAGAACTCGAGGAGGAGGAGGAGGAGGACGGCAGGGGGCCGTCAGCCGGGACGACGCGCCGGGTCCACCCAGCCTCCCAGCCCACCCCTCCCGGGACAGGAGCCGAGCGAGCGGCCACCGCACGAGTGGGCTTGACCCGTCCGCCTAATTAGCTGGATCTCGTTAGCAGTGCCCGCAGGAAGGAAGCAGCTGCATGCGTGCCCTCCCGGGCGGCGAGGGCACGTCCCCTGCTGGGCGGGTAATGAGTGCCTGCCACACATCGGCATGATGGGTTCCGTGCCCCCTCGGAACGGCGCGGGGGGAAAAATCACGCCTCCCACACCCGCAGTCACTGCCGCGAGCCGCCTGGCGGGTGTCGGGGGACCCCGGTCAGGGGAATAATTTTTCCACCTGTCATTGTCTCCACGCAGCTGTTCAGCTGCAGGTCGGGGCACATTCACGGTCCAGGAAGCACAGCCGCCCGGCCGGCGGGCTCCGTGGTTGACTGTCCACCTTGTGAACCAGGAGGTGACCGGTTGGTTCGGCTAAAGTCACACACGCAGCACCTCCGGAGAAGAGGAGGAGGCCAATGGCCCTCCACGGTGGTGGTCATTCCTAGGAACCCCCCACTCTCTCCACCGGTGGCTGGACGTGTCCCTGGCTGGAGGCCCGAGGCGGAGACACGGGAGCTTCTAGGTGGGATGTGTGCGTCGCGGTCAGCTCCGTACGCATCCCCGTCTCCTAGCGACTCGGCATCTCAGCCGCCGTCCAGTCTGGCTTTGCGCTGCTTCTGTTCTCTCGGGGGTACCCAGGGGCGAGGGCGGGGCCTGGTGCTGAGGGAAATCAGTGGGGGACCATCGCAGGTCATCACTCGGGATGAGAGCATCGCGGCACACGCACATGTGATGACCTCACCCCTCCATCCTGTGCTTCTGAGAAAACACGTGACCTCGCCCGGGGGTCACGTCCTGCCCGCCCGCCCGCCCGCCCGCTGCGAGGGTGGCTGTATTACCTCACGTCTGGAGGCCGTCAATCAGGAGCCTTTGCGTGATCAGGGTGGGAAGACCTTCCCGGGACCATGGAGAAAGGCATAAAGCTCCTCTTTTTATTTATTTATTTTTTAAATATGTTTTATTGTTTTTTTTCACAGAGAGGAAGGGAGAGGAATGGAGAGTTAGAAACATCGGTAAGAGAGAAACATTGATCAGCCGCCTCCTGCAGACCTCCTACTGGAGAGGTGCCCGCCACCAAGGTACGCGCCCTTGACCGGAATCGAACCTGGGACCCTTCAGTCCGCAGGCCGACGCTCTATCCACGGAGCCACACCGGTTTCGGCTAACCGTTTTTTTTTTAAGCCATTGACACGAACGGAGGTAGTCTTGGGTTGAAGCAAGTGTCTATCACATGCATAATTTAACATCCTCGCCCGCACTGGCCACGCGTGTGCGGACATAGATTTGGGGTGCGACCGCTCACTGTTTTAATTTATGAGTTGCGGGGCTGGCTGGAGGCGTCAGCACAGCTGCTACTCAGCCTCAGAAGGACCTTCTTAAACGTGATTTCTGGGCGTGCCTACAGGCTATTGTGGACGCAGGAGCTCCAAGCTCAGATCCACAGCTCTCTGGCACCCTCGCCTGACTCTTGTCCCCCGGCGATCCTGGACAAGGGGTCCCGGAGGCGGGAGCTGCATCGTGGTCCCTAACTCCCCTCCTTAGCGGCCCTTTCGAAAGACGTGTCTCAGACTCGGTGGGACGACAAACGTGGTGGATTCCACACCCGCTCTGCTCCGGGGACGAGAGCCGACACTGGCTCCCGGGTCGCCGGGCCCCTGGTTCCCAGGAAGAACACAGTTTTTACAGCGAATTCACAAAAATCACCTACGATACGTAAGACGTGAAAGTCCACCCAGGACAAGCCCTTCTTTTAAGAAATGGACACATTTTGCCGAGACGGGCGTGGCTCAGTGGATAGAGCGTCGGCAAGTGGACTGAAGGGTCCCGGGTTCGATTCCAGTCAAGGGCATGTACCTTGCTTGCGGGCACATCTCCACTGTGGGGTGTGCAGGAGGCAGCTGATCAATGTCTCTCTCTCATCGATGTTTCTGACTTTCTATCTCTCTCCCTGTAAAAAATCAATAAAATATATTTTTAAAAAAAAGAAATGGACACATTTTGCTCAACGGAGACACGTAATGAACCCCAGAACCGGGCACCCAGAGGGGCTTGATAAGGCTCTGCCTCCCGCTCCGGCTCCGGACCAAGGCCCGCCACAGGGACTGACGAGGATGTGGGTCACGGGTAGCCGCCTTTCACGTCCTCAGACTGCTCAGAGTTTGGGAACCTTCTGCATGAAGAATGGGGGGATGTGAGGCCGGCGGGGCTCAGCGCTTGAGCGGCGACCTCTGAACCAGGAGGTCACGGCTCCATTCCCGGTCATGGCACAGGCCCGGGTGGCGGGCTCCATCCCTAGGGTAGGGAGTGCGGGAGGCAGCTGATCCATGATTCTCTCTCATCACTGACGTCTCTCTCTCTCCCTCTCCCTTCCTCTCTGGCATCAATGAACGCGCACAAGGACTGAGGATGCTGGGAAGTTCATTCAAAGCTCAGAGCACTGGCTCGGGAGGGTTTCTTCCCGCACCCTGCAGCGGGCCCCCCTGATCTGGGAGGCCGAGGCCTGCTCGTCTCTGGAGCTCCTGATCCAATGCAGAGACCAGTACCCAGCCCCAGACTCAGCCTCAGCCCCACCCCGGCCCCAGAGGCCCTGCCCCCCGCCCCCCAGGGCACGAAGCGAGCTGCAGGCAGGGCAGGTTTTTTGGGAGCAGCTCAGAGCGCCACAGGAGAGGCAGGCGCCAAGTGTAAATCCCCAGGCTTCTAGGCGTAATTAATCTGGCCTCTGTCTGCCCAGCCAGACACCAGCCGGGCGCGAGGCCACCCGCCTGCAGTTGTGGAGGCCGCACACCCCGCATGGTCAGAAGGGAAAGAAGGACCTGTGAGCCCGGCTGGCTGGCTCCGTGGCTGAGCGTTGACTTAGGAACCAGGAGGTCAGGGTTCGATTCCCGGTCAGGGCACAGGCCCAGGGTTGTGGGCTCCATCCTCAGGGTGGGGCGTGCAGGAGGCAGCCGGTCCATGATGCTCTCTCATCATCTTTGTTCCTATCTTTCTCCCTCTTTCTCTCTGAAATCAGTATAAATATTTTAAAAATAAACAGAAAACAGCCAGCTGGAGTCTGAGCAGGAGGGACGGGAAGGAGGGGGGTGTTAGGCCCCCAGGGGTGTCTGCCTCCATATCACAGCACCCCCCGACTTCTGTCATGGGAGACGCTGTGTGGACGGGAGATGCAGGCCAGCGTGGGGGCCCTGGCTGATCAGTGCCTGCGAGCTTGTGGGCTGGGATCCCCAGAGTGGGTCTAGGCTGAAGGGGAGGCAGCTGGCCTCTGGCTTGGCCTCAGCGAAGGCCAGCATTTCAGGTGCCTCTCGGACCCGGGCCGGAGGTAGCGACTGACCAGGGTGAGGTTTGCAATGAGCTCCTCCCGATGGTGGGAGCCCTGAGAAGCAGCAGACCCCTCCGAGCCGGAGGGTCCACCACCACACATCTGGGTCTCGGTTTCCCCCTCCCACACAACGCAGGGGCAGCCGGGAGCACCCAACCCTGAGGATTCAATGGGATACAGTCCGACAGGGCTTGCCACCTTCTGAACGTTTGTGCCTCCCCTCCCCAATAAACCACATTCCAGTCCACATGTTGAAATATGTTTTAAAATATATATATGTTTTATTTATTTCAGAGAGGAAGGGAGAGACACACACACACACACACACACACACACACACACACACACAGAGAGAGAGAGAGAGAGAGAAAGAAACATCATTGACCGGTTGCCTCCTGCACATCCCCTACAGGGATCAAGCCCGCAACCCGGGTATGTACCCAATTGTGACCTGGTTCACACCCTGTTTCCCCGAATATAAATAAGACAGTGTCTTTTATTAATGTTTGCTCTCAAAGAGGCGCTAGGTCTTATATTCAGGGGATGTCTTATTTTCCAATGAAGAAGAAGACGGTGCACATTGACTGTTGAACAACAACAACAAAAAAAAGGAAATGTATGACCTGTCTATGGGACGCTAGTCGTTGTCATCACCAACCAGCTCCCTGATGGGCCACAGCGCAGCCGGAGCTGGTCAGGCAGGGCGAGGTCTCTTTAAATCAGGAGTCAGACGCCTGATGGTAGCTTGGGGGGCCTTCTATTCCAGGGAGGCCTGATGTTCGGGGGAGGCCTGATGATCGGGAGGCCTTATTTTCGGGGGGATGCCTTCTATGACAGAGAGAGGCAACACTGGAAATAGGTCTTATTTCCGGGGGGGGGGGGTGTCTTACTTTCGGGCAAACAGGGCCAGTCGATGCTCAACCCCTGAGCCACGCCAGCCGGTATTTCTTAAGGTGACATGCCTGTGTATATTCGACTAACTTACCTTATGTACATGTGTGTGTGATGGAAAATGGGAACCTTCTCACTTAAACATCCCTCCTTTACGGACGGCGATTTCAACCTCCTCCCCGCCCTGTTCTCCATTGACGCAGCAAGCTTTCGCCGTACCGATTTTTATTCATTTAGCGAGACATAACGCCGGCCATAAATAACAATTACGACAAAACGGCGATTTTTTTTTTCTTTCCCCGAGTAAACAGAGGAATTGATTTTGGAGATCTACTCATCTGTTAATCTCTTAACTTTATCAAGTAATCAAAAAAACGAAACTCTCGCATCGATTTGCTCTTTAAGATTTGTATGTATGGCGCCTGACTGAATTAACGTATTGATATTTCAATTTTTTTGTTTAAAAAAAAATGATAAATTTCCAGAATTGATTTCGTTTCCCGCCACGGAACCGAGCGCCGGCTTTCGGCGCCTCCCGCCTCGCCTCGCCCCTCGCTGTAGGGCGTCCTTCCCACACATGGTCTCCGCTGCCCAAGATTCGCGTCGCCGACTCCGATTTCTGCAGACATGTAGATCTGCAGGCAGGGCTGACATTCACATCATCTTAATAAATATTTTCACCGTGATTATCTCCTAATTGCGCCGACCCATGAAGGGTGCACTTGAAACAGGAATTACGTCTCCGGCTAAGCCTTCACGCCGCGCCTCTCGGTGGAGCATCGCGCCGTACCTGGCACCAGTGGCCCCGTTTCCTGAGGGGTGCATTGGTGCCGGTGGCACACTGATGGGGCTGTTCACCGTGACCCTCGCCCTGACTCCACGGGACAGGTTTCATCGCCGTAGTTTGTCGTGGAAACGGAGGGATGGAGCGATTAAATGACTGGCCCGAGGCCCCGGCGACGCCGGTCAGTGGTGGCTGGCATCGTAGCTCCGAGGCCATGCCCAGCAGCCAGGTGTCAATCATTAGGGACCCGGTATGGTCTGCCAAGAACGGTGAGCTCAGCTCTGTCCGCCGTGAGGTGATAGGCCCTCGGCACGCCACCATCATCTGAGTCAGGATCGGTGTGAGCCAGACACGCTCCCTGTGATTGGTGTGATCACCCACGATCCCTGTGAACTTCCCAGGGGCGGGAGCTGGCCGCCTGGATCTCGGCTGCCGCCCAGGGGGAGTCTGTACGTCCATTCTCGCTCTCCGTGGCCCTCAGCTCCCCAAGAGATGGCAGCGGAAAGGTCTGTCACCCGGAAATCAAACCAGCAGAGAGCTGGGAGACACGTCCGCCCACCACGCAGGCACCCAGAGCGGGCACCGCCCCCGGCGAGACGGCCCTGCAGGGCCGAGGGCGAGGGGTCCACTCCCCTCCTGGGTCTTCGGCCACAGCACCCCGTCCCCGGCCACGGACTGCGAGGGGACTGAGACCACCCACAGCACACCCAGTTCCGCTGGCACCGGAAGGGGCGGCAGGGGGAGTCGTTGGACACACACACACTGGGGTCAGCAGGGCGCAGGCCCAGGGTCCCTTCCAGCTCCTTCTGGAAGGCCCAGGATCCTCCTCCTGAAGCTCCTTCTGGAATGCACGTGCCTGCTCGCTCACCTGCCCGCCCACCCGGGAGCATCCTCCAGGACTCAGAATAGCGCGGGTCCGGGGCACGTAGCCAGGGGGCGTCAGCTGCCATAAAGAGGGCGAGCTGGTGTTCATTTCAGGGGGGTTTCTCATGGCACGGACAGGGCCGGTTTGGGGCTGCGGTCCCAATTCCCAGGGCAGCCCTCAGCAGATCTGCACCAACCACGGGGACAGGAGCCTGCAACTGGGCAGCCGTGTGACCTGAGTCTTAGGACCTTCTTTTATGGTCCTGGCTGGGAGCTCAGTGGTGAGAGCAGAGTCCAAGGGACCCCCACCACGGTGGGTTCCATGCCTGACCAGGGCACATGCAAGATCACCTGAGTGCATAAGTAAGTGCAACCACAGATCTCTCTCTCTCTCTCTCCCTCCTCCCGCCTCCTCTCTCTCTCTAAAATCAACCAGTGGTTCTCAACCTTTTTTTAATGCAGTTCCTCATGTGGTGGTGACCTCCAATCTTAAAATTATTTTCATTGCTACTTCATCACTGTAATTTTTTAACTGTTAATGAATCGTCATGTAAATATCTGTTTTCCGATGGTCTTAGGCGACCTCGCTAGCAGTTTTCAACCTGTGGGTCTCGACCCACACGTTGAGAACCGCTGCTGTAGAGCCTAAGACCATCGGAAAACATAGATATTTACATTACAGTTCATAACAGTAGCGAAATTACAGTAGCGAAAATAATTTCATGGTTGGGGGTCACCACCCCATGAGGAGCCGTCTTAAAGGGTCTCGGCCTTCGGAAGGTTGAGAACCACTGTCAATCGATCAGTCAGTCATGAGGTTTCTTTGATGTCCGTTGTCTCATTTCCAGGCCACGGTCTACTTTGCCTGTGGACCCGTCGGGAGGAGATTGCCACGGTCAGTGCAGGAGCTGCATGTCTCCGTTTAATAACCCCCCACAACAACAACAACAACAACAATAATAATAAAAAAGCCGTGTTTGCCAAAAGCGTGGTGGTGCTCAGAGGCGCGTGGGGAATTTCAGCTCCCGTCTGCGTTTTCTGAGAATCTGCCTTCATAACGCCGGATACTCAGACGCCGAGGGAGGTAAGAGGAGGGTAAGATCACGCCGAGTGTGGAGCAGAGACGCTCAGCGCTTTGGCGAGCATCATCCAGAAAACGGTTACCATCTGGGCTGCTGTGATGGGGCGGCGCTGGCCTCTGCCGCCGCCAGGATGGGCTGCTGGGAGGCTGGGGACGGTTGGCGGCGTGAACCCTGTGCTTCCTGCCTCTCCCCTCGCTGTTCCCTCCTTCTCCCGTCCCCCAGCTGATGGCTGTGGGCGCCCGTGTGCTGGAAACCCCTCCGTGAGCCGCTGTGAGTGCAGGTCTGTGCGGCTCCTCAGCTGGAGGTGGTTCTGCTCGCACAGCCCTGGACGTGGCACCAGGAGGAGCTGGTGGGGCAGCTGCTGGACGCATACCCGGGCCTCTGGGCATCCAGGGGCACCCGCCGCTAGGTGTGCCAGGTGTGTGCCCGCAGGAGCCACGGGGAGCCGCCATTCAGAGCGACTTCCTGCTGCGGGAACAACCCTGTAGGCTCGGCCCCACAGGTGCCTGCCAGCCCTCAGACCAGCCTCCGCCTGCCTCCTGCCGAGACAGCGGTTCTCAACCTTCCCAAGGCCGAGACCCTTTAAGACAGCTCCTCACGGGGTGGTGACCCCCACCCATAAAATTATTTTCGTGGCTACTGCATCGCTGTCATCTTGCTACTGTCATGAACTGTCATGTAAATATCTGACAGGCAGGATGTATTTTCATTGTTACACACTGAACATAAGTAAAGCATAGGGATTAATCGCAAAAACAATATGTCATTATATATTGTGAAATATTTATTTCTAAAGACAAATAAGTGAAATTTTGTCTTGAATCGTGGTGTTGCGTGGGTAACAGTCTTCCTAGGACAACAGTAAACGACATGGCTACACTTTGCGACACCGAGGAGCGGTGTGTGGGTGCCTAAGACCATGGGAAATAGGTGTTTTCCGCTGGTCTTAGGCAACCCCTGTGAAAGGGTTGTTTGCCCCACAAAGGGTCGCGACCCACAGGTTGAGAACCACTGTGCTGAGACCTGGGGGCCCAGGGGCCCTGCAGGAGGCTGGGTGCAGGGGGTGGGAAATCGCAGGGAAAATCCCAGATCAGGGTGGGTGGGTTGGTGGGTAGAGCTACTGGTCAGCCCTCGCCTGACCTGGAGCTAAACTCAATGCATCTGCCGGAGGGGCCAGGGACTCTGCATGGAGAAGGAGGGACCGCTGGCCGCTCAGGCGGATGGACGGTGTGCTTACAGGTCCCTGTGGGGGGTCTGAGCGCTTGATTGCCAGAACACACACACCCGCACACACAGGGGCCGCACGACAGCGGGAGCCGGGAAAGTGCGAGGAGAGCGGCAGCGGGCCGGCCTCCTCCCCGCGGGTCCGTGCGTGCCTTCTCCTGGCTTCCTTTGCCCCCGCACGGCGCTTCCAGGCCACGGGTCTCTCCTCTTCCATGTTTACGGTTTAACTGTTTATTTCCTACGGTTTTTCAAAAAAGGCACACGGCATAAAATTTAGGAAGACCATTTTGGGGATGGGGGTGAGGCGGGGGCAGGGGAGCTAAAGAAAAAAGGAGAGCCGAAACCGGTTTGGCTCAGTGGATAGAGCATCGGTCTGCGGACTGAAAGATCCCGGGTTCGATTCCGGTCAAGGGCACGTACCTTGGTGGTGGGTACATCCCCAGTAGGGGGCGTGCAGGAGGCAGCTGATGGATGTCTCTCTCTCATCGATGTTTCTAACTCTCTATCCCTCTCTCTTCCTCTCTGTAAAAATTCAATAAAATATATTTAAAAAAAGAAAAAAAAGAGCTGAGACCGGTTTGGCTCAGAGGATAGAGCATCGGCCTGTGGACTGAAGGGTCCCAGGTTCGATTCCGGTCAGGGGCATGGACCTTGCTTGCGGGCACAACTCCAGTAGGGGGCGTGCAGGAGGCGGCTGGTCCATGTCTCTCTCTCATCGATGTTCCTAACTCTCTATCCCTCTCCCTTCCTCTCTGTAAAAATTCAATAAAATATATTAAAGAAAGAAAGAAAGGCCCCTCTCTGAAGACACGCACGGCTCTTATCTTTCCCTCCCATGTCTTGCCTGAATTTTATTTCCCCGTTCTGCACGATCCGGCCGGGGTTGGGGGTTTGGGGGGTGGAGGGAACGCCGGCGTCTTCCCTTCTGATCCTCAGACACGCACCTCCCCGTTGTCTGATCCGCGTGCAGTACCGGCAACGCCGCGGCAGATGGTGCCTCCTCTGGATGAGGTGTCTCTACCCGCAGCCACGCTTCGTCCTGCGAGCGGCGTTCTTCCCCCCCAAAAAAAATAATAAAAAAATCAAACATGTAATTATGCAAATACACAGGCCTTTATCATAATCAAGCTTTATTGTAAACGGGCGCTGCGCATCCATTTGATCCTGGAGCGCCGTTTTAAGTGCGGCGTAAAGTGGCTTTTTCAACGCGCCCCGAGGCAACACACGGGCGTCGCCGGAATATTAATAAAACCCTGCTCTCGGGGGACCCCCACCGGAAACGCGCGGCTTGGACCGATGGAAACAAAATGCTAATCCTTCCCCTTTTATTTTTTATTTTTTTTTCCCCTTGAAAAGAAAGAAAAAAATAAATATTCCCCCTTTGTTATTTAAAACGCTGATATTAGTCGGAGAGGAAGGGCCATTTGGTTTTCAAATCGTGTTTTAGTGCCGTGGTTACAATGAGGCCTCATCACGCGATATTCAGGCTCCACAATGCCAGTGTGATGAGACACGCGTCCCACCATTTTTTTTTTAATTTTTTTTTTTTTTGCAACAATGGCGGTGGTGGCCGTGTGGGCGAACCGGTCCGGGGATTCCTCCTTCCACCCGTTTGTGGGGGCCCGCCCGGGGCTGTTTACCGGCGTTCTTCCGTCCTTTGTGGGGCTGGAGACGGGCAACAGTCGTGGCAAAATAGCGGATTTCTTTGGAGAAAAGAAAGGGGAGGGTGGGTGGGTTTTTACTCCAGTTCCTCGGAGCTGAGGCAGAGGAACGTCTGAGCGAGCAGAGGGTGGGCTTTCTGCATTCGCCCGTTTCGCCGGAACAGAATAGGGGCCCGTCTCTCCCCAAACACACACACACACTCTCCTGCCTTCTGCCGTGGGGAAACGCAACAGATGGGCTGTGGGCGCCGATCGCCGGGGGGCTGTGCCTTCTTGGCGCTTGTCCCCTCAGGAGAAGACACAGAAAAGGGACGAGAAGAGCAGAATCCCACTGGCAGAGCGAGAAGCGCAGCAGGGAAGACCATGCCCGGCCGGCCTGCCTGGCTCCGTGGCTGAGCATCGTGACCTAGGAACCAGGAGGTCACGCATGGGTCATTCCCGCCGGGCCCAGGCCTGGGTTGCGGGCTCGATCCCTAGTGGGGAGGGCGTGCAGGAGGCGGCCGATCCATGATGCCCTCTCCTCATGGCTGTTTCTCTCTCTTCCTCTTGCTTCCTCTCTGAAACCAATAAAATATACAGTGGTACCTTGAGCTAGGACTGGTTTGGCTCCGTGACTAGAGTGTCGGCTTGCGGACTGAAGGGTCCCAGGTTCGATTCCGGTCAAGGGCGTGTACCTTGGTTGCGGGCACATCTCCACTGTGGGGCGTGCAGGAGGCGGCTGATCGATGTCTCTCTCTCATCGATGTTTCTGACTTTCTATCTCTCTCCCTTCCTCTCTGTAAAAAAAAAATCAATAAAATATGTTTAAAAAATATATATATATACACACACACAGTGGTACCTCGAGATACGAGTGCCCTAACATATGAGATTTTTGAGATACGAGCCCTCGAGCGAGCGATTTTTGCTTTGAAATACGAGCAACATCTGAGATAGGAGTCATTGCGCGGATCGGCCGGCTGCACACGACCCACCAGTTTACTGCGACTCGAGCGTCTCATCGTTTCCCACGCCTCAAGGTGACGGAACGAATTAAACTCGTATCTCGAGGTACCGCTGTATTCATTTCAGAGGGGAAGGGAGAGGGATAGAGAGTTAGAAACATCCATGAGAGAAACATCCATCAGCTGCCTCCTGCACGCTCCCTACTGGAGATGTGCCCGCCACCAAGGTCCATGCCCTTGACCAGAATCGAACCTGGGACCTTTCAGTCCACAGGCCGACGCTCTATCACTGAGCCACACTGGTCTCAGCACGGCTTTCGTTTCGGGTGCGGCCTCTGGACGCCGGTGGGAGGTTGGTCTGGAAAACGGACCCTCCCTCTCCAGCAGCTCTCCTCCTCGGGGCAGTGAGTGTCCGCTGAGCAGCCGCTTCGGTCAGTGGGATGAGGAGGCGGGTGCCAACCCGGTGTACAGGCAGGGGCGCCCTCCGTGGCTCCCCGGTGAACGCCACATTCTCCCAGTGTTCACCGGGCCTGCTGGATTTGCCTTCTTTTTTTTTTTTTTGTAAATATATTTTATTGATTTATTACAGAGAGGAAGGGAGAGGGACAGAGAGCCAGAAACATCGATGAGAGAGAGAGACATTGATCAGCTGCCTCCTGCACACCCCCCACTGGGGATGTGCCCACCACCAAGGTCCATGCCCTTGACCGGAATCGAACCCGGGACCCTTCAGTCCGCAGACCGACGCTCCATCCACTGAGCCACACCGGTTTCAGCCCGTCGGTCTTTTAAAAACGGCCCCCACCCCCGGTGGGCGGGGAGAAGGCAGGCACCGTACCCCGAGTTCCACGGTTTGTAAATCTCGGTTTCCTAAACGGGAAGAAACACAGCCCGTGACAGCCAGATCAATGTGAGTGTTTAAGTTTTTTCATTCCTCTTTAATTGCTTCTTAATTTCGTATTGATCCGCCGACGAAAGGATTACGGTTGGATTCACCGAGCGAGCCGGCAGGATTGGGGGGAGGGGAGGAGATGAAATCACCCGGCCCGGCCTCTCCAGCTGGAAACGGGCTCCATGCCCTCCACGGGGCGCAGCCTGCCTCCCAAGCTCCTTCATCTCCCGCCCGGCGGTGCCCGCAGGCAGAGCGCCTGGCAGACAGAACCCCAAGCTGCTCCCGACGCCCCCAGTGTGGCTGCCTGCCCCAGTTCTTCTCCCCTGAGCTCCTTCCGGGTGACGATGCGGAAATCACAAGACAGAAAGCCGGTCATTAGCCCGCTCCCGACCCCCGACTCCAATGCACCCTGAAAGGTCCCAGGTTCGATTCCGGTCGGGGGCAGGTACCTTGGTGGCGGGCACATCCCCAGGTGGGGGCGTGCAGGAGGCGGCTGATCGATGTCTCTCTCTCTCATTGATGTTTCTAACTCTCTATCCTTCTCCCTTCCTCTCTGTAACAAATCAATAAAATATATTTAAAAAATATAATAAAGAGACCTCGCCCTGCCTGAACAGCTCCGGTTGCGCTGCGGCCCATCAGGGAGCTGGTTGGTGACTACGACGACTACCGGACCGTCGACAGGTCAGACATTTCCTTTTTTTTTTTTTTTTGGTTCAACCATAAACGTGCACCGTCTTCTTCTTCATGGAAAAATAAGACATCCCCTGAGAATAAGACCTGGCGCTTCTTTGGGGGCAAACATGAATAGAACACCCTGTCTGATTTTCGGGGACACAGGGTGTGTGATGTGACCCGTCCGTGCTGCACGGTGTCAGGGCCGGGCGAGGGGACAGGGAGAGGGACTGCGGAGCCGCAGGGAGGACTGGGGGCCTGCATGGCCCGGTGCCCTCTGAGGCCGGGGCACAGGGACTGGAAAGGCCCGGACAGAGGCTGCCGCTGGGGCTGGTGCTCACCGGGAGCATGTGTGGCTGCAGCTATGGTGGGCATGGAGCGGCATGGCGCCGTTAAGAGCAAATAAAAAGGATGCGGTAAACACCCCTCGGGGGGACCTGGTTAACATTTTCATTACATTTTCACGTTTGAGTAACGGCACTTTGATCTCGCCTCCTCTCGACGGGAATTCCCAGAGTCCTTTTAAGGGGAACACGGCTTGACAGCCCAGGCGGGTGAGAGTAAGAAAAGAGGAATTAGGAGCCGGGCTGCGGGGTGCGGGGGGGAAAGGGGGTGAGAGGCTGTTGGAGGGTCGCGGGGGGTGGGGTTACAATGTGAAGAGGGCAGGGTCAGGAGCGGCTGGGTCCCTTGGCCGAGTATGCGAAGGGGTAGGGGGATGGGGAGCCACACCCTCGGCTACAGAAGCATCCTCCCCATCCTCCCCGTGAAGCCCCTCGGCTTCTTCTGCAGCTGCCGGCCCCGGGAACGTGCACCCGGGTGGGGGCTCCTTCCCCCGTCCCCCACAGGACCCCAGGGAACCCGCCCGCCCAGCACATGAAGGCTGTCGCCGAGGAAGAGGAGGAGCTGAGCAAGAAGACGGGGGGGGGGGGCGCTCGCGGCCGTGCGGGGGGCGCGTGGACCCGCCAGAGGGAGCGCCCGCCGAGTGCCGTGAAGGCGGACCATCAGCGAACCTGCTCCCCCAAACGACGCCGTTCTCCGTGAGGGGTAGGCAGCACCTCGCCGCCAGCCGCGGAGACACATCTGGGCTCCGAGACTCGGGCGTCGGACACGAAAACCCCCTTCCTGGTGTCTTTAAAGAAAGACACCGGAAACGGTGTGGCTCAGTGCATAGAGCGTCGGCCTGCGGACTGAAGGGTCCCAGGTTCGATTCCGGTCAAGGGCATGGACCTTGGTGGCGGGCACATCCCCATTGGGAGGCGTGCAGGAGGCAGCTGATCGGTTTCTCTCTAATGGATGTTTTTAGCTCTCTGTCTCTCTCCCTTCCTCTCTGCCAAAAATCAATAAAATATATTTTTAAAAAAGATGTTCAGGACACTGCCGACGAGCATCCACCTATGAGCCAGGAGGTCACAGTTCCACGCCCGGTCAGCGTCAGGGCACAGGCCCAGGTCGTGGGCTCCATCCCCAGCAAAGAGCAAGCAGGAGGCAGCCGATCAATGATTTGCTCTCTTCCTTAATGGTCTCTCTGGTTCCCTCCCCTTTCCGCTCTGAGATCTATAACAATATAAAAAAAAAGAGAGAGAGAAAGAAAAAGAAAAACGAGAAGTCCGTCTCCTGGAGAGGATGATGCTCTCTCAGGCCCCCTCACTGCCTGGGTGCTAATAGCAACCGCAGGAAGAGCGTGGTGGAACACCGCTCTGCGAGTCTACAGGAGGGAGTGGTGTGGGTCCAGCCGCAGCCCACGGAGGACAGGGCGGTCCTCAGGAGCTGGGAAGGCCAGCGCCATCGAGCGCGATCGTCGGTGACCATGCATTTTTTAAAAAAATACATTTTATTGATTTTTCACAGAGAGGAAGGGAGAGGGATAGAGAGCTAGAAACATCGATGAGAGAGAAACATCGATCAGCCGCTCCCTGCACGTCCTCCACTGGGGATGTGCTCGCCACCAAGGCCCATGCCCTTGACTGGAATCGAACCTGGGACCTTTCAGTCCGCAGGCCTACGCTCTATCCACTGAGCCACACCGGTTTCTGCATTTTTCCTGCGCTAACGTTTGTGCATGACGGGCAGCTGGCGGGAAGGCCCTAAGAATAATAGATCAACCAGGCGGGCATGGCGTCTGGTCGGGGTGCACGTTGGAGACCTCGCAGGCGCAGGCGGAGGGCAGGCGGCACGTCCAGGAACGAGGGCGGCTTTTCACGGTGTAGCGCCCAGATCGGCGGGCATTCTGGGCTCTTCCTCTCTCCAGCCTCCCGGCTTCTCCCCAAGTCCCGTTCGCAGGGTCCTTCACCGGGGATGTCCCGGCACGCCCACGGCGGTGGACGTGTCTCCCCGGCCCCCCGGCCCCGCGGAACCCATCCCGGCTCGCCGCCTGCTTCCTGCCGGCAGTCTCCCTGACTGGCAGTTTAACGTCTATTTATTCTCACATCTGACACCAGGAGAGACAGGCTGGCATCGCGGATGTCGGTCGAGACGTGCTGCCGACAGCTGTATTTTTTTTTCTCATCGCTGGGGGGCAGAGTGGGGGGTGGTGGAAAAGGTTCAATATCCCCCCAGAAAGTAGTCTTCACATCCCCGGGAAAGCCCGCACTGCGGCTCAGACACACGGGCAGGCGTGTGGGTGGGCGCCCAGCCCGGTGGACATGGGAACGCAGTCGGTGGGAGGTTTACGGGTGCATGAAAGGCTCCTCCTCCTCCTCCTCCTCCTCCTCCTCCCCCTCCTCCTCCTCCTCCTTCTCCTCCTCCTCTTCCTCCTCCTCCCCCCCGCTCCTCCTCCTCCCAGGGATGGAACAGACACTCACACGCGTTAAACAGCTCCGACTGTGCCAGCCGCCCTTCCTGCTGACACGGAACGTTTAGAACAGCAGTTCTCAACCTGTGGGTCGCGACCCCTTTGGGGGTCGAACGACCCTTTCACAGGGGTCGCCTGAGACCGTCGGAAAATGCAGACATTTACATCACGATGCATCACAGTAGCAACATGTCATGGTTGGGGGTCACCACCCCAGGAGGAACTGTATGCAAGGGTCGCGGCCTTAGGAAGGTGGAGAACCACTGGTTTAGAAGGTGGCCCTTATTTTTGGCAGCTCTTTTTTTTTTTTTTAATGTTTATTATTGATTTTTGGAGAGAGAGGAAGGGAGAGGGAGACGGAGATAGCAGTTTTGATAAGAGAGAAACGTTGATGGGCCGCCTCCTGCCTGCACAGCCCCCACTGGAAATCAAGCCTGCCACCCAGGCATGTGCCTTGACCAGGGAATCGAACCCACAACCTCTTGGTTCATGGGACGACGCTCAACCACTGAGCACGCCGGCTGGGTGCGACAGCTTTTGCTGAGTCTCTGAGCAAAGGTCCAGCTCCATTCCCGCTCCAGAACACTCCAACGGCACTAGGAGGAGAAACCTTTCAAGACGAGTGCAGAGCAGGGGACAGAAGGCGCACAGTAGGCCCCCACACCACACCTCCCAACTCCACGGACCCAGCATAAATATTGTGAAATATTTATTTCTAATGACAAATAAATGAAATGTTGTCTTGAATCGTGGTGTAGCATGGGCAACAGTCTTCTTAGAACCACAGTAAACGACATGGCTACACGTTGCGACACCGAGGAGCGCTGTGTGGGTTCCTAAGACCACGGGAAATAGGTGTTTTCCAATAGTCTTAGGCGACCCCTGTGAAAGGGGCGTTCGACCCCCAAAGGGGTCGCGACCCACAGGTTGAGAACCGCTGCTCTAAGCCAGTCCATGACTTGCAGGTTCATTACACATGCGAATCGGATCCTCGCCGCCGTGGACGGACACGCCGAGTTCATTGCCGCAATCTGATGGTAAATCCCCAGGTGGCAGAGCGGGAGCCGTGGCATTTACAGACGCAGACGCAGAGGGAGGTGCCCGGGGGAGGCCTGGCGGCCGGCTCCCTTTCCTGGGAACGCGGTTGACCAGCGTTTCCTCGAGCGTGGGTATTTTTTACCCAACAGTCGTCCTATCTGAGGTGCGGTGGGTGGGGTGGAGGGCCTTGCCAGCTGCTGGCCTGTCGCTTGCACGTTGGGATTGGGTGGCTGCCCACACCCGCTCCTCTGTCCTGGGTCCCGGGGCCGAGCAGGCGGGGAAGCGGACAGCAGCAGGCGCCCGCAGGTGTCTCTGCCCAGGGGCGGCCCTCAGAGGACGGGTCCCGGCGGCGGTGGGGGCTTTAGGATGACTACGGTCCCTCACCCAGCTCAGCCTCAGGGTCCCCAGGAAGGAGTGGTCCCTCTCGGCCCCAGGTTTCGGCTGAGGGCCCGGCTGCGGCTAGACCTTCAGGGCGTCTATTTCGAAGAAATGGATTTGTGATACAATGATGAACCAAAAGATGGAGGCAGAGGCAGCAAAGCATCAACCAGACTGTCAACCTACAGCGGGCAGGTGAGGGAGAGGCAGGGGAGATACGAGATCCACCGAAGGACTTGTGTGCGTGCATCTAAGCATCATCAATGGACATAAGACACTGGGGGTGAGGGTATGCCTGGGAGTGGGGAGGGGCCAATGGGAAGATATATACAGTGGTACCTCGAGACACGAGTGCCCTAACATAGGAGATTTTTGAGATACGAGCCGTCGAGCGAGCGATGTTTGCTTTGAAATATGAGCAACATTTGAGTTAGGAGTCATCGGGCGGATCGGCCGGCTGCACACGACCCACCAGTTTACCGCGACTCGAGCGTCTCATAGTTCCCCTCAAGGTGACGGAACGAATTAAACTCGTATCTCGAGGCACCACTGTATATATGTGTAACACATTCATAAAAAAATTAAAGAAAAATAAAAGGAAGAGATTTGCTTTTATGTGACACTAGAGGCCTGACGCATGGAGATCTGTGCACAAGCAGGCCTCCCTTCCCCTGGCTGCCGGCTCTGGCTTCCCTCCGGGACTCGGGGTTCCCTCCTCTGGGCCACCCCAAGGCACCGGGAACCTCAGCTGGCTTCCCCCAGGCCACCTGCAGGCACCTGGGACCATGCTGGCTGCCCTGCCCCCTCTCTCCTCCCCCCTTCCCTTGGCTTCGTCAGGAAGGACATCCGGAAGACGTCCTGTCTCATTAGCATATTGCCCTTTTATTACCATCGACTCTCAGGGAAGGTAAGCGTCAGCAGCTGTGCTCAGCCCCACGTGGTCAGCAGCCCCAGCTCCGGAAAGGTCTCCCTGCCTGGAGCACCCCCCACTGCCTGTGGAAGCCGGGCCAGCTGACCTGTGACCCCCGCCTCATTACTGATGTTTTTCTCTCCCCCCTCCTCTCAGATCGGACAGCAATGAAAAGGTTTCTTTTTATTTTTTTTAAATAATTTTATTGATTTGTTACAGAGAGGAAGGGAGAGGGGCAGAGAGTCAGAAACATCGATGAGAGAGAGACATCGATCAGCTGCCTCCTGCACGCCCCACACTGGGGATGTGCCCGCCACCCAGGTCCAGGCCCTTGACCAGGGAATCGAACCCGGGACCCTTCAGTCCGCAGGCCGACGCTCCATCCACTGAGCCACACCGGTTTCGGTGGAAAAGGTTTCTTAAAAAGAGATTTGTCTTTGCCCCTCGCACGAATGATCGGAACTGGCTCTTCCCTCCCCTCGTTCGCAAGCATCCTTTTCAGAAAGACAGAAAGGGGTCCCGCTCTCCTTCCTGCACCCCGGGGGTGGGGGACGGTCCCAGAGTCTAAAGATATCTCTGGGCTCGAGAGACGGTTCCAGAAGGCCCGGCCCGGCCGGCAGCCGGCGGGAAGGAAGCGCAGCTAAGCCTTGCGAAGGCCAGCGCCTCCGTCCCCCCGGTGACCGGCCAGGCGCCTCCGAGGGGCTGCATCGCTTTCTCTCTCCTCCCTCCGTTTCATCTCTCGGAGAAGCACGACTTCACAGCCCGCCGGTTGTCATGGAGATGAGCAGACAGCACTTTTATTTGCATTGAGAAAAAAAACACACAAAGTCACGTGTTCCTGACGGGAAACGCGCCCCAGGATGCTGCGAAGCGTGGCGGCGGCGACGACGACGAAGGCGGGCTGGCTGTTTCGGCTACACGGTCACATTTCCCCGAAACCAGACGAGAGCCCAGAGCCGCCTCGGGTGCGGGGCTGCCGGGAAGACCTTTATAAAAAGCACCCACATTGCCCAAACAGGTGTGACTCAATGGATAAAGCATCAGCCTGCAAACTGAAGGGTCCTGGGTTCCATTCCGGTCAAGGGCATGGACCTTGGTGGCGGGCACATCCCCAGTGGGGGGCGTGCAGGAGGCGGCTGATAGATGTCTCTCTCTCTCATCGATGTTCCTAACTCTCTATCCCTCTTCCTTCCTCTCTGTGAAAAATCAGTAAAATATATTAAAAATAAAATAAAATAAAATAAAATAAAATAAAATGAAAAGCACCAACATGACATGAAACGCTCGGAGCCATGGATCTCCTGCAGTTCTCACCTCTGGATTGAACACACACACACACACACACACACACACACACACACACACACGTGTGGGGCGTTGCAGGAGGCAGCTGATCTATGTCTCTCTCTCATCGATGTTTCTAGCTCTCTATCCCTCTCCCTTCCTCTCTGTAAAAATCAATAAAATACATTAAAAAAAAACACTCTACACCTCGTCTCTGCACGGGGACACAGGGCGGGCACTACGGATGACCCCTGTTCTCCTGTGCGCGGGTCGGAGCCTGTCGGGGTGCTTGCTGGTGGGGCTTCCTCCAGGGGCCGGCTGTGCCCACTGACGAGAAAGCACCCAGTCTCAGATGGAGGTGCAGGGGGCGGAGACCACAGCAGGAGTGTTTTGGGAGCTGAAAAGCAGATGAACCAATGGGGAAGGAGTTTGCAGAGCTGGAAAAGCAACAGCCCGAACCATGAACTGGCCACGGAGAACGCGAGAGTCCATCTACACCCCCTATGGCTCAGCCCTGCGACCCCAGGAATGGAGTGGGGAGATGGGAAGGCGTCTGTGACCCAGGCAGCCCAGCTGGTGCCCACACGTCCTCTCCTCCTCGTGCAGGACGAGGTGAGCACCCGGCGAGACCGCGAGGACACGCCTCAGACCGTTGACCCTCAAACCGTCCAGGGCAGCGGTTCTCAACCTGGGGGTCACGACCCACTCTGGGGGTCGAACGACACTTTCACAGGGGTCGCCTAAGACCATCGGAAAACAGATACTTACATTATGATTCATAATAGTAGCAAAATGACAGTGATGAAGTAGCAATCATTTTATGGTTGGGGGTCCCCACCACATGAGGAGCTGTATTAAAGGGTCGCGGCCTTAGGAAGGTGGAGAACCGCTGGTCCAGAACAACAGAAACACGGCGCCGACCGGCACCTCGCGCCACAGCTGCCTCGTTAGGTAAACGAGGCTGCATGGGGGGACGGCCGGCGCTCAGCCGCGGAGATTAATTATGCAGATTTAAGTGTGTCAGCGGGGGTGCGCTCACAACACGCTGATGAGCGCGTGCTAAACCCGCCAGGCCCTCCGTCCCACATAAAAGGGTTCATCTTCCGGTAAAAACAAGAAGAGCAGAGGGCATGCCCGCTGCTCCCTGCGGGCGCACAGACACAGGAGCAACCACGACTATAGCGGGCACAGCGAGGAGAGAACCCTCACCCTCCGTTTGCTGTAGCAGGAACTGTCCCCATCAACCAGGAAAGTAACATCACTGATGTTTCTCTCCCTCTCCCTTCCTCTCTGACATCAATAAAAATACATTTCACAGTGGTACCTGGAGATACGCGTTCAATTCGTTCCGTCACCTCGAGGCGTGGGAAACTAGGAGACGCTCGAGTCGCGGTAAACGGGTGGGTCGTGGGCCGCCGGCCGATCCGGGCGATGGCTCCTATCTCAACTGTTGCTCGTATTTCAAGGCAAACATCGCTCGCTTGACGGCTCGTATCTCAAAAATCTCGTAGGTTAGGGCACTCGTATCTCGAGGTGCCACTGTATTATATTAACAAAGAGGTATGCCCACCCATCCCTTTCCTGCGGAGGCTCAGGTTTATAACCGCCCAGGTCGCCGCCACGCGCTCCAGGTCTTGCCGGGGGTCGGGGGATTGGGGAGGGTTGGGGGGAGGGGGTGTGAGCCCACCGAGAGCAGGAACCCATCTCCCCACAAACACCGTGCACAGGGCCGCGTGCAGCAGCTGCGCCTCCTGCACAGCCGGCTCCAGTGCTTTACACCTGGCTCTGGCCACAGAGGCTGGAGGCGCGGCCGGGGAGACGGTGATCACCCAGCCACCCACTGCACCCTGCCAGCCTGTGCCTGGCAAGCACACCCAGGCTGGCTCTCGGCTAAGCGCCCACCGGGCCCTGCGCGGGGGAGAGCCCGGCGGCCCACAGGGAGGGGGGAGGCCTTGGAGTCTGCAGCTGAGGTACCCAGGGGCTGCACCCCGAGAGAGAAAGACCAGTCCCAGTGGCCTCACTCACGGGTGGCATCTAGGGCACCAGTTTAACTGGGCACCAGACACAGACCCAGAGGCTTGGGTGCATGAGACTGTGCAGCCTCCGCGGGAAGGCAGCGAGGGTGGGCAGGCGGGAGCAGATCCGCCAATGACTTGTCTCTGGAACCACGCAGAACCCGGGGACCCAGACCATATGGGGAGGGGGAGCACGGGAGCGGCTGGAAGAGGTAAATAGGGGGGAAAGGAGGACCTCTGTCAGGCTTTTAGCAACAAAGATGAAAAAAAATAAATTTCCTGAATGGAAAAATAAAAAGGCTGCGAATCAACGGGCCGCCACGAGGTGGCGTACTCACATCGATCTCCTCCTCCTCTCTGCTGGGTCTTCTCCCCCAGAATCGTCTTTTTGTCAATTATCCAGGACCCAGGTGTCATTTCCACGTTGCACTGAAGACCGCTCCTCGCCAAGATCCACCAGGCATTTCCACGCACCCCAACAGCCTCCTGTGCACCCCGGACAGTGCCAGCAGGAAGGCGGGGGCTGTGGAGAAAGAAGTGACAGGTGCTTTCTGGGGGCTCTCCCCTCACCTGGGGGGCACCTGGCTCAGGGTGCGGTCCGTCCATTCCTGGGACAGGGGAGATGGAGACTCGAAGGAGGATGCATGGGGAGGGCATTTCAGACCAAGCCCCCAACTCCCGCCTGCAGGTGCCATGGAAACGCGTGTGAGGGGCCATCGCAGGAGCGAGGGGACCCCGACACGTGGTGCCTCACGCCCACCACCCTCGTGTCCTTTCAACTAGGACCCTAGCTCACGCATCGGACGTCTCCCCCAGGACTCGGCCCCGGAATTTGCATTCCGCTGAGAGTCGCCGGCTGGGATGGGGCTGCGGAATGAGACCCGGATTAACAACAGCAAAGGAAGCTTTTAGGCCGAGACCGGTTTGGCTCAGTGGCTAGAGCGTCGGCCTGCGGACTGAAAGGTCCCAGGTTCGATTCCGGTCAAGAGCATGGACCTTGGTGGTGGGCACATCCCCAGTAGGGGGCGTGCAGGAGGTGGCTGATGGATGTCTCTCTCTCATCGATGTTTCTGACTTTCTATCTCTCTCCCTTCCTCTCTTTAAAAAAAAATCAATGAAATATATATTTTAAAAAAGAACCTTTTAGCGCTTCCAGTAACAGAAACCAGGACACTTTCTCCTGGCTGCTTGTTTTATTTCCCTCTTGCACCTACGTCACCCCCACTGTACTTTTTATTTTATTTTAAAATAGATTATTGATTTCAGAGAGGAAGGGAGAGGGAGAGAGAGAGAGGGAAACATCCATGATGAGAAAGAATCATGGATCGGCTGGCTCCTACCTGCCCCTCCCTGGGGATGGAGCCTGCCACCCGGGCCTGTGCCCTGACCGGGAATTGAACCCTGACCTCCTGGTTCACAGGTCGATGCTCAGCCACGGAGCCATGCCGGCCGGGCTCATGCTGTTTTCTTGAACTCTGCTTTTCTCCAGCGACCGGCTCCCCCTGTGAAGGTCAGGAGCACGGCTGAGGCTGAATCCAGGAGGGACAGGGCAGCATCGACCGAGGCGCCTCGCCTGCACATCCTCCTCCTCTCTGACAGCAGCCAGAGGGCTCCCCCAGCCACATGGCAACACCCTTTTGTCCCTCAGCACCCGTCTGCTCGGGGACCCTCTCCTTCTGGCCGGGGTGGCCTGGGCCAGACATGGCGCCGGGCATCTGTCACCTGAACAATGAGACGCCGACTCGATAACGGCGGATCTCATGGTGACGGGCGGAGGCAAAGCTAAGAAGGTTGTCTGAGAGCCAGAGGGGTGGACTAACAGGGCACACGGCGAGATTCGGAAGGAGAGGCCGGCCGAGGGTCCCCACGAGGCACGCATGTCCTCTCATGCAGCACTGGCACATGGGACAGATTTCCCGATCGGGCAGAGTGGTCAGAAAAACGGTACAGAATAACCCCAGCAATAGCGGGTTATCTGTCACCCACCCACCGCCCACCCCCTATATTTGCTACCCACCCCCCAGTTTGCCATTCTAGGAACCCACAGTCCTTCCCTCAGCTACCTCTGTCAACGGGTATTGCTCTTTGGTGTTGGATGCTCGGTCAGCCCGAGTTCTGACCACCCCTTTGAGTTACTCTTCTCTGAGTGTTCCCATCGGTCGAGAAGCAGGAGCAGGTAAATGTCTACTCTGGCAGCCGACACCTCTTCTGCTACCCACCAGTGGTTTTTTGTTTCTTTTTTAAAATATATTTTATTGATTTTTTACAGAGAGGAAGGGAGAGTTAGAAACGTCGATGAGAGAAGGAAACATTGATCAGCTGCCTCCTGCGCGGCCCCCACTGGGGATGTGCCTGCAACCAAGGTACATGCCCTTGACTGGAATCGAACCTGGGACCCTTCAGTCCACAGGGCAACGCTCTATCCACTGAACCACACCGGTTAGGGCCCACCAATGGTTTTTAACAAGAGAAATTGCCTGAGGAGGAAAATGGGCAGCCGGGAGTGACTGAGGACTTCAAGTGAACTGTCAGAAACAAATTGACCTAAAACAATTTTCTCAAAGTCAAATTGCTGGAAAGGATAAATTGAACGAAAGGATATCATCTGACCTAGATTTTTTTTTTTCATCTGAGTCATTCTGCTGAAAGTTTGCTGAGCATTCATGAATCATGAAGCCAGTCTGTCTTTTTTTTTGCAGAATTTAGAAGGATCACTAAAGTTCTTTTTTCTTCCTCATTCCTAATTCATATACAGTCCATTATGTCTGCCTTGTTCATTTGTCTGAAAGGTAATTATTCTAAAATCGGTGTTTCCCACCTCCAATTAACACTATGCTATAACTTTTTAAACCTGGCTGCAATTTTTACCTTTATCCCTAACTTTTTTTTTTAAAAAAAAGAATTTGCTTCTTTCTATGTAATTTTGCTTTTTAAAATGGTTATTGATCAAACCATTGAACCTCAGAAGAAGGGTGGAGGTAAGGGGGAGAGATCAACCAAAGGACTTGTATGTATGCATATGGGCCTAACCAATGGACACAGACAACAGGGGAGTTAGGGGGGGAATAATGACATATATGTCACACCGTAATCAATAAAGAAATTTAAAAAAAATACACGTTTAGCTTCATTTTCAGCCGGTGATGCTAAGGCAATGCACTTGCCCCTATGTTGTGCTCCATTTGGGGTCATCCATTCCTTACGCATTTTACGGAGAAACTTTTTGCTATGCCACGGCGCTGCCAGAACTGAAACTCCAGCGAAAAGCACGCAGCCCCAGTCTGAGTCCCCGGCAGCTTCCAGTTGAACACTGAGTGGTCGGAGCACTGGCCACGCCCCAAAGGGTCTCAGTCCAGGGCAGGCACCTGGGTGCACATTGGATCCCCGCCCGGGTTGGGGCAACCGATCGATGTGTCTCTCTCACATCAATGTTTCCCCCCATTCCGGGTAACGGACAATAAAGGCATCACCATGTTTCATTATTATTATTTGTTTTTTACCGGTTTGGTTTGGGGCCCAGGGTTTCCAATCGGTGTGGCCGCAGACAATGAGAAGTAGAGATCGGGGAGCATAACAGGCGGGGTCATGGTACAGCTTCAAATCAGGCCCGGTTTTTCATTAAAAAATTTTTGTTAATCCTGACCCACGGACATTTTACCTGATTTTTAAATAGAAAGGAAGTGATTGAGGGAGGGAGGAAGTGAGGCGAGGGGGAAGGGGGAGAAACATTGATGTGAGAGAGACACATCGATCGGTTGCCCCAACCCGGGCGGGGATCCAATGTGCACCCAGGTGCCTGCCCTGGACCGAGAATCGAACTGGGGACCCTTTGGGGCGTGGCCAGTGCTCCGGCCACTCGGCGTCCCAGCGAGGCCAGTTAAGGCGGGACTCCGTCGGGTTCGCTGGCCCGGTGTATCCCCAGCTCTTCCTCTGTTTGCTGGAGGGCTCACCGGGCACCTTCAGCTCTGACAGCCCGCAGGTGGTCGATCCGGGCTGTGGCCCAGCCTCTGCCGTCAGCCATCGGGGAGGACGAGCCGTCGTAGCCTCCGCTCTCGCTTCCCTCTGTCTCGCTTATGACTCCCGGCCTCTGGCAGGGCGCTGGCCGCGGCGGCCCCAGAGCCGGGTCTCCCTCCTCACCATCCGCCCCTTCTTCCCCTCTGGTACCACATACCCTGTCTCCCCGAAAATGAGACGGCGTCTTCTATTCATGTTTGCTCCCAAAGAGGCACCAGGTCTTATGTTCAGGGGATGTCTTATTTTTCCATGAAGAAGAAGACGGCGCATGTTTATGGTTGAACAAAAAAAAAAAGGAAATGTCTGACCTGTCGACGGTCCGGTAGTCATTGTCATCACCAACCGGCTCCCTGATGGGCCGCAGCGCAGCCGGAGCTGGTCAGGCCGGGCGAGGTCTCTTTACATCAGGAGTCAGACCCCTGACGATCGCTTCGGGGGCCTTCTATTCCGGCCAGGTTGTGACTGTTGCACAATCTCTGCAACGTACCCTGTTTCCCCGAAAGTAAGACATCCCTCCGAAAATAAGACCTACTTCCAGTTTTGCCTCTCAGTGTCATAGAAGGCATCCCTCTGAAAATAAGACCTCCCCGATCATCAGGCCTCCCCCGATCATAAGGCCTCCCCGGAGTAGACTGCACAGCCCACCCCGAGGAGGAGGAGGAGGCCCAGCTCGCGCCAAGCGCCTTGGTGTCCGGGAAGGGACAGAAACCGTACTGACCAGCCTCTTAGCTCCCCCCACACCCTCCCGCCCCCCGCCTTTTCTGTGTCCCAATCCGCTCGCTCCTTCAGGCCATGGGCGGCACCAGCTCCTCTGCGCACAGGGAAAGCTGGCCTCAGACGTGCGGGGAGATTGCCACAGTGCGGGAGGGAGATGCTTTTCCCGTCAAGGATGCCTCTCCGGTTCATGGACAATCTACGCGGGGTTCAAACCTGGACCCTCGCTCCGCAGGCGAGTGGCTAACCCAGCCGTCTAGGGCAGCGGTCGGCAAACTCCTCCGTCCACAGAGCCAAATATCCACAGGACAACGATTGGAATTTCTTTGGAGAGCCACATTTTTTAAAAAATATATATATTTTATTGATTTTTTTACAGAGAGGAAGAGAGAGAGATAGAAAGTCAGAAACATCGATGAGAGAGAGACATCGATCAGCCGCCTTCTGCACGCCCCACAGTGGGGATGTGCCCGCCAGCAAGGTCCATGCCCCCGACCGGAATCGAACCTGGGACCCTTCAGTCCGCAGGCTGACGCTCTATCCACTGAGCCAAACCGGTCAGTGGAACTTTTATCACGCCGGAAATGACAAGGGTTTGGGGAGCCCTGGGCCGGGGCACGGGGGCAATGACCTGGGGGTTCCTGTGACCCCCAGGTGGCAGGGATGGAGACGTCAGTGGGTCGGTACCTGAGGAATGTGTCAAAGGCGGGCTATTTCTATTTTAGACCTTTCCTGCGCCTCCTCCGAGCGGAAGGAAGGGCCCGATGGGAAAGATGAGTGAATGGCTGGCTCCGTGTTACCCGAGTCAGCGCGCCGGGCGGTCGCGGCATCCCGCGTGGTCCGAGGCCAGCGTGGGATGCCATGTGCTGTTTGGTGGCATCACCTTGTTATAACCTTTCCCTTGGGACCTGGCCGTCCCTGTGGGGACATGGCCTAGAAAAAAATAGTAAAAATAAAAAGAGTCGGACGCGGTTAAAAGACGCGATCGGGCGAGGCTTTGCCGAGCTGCACGGGGTTGGTGCGGGGAATGCAATTAACGGGTTACCACGGCGGGCATCGCCGGAGCGCCGCCCGTGCGTGACGAGGCCTCGGCCGGCTTAATTTTCCCAGCCGCGTGTGTGTACATTTGCATTGATTAAATCCCACCGCCTGCGCCCTGAAATCACCCTGCCGTCCCCGCCACGGGCCGCAGCCCAGCGGGTGTCGCTAAGCCGGGCTGCCCGAGAGCCCCGGGGTCCGCACAGCCGGCCGGAGCCGGGGCCTGAGGGCAGCTGTGCAGGTGGAGGTGGCTGCCCTGGCTCAGCTCAGCGGGTGCAGCCCGGGTCGGAAGCCCCAGCGAGCAGGCATCCTCCAAGGCAGTGGTTCTCAACTTCCCTAAGGCCGCGGCCCTTTAAGACAGCTCCTCATGGGGTGGTGACCCCCAACCATAAAATGATTTCCGTGGCTACTTCATCACTGTCATCTTGCTACTGTGATGAACTGTCATGGAAATATCTGATAGGCAGGATGTATTTTCGTTGTTACACATGGAACATCATTAAAGCATAGGGATTCATCACAAAAAACAATACGTAATTATATATTGTGAAGTATTTATTTCTCATGACAAATAAATGAAATGTTGTCTTGAATCGCGGTGTAGCATGGGCAACAGTCTTCCTAGGACAACAGTAAACGACATGGCTACACTTTGCGACATCGAGGAGCGGTGTGTTGGTTCCTAAGACCATGGGAAATAGGTGTTTTCCGCTGGTCTTAGGCGACCCCTGTGAAAGAAGGGTCATTCGACCCCCAAAGGGGTTGCGACCCACAGGTTGAGAACCGCGGCTCCAAGGCGTAAGCGGGTGCACAGAGCACCCCATGTTCCATCAGCCTATTCTTGTTTTTAAATATTGTTTCATTGATTTCAGAGAGGAAAAGAGAGAGAGAGAGAGAAACATCCATGATAGAGAGAATCACGGATCGGCTGCCTCCTGTACGCCCCCCACTGGAGATCCAGCCCACCACCACCCGGGCCTGTGCCCTGGCCGGGAACCAAACCGTGACCTCCTGGTTGTGACCTCCTGGTTCTTAGGTCGATGCTCACCACTGAGCCACGCTGGCCGGGCCCACAAGCCTTTGCGTGCGGAATTACTGGAAGGTTCCCGGGTGGGTGTCCTCGGCAACGTGGTGGCAGGCAGCCCAGATTGGCCTCGGAAGCCTCGAGGTGCACCCTCCGTGGTGGGTGAGCTGAGTCACTGTTTCCCGGAGCTGTGTGTCCGGCAGGAGCCTGGACATGGCCGGTGGGGAGCTGGGCTGAAGGGCGAGCTGGCGGGAAACCTCCAGGACCCTCGGGGACCCCGGTCTCTTAGTCTCCCCGAGGCGCTTCCCACGCCTGTGAGGCCCCATAGCCGCCATGGGGAATAGGTGGGCAGGAAAGGCGAGAGCTCATGGCCAGGAAGTGTCCATAGTGGGTTTTGTGGGGTCCATCGTGGGTTTGTGGGGTCCATCGTGGGTTTGTGG
>JAAGEH010000394.1:365146-404501 GCA_011751065.1 Lasiurus cinereus
GTCCGATTCCCCAAGTGGCCCCTCCCCCTGGCTGGCCCTGCCCCCGATGGTGCCCTTCCTTCCCCACCCCCACCCCCCAATCAGGAGCAGGCCGGCCAACCTCCTGCGTCCCTCCCCCTGCCAGATAGGCCCCCACCAGTGCAAGAATTCATGCACTGGCCTCTAGTTAGTTTACATATTACCGGTAACATGTGAACATTCTTGTTGACACCAAAGGATTCATGTCATGTGTGCTAGCCTACATCTTGCCTTGCCTTTAAATAGCTTTATTGAGATATTTGATATAAGCTACACATTTAAAATATACGTGTTTTGACATATGTATGCACCTATGAGAAACCGTTACTATAATCAAGCAATGAGCATCACCACCCCCCAAAGTATCATTTGGTAATCCCTCCCATCTGCCTTTCTCTCCCCAAGCAACAACTGATCTGCGTTCTCTCACTATGATCCGTGTGCATATTTTAGAATTTTAAATAAATGGGATTGCACAGTATGTGCCCTTTTTTGGTCTGGCTTATTCCACTCAGCATAATTATTTTCAGACTCATACTGTGTATCAATAGCTGATCCCTTCTTACTGCTTAGCAATATTGCACTGTGTGGGTATACACAATGTGTTTTATTCTTTCAACTCTTGTCAGTGTTTGGCATGTTTCCAGTTTGGGGCGATTATAAAGCTGCTCTGAACATTCCTGAACAAGTCTGTGTGTGAACATTTGCAAACATTTCTCTTGGGGAAATGCCTGTGGTGGGAACTGCTGGCACGTAGGCAGAGGCATTAGAGAACTTTTTAAGAAGCTGCAAACTGTTTCCCAAAGCGGTCGAACCTTTTGCCATTGCCACCAGCCCTGTGCGACACGCCCAGTCCATCCACATCCTCGCCACGGCCAGACGTTCCAGTGGTGGTGGGGGGTAATCTCTACCTGTCCGTTTGTCGTTGGGTCTGGAGACTCTCGGATGCTCTTTCTGTGTTTTGTAAGCGGTGTGTGTTTCTATTGGAAAACATAATCGATTTTTTCATCCACACACGTGAGTGATTATTCCCCAAAACATTTCCTGTAAGAGCTTTTTCTTCACCTTTTCTGTGCCCTGCATAATCTGCTCGATAAACATCTGTTCATCAATATTCTTAAAGGATATATCTACAAAGACTTGGCTTAAAGTTTACTTAATGTTGTAGAAATACAACATTCAACGTTAACAGGAATTGGAATTGTTGATGGAGGGTGAGGATTTTTCACTGGAGGTTTTTGTCAAGAGCAGTGATTTGAAATTGTGAACAGGCTAGGGTGTGGGCTCTATAACACTGAACAGATAACCTCCGAGTTCAGTTTTTACAGATTTTTAAATGGACAAAGTAGGACCTCCTACCCCGAAGTTATTTTGAAGATTAGATAAAATAATCCATAAGAGATTTGGCATTGGAATGGCACGGAAGTGCTCAAATGATGGTGATGTTTGTTGTTATCGTTCTTTAATCTGTAAATCTGATTTGGAAGGAACACTTTAATGCCAGTCAAATATGGTAAATAGGAGAGCCTGGAGCCCAGGTTAAAAATAGTTGGTCAGGCCCTGGTCAGGTTGCTCAGTTGGAGTGTTGTCCCATGTCCCAAAAGGTGGCAGGTTAGATTCCGCTTCGGGGCATTAAGGGAGGAATCCAATTGATGTATCTCTTTCTCTCTACCTCCCCCCCCCCGCCCCCTCAGATCAATTTTAAATAAGTGGTAAAAGCTCAGGTCTTTAAAAAATATAGTTGGTCAGATAGCACTAAAGAGAATTAGTGAACTAAAAAATAGAAATTACTCAGAAATTAGCACAGAGCTCTAAAGAGATGAAGATGGAAACGTTAAAATAAGGGAGGAAAGGCAGATAAATTCTAACAAATATTTAGAGTTCCAGAAAGAGAAATGAAAGATTGCAGAGAAGCAAAATTTGAAAAAGCCAAAGACTGATAGTATTCTAAAATTGATGAGTTTACATGAATTCTTAGATTTAGGAGGCATAAGGAAATCTGGACACATTACAATAAAAAAGCAAAACACCAAAGACACTGAGAAGATCTTCAGTGCAGCCTGAGAAAAATTAGATTCCCTAAAAAGGAGTAAGAAGACAAAATGCTTCTTCAGCAACATGGGCATCCAAAAGGAAGTGGGAATAATAGTGTCTGCAGAGTGTTGAGTGAAAGTAACTCCCCCTCTTACCACATAATCAGCTGTGTTACCCTTAAGAGCAAAACAATGACATTTTCAGGAAATACCTTCCCTTTCTTCTCTCCTCTCCTCTCCCCTCCCCCTACCCCCCCCCCCCCCCCCCCCAAAAAAAAAAGACAAATGAGGACATTGCTAACAGACCCCCTGGGAATTCCAGAGGTTGTACTTTAGAAACAAGGCCAATGACTCCAGATGGAGGTCTGAGGTAGAGGGAGTGAGGTTAACCAGGACGTCAGTGAGCCTGAGGGTAAGTTTAATTACTGCATGTATAAGAAAGTAATAGCAACGATCGATTGGGAGTAGAAATACTAAATACGATACTGCATAAAGCACGGCAGAGTTGTTTTGAGCTGTGTTTGTTAGGGTAGCCACTAATGTGGTTATTGAGCACTCCACGTGGCTAGTCTAAATTGATCTCTAATTATAAAGTACACATGGACTTTTGAGACTTCGTATTAAAAATGTTAACGGCTGCACCTATTACAGTTTGAAAATGAAGTCTGTTTTAGTAAACACTGCCTTTATAATAATTCAAAATGTGCATACATTTTGGGGAACGCCCTCTAGTAAACAATACACATGTGCTGTCCTGCTGTGTCTTCTGTAACTTGCTCTTGTTCAGTAATCGTTTATTAATCTAAGTTTATATGTAGCTCTAATTCATTTTTCTTGTAAGGTATTTGATCATATGATTACCTAATTGACAGATACAAGATTCTTATTTTTTCCTATTACAAATTGCTGTTGTGAGCATTCGTGTGCATAGTTCAGTAAAGTATATGTCAAGAGTAGAGTTTTCTAAAAATAGAATTGCTGGTTTATAGGTTGTGTCTATTTTTAAGTTGATTGGATATTGGCATGTTGCTTTCTTAAGTGGTTGTGCTGATTTATACTGCATTAGCAGTGCATGAAAGTTCATGTTTCTACACATCCTCTCTGATAAGTTGGCATTATTGGACTTTTTAATAGTGTGTGCATGTTGTATGTGTGTATGGTACCTTGTTTTATTTTGAATTCTCTGAGTATCAATGATATATTTTATTGGCCATTCATGTTTCTTCTCTGTTAAATGTTTGTTCATATTGTCTATTACTTTTCTTTTTAATGTAGTTTTTTTATTGAGTCTTAGGAGTTTTTATATATTGTGGATATTAAAATGTTAGTTATACTTGATATGGCTAATCGTTGGCAATAAGTTTTTTAACTTTTAGAGTTTTTCTTTTTAAATTGAGAGATAATTGATAATGATATGATGTAAGTCTATACACAAATGATTAATAGTAAACATCTGTCCCCACACATAACTATCAACTGTATTCACCATGCTGTACACTGCATCCCTGGAACTCATCTTAATTTATGTGTGGTTTTTTTTGTTGTTAAATAAATAAATACATATTTATCTCATAGTGCAAAGTTTGTGTCTTGACTACCTCTCCCATTTTGCCCATCTAGCCCTTCGCCTCCACACTCCGCCTTTGGCCTTTGTCCACCATATAAGTGAGATCATACAGTATATTTGTCTTTCTCTGACTCATTTTGCTTAGCATGCTATCCTCAGAGCCCATCTATGTTGTTACAGCAGAATGATTTCTCTTTATGGCTGAATATTGTTTCATTGTGTGTGTGTGTATCTCACATTTTCTTCATCTGTTCACCTGTGGAAGGACATGTGTAGCTTGTTTCCATATGTTGCTCTTTATGCTGCAGTGAGCATGAGGGGCAGGAGCTTTTGTGAAATAGTTTAGTGATTTCACTTCCTTTGGAGAACTACCCAGAAATGGGATTGCTGGATCATATAATTGTACTTAAAAATTATTTTTGAGCAACTGTCATATTGTTTTTCATAGTGACTACACCAATTTACATTCCCACCACCTTGTACAAGGGTTCTCTTTTCTTTGCATCCTCACCAACACTTGTTATTTCCTTTCTTTTTGGTAAGTCATGCTAACAGGTGAAACCTCATTGCGGTTTTGATTGGCATTTCTGTAATGATTAGAGATGCTGAGCGCCTTTTCATGTACCTGTTGGCCATCCATCTGCATGCCTTCTTTGTGAAATGTCTCTTCAGTTCCTTTGTTTATTTCTGGGCTCTATGCTGTTCCAGTGATTTATGTGTCTGTTTTTATGCTGAAGGCTCAGATGATGGTTAGCAATTTTTAGCAGTATTCTTAAATTAAGGTATGTGCATTGTATTTTTAGGCAGTTCTAGTGCATACTTTGAGTAGACTGTAGTATAGTATAAATATAACTTTTATTTGCACTAGGAAACCAAAAAATCTGACTCATTTTATTGCCACATTCCTTTATTGCGATGGTCTGGAACAAAACCCACAATGTCTCTGAGGAATGCCTGTGTTACCACATTTAATCCCAAGCACTTGAGATGTAGATGTTAGCCCTGTTACACAAGTGAGGAAGCTAAGGCTTAGAATAGTTGAGTAATTTACCAGTTACAGAGTAGGTGGACTACAGAGCCCTTATTTTTTTTATTTACCTAATGCCATACTTGTCATAAAAACTTAATCACATCAAGGACTCTAAAAAAAGAAACACCTCAGGATTGTATCACTAGAAGGAGAAGAAGCATTTGACAGAACCGAACACCCATTTATGATAAAAACTCACAGTAAACTAGGAAAGGAGGGAATTTCCTAACCTTGATCAAGAACATCAAAAAAGCAACAGCTAAGATCATACTTAACGTTGAGAAACTCAAGTTTTGTCGCTAAGATCAGAGACATGGCAAGGATGTCCTTTCTCACCACTTGTTTTCAACATCCTGGAAGTCCCTGCCAATGCAATTAAAAGACGTAACCAATGTGCATATTGGGAAGAAAGGTGTAAAATGGTGAGTCACAGATGATTTGAGAGACTAGAAAATTTGCAATTTCCTCAAACTAATAAACAAATATTGCAAGGTTGCAGGATATAAATTAATATGCAAAGGGCAATTGCTGTCCTGCATATCAACAATGAACAAGTTCAATTTGAAATTAAAAACAAAATGCCATTTACGTTAGTCTCAAAATATTGAAGTACATTTAGGGTATAAATCTAGCAAAAGGTATACATAGAGGAACGGCAGAACTGATGCATGAAACCAAAGAATCAAGTACATGGATAGGTGGTATTCATGTTCATGGATAGGAAGACTCAGTTTTGTCGAGATACCAGTTCTTCCCGGCTTTATCTATACATCAATAGAAATTCCAACCATTTTCTTTGTGAATATCAAAAGGCGATTCTAAAATTTATGTGGGGGCAAAAGGCCCAGAATAGCCAGCATAGTATTGAAGGAGAAAAAGGTTGGAGGACTGATGGTACTCAACTTACTATGAAGCTATAGTAATCAAGACAGTGTGGTTTGGATTAAAGAGTGGACAAATAGGTCAAATGAGACAGAATGGAGAGTCCAGAATAGTGCCCACCCCCATCAATATAGTCTGCTTATCTTTGACATTGGAGAGCAAAGACAGTCTCTTCAACAACTGGCACTGGGACAACTGGACATCACATGCAAAACACGGAAAATACAGACATTATACCCATCAGAAGAATTTACTCAAAATGTACCTTAGACCTAAATGTAAAGTGCAATAGTAGAAAACCCTTAGAAGGTAACATAGGAGGAAGTCTAGATGACATTGGTGATGATGATGCCTTTTAGATAAACACCAAAGACACAATCCATGAAAAGAAATAATTGAGAAGTTGGATTTCATTAAATAAAAAAGTTCTGCGGTGCGAAAAGTTCCGCAGTATCAAGAGAATTAGAAGATAAGCCAAACTGGGAGATATCCAAAGTACTAAAACAACAACAACACTCAACAAGAAGAAAACAACTTGTTTTTAGAATGGGCCAAAGATCTTAACAGACACCTACCTCATCAAAGAAGATACACAGATGGCAAAGAAGCGAATGTAAAGATGTTCCTTACTACTAGTATATGTCATCAGGGGTGCAGATTGTCATCCTGCTACACAGCCTATCAGAATAGCCAAATGGTGGAACACTGGCAGCCGTAAATGCTGGTGAGGTGTGGAGCACCTGGAGTGCACATACTCCCCCAGTGGGAATGGAAGATGGTTCAGCCACTACGAAACAGCCTGGCAGTTCATATAAAAGAAAACAAACGTTTACCATGTGTCCGTCAATCACGCTCATGGGTATTGACCCAAAGGAGTTGAAAACTTACATACATGTGCAATCTGCATATGGGTGCTTAGAGCAGCTTTGTGCATGATTGCCAAAAACTTGAAGGAATCAAGAAGCCCCCCCCCCCCCCAGTAAGTGAATGGACAAATAAATACGTGCATCCAGACAATGGACCTTTTTTCAGCATTAAAACAAAAAGGTATGGGGAGAACCTAAGTGCACATTACTAAATGGAAGAAGTCAATTCAAGAAGGCTACTTAGTATATGATCCCAACCGTACGACTTTCTGGGAAAGGTAAAATGACCTCTATATATAAAAGGCTAAGTGGCCGGCCAGCCGACTGGCCAGTAGCTATGACACACACTGACCATCAGGGGACATACGCTCAGCGCAGAAGCTGCTAAGTGATAGCAACTTTGCAGAGTGCCCTCTCACACTCCGGGACCCCTTTGGGGATGTCGGACTGCTGTTTTCAGGCCTGATCCCCGCAAGCCAGGCCGAGGGACCCCACCAGTGCATGAATCTGTGCACCAGGCCTTTAGTTGAGACGATGAAAAAGTCACTGATTGCCAGGGGGTGTGGTGGGGGGTATATAAGCAGAGCCCAGGTTTTTATGGGAGCCCATTGGCTATGGACTTGGAGTGATTGTGATGTTTCAGTGTAGGTTCATCTTCATAATGAACCACTCTAGTAGGAGTATTGGTAATGGAGGAAGCTGTGCATGTGTGGAGTTAAGGGTTTTATGGGAAACCGTTCCTTTTTATTTTATAATAAACCTAAAACTGTTAAAAAAAAAAAAAGAAAAAGAAAACTAGTGAACATTTAACATAGAGGTGGTTAGACTTCAGCATGCCTCAGAAGCACTCGGAGGGCTTGCTAGAACTCGGGGTCCCATCTCAGTTCTCATTCAGTGGGACCAGGGTAAGACGTGAGAGCATGATTGCTAACAGGTTTCCAGATCTAGGTGCCGTCCAGGGGCCACACTTTGAGAATCGCCAGGTGTCTGGTTGTGTCCATCATATAAAATGATGCCATGTTGACTCTTCCGTATCTTGATGAGAAATTATAATGATGTGCATATGGTGTTAACCGGGCTCAAGATAATATTTTCATTTTTGCTATGCTTTTATTTATTTCTCTGAGCTTGTATAGATAGCAATTAGGGAGATGATTACTTCTTTACCATTTTGATATTTTTTTATAATGCAACTTATGAGTTTGAACACAAATTAGCATAACGTTTTGGTTAATGTGTATTGTTTTGGACTTTCTGAAATGCTTTGATATGTCCTTCATACTTTTTAAAAAAGTTTTGATAGTTGCGTTTAACTTCTTTGTACTCGTGGTTGTTTAGATCAGCTTGTATTGCTTTAAGTGATTTGAAATAATATCCTTGTGTGTAAATATATTCATACTTAAAATGGGCAAAACAGTTGGTTTTGCTATTTTAATGCTAATCTATTCACATATTTTTTATAAATGCTCGTTTTTAAAAAAAAGTAGCTAAATCAACATTGGTTTGTTTGAACAACTGCATTTCTGAGAACATGTGAATTTATAACCATTTCTCTAAAGCAGGCATGTCAGACACAAAGGCAAACAGGCCAAATAAACAAGGTTGAAGTTTATGTGGCCGCAATTAGCAAAGAACCATATTAGGAAAAAGAAAGGCTTACAGTTTATTTCAATAGAGACATGCTAAATACAAAGTGCTGTTATAAATGAGCCATCATTAATATAAAATAATAGAATATTTTAACAGAAACTAATATTTTTTTCTTGAACATTAACTTACCAAGACACTGAATATAACTGCACAAACTAGTAAGTGTCACGCAAATAAACCTATTTTTCTTGTTCACCGAAGTGAAATATTTCCTGTTGCGCACACCAAACAAGTCAGTCCAAGACGAATGACGTGGCCATCGGCTGCTAAAATAATCGCTGCTGGTATTAGTGGAGGGAAACGGTGCGCCTGCCGTAAGGCACGTAAGGGAGGTGAAGGCAACACTATTAATCAGTCATTAGCAAACATTGTAATTTATTACTAATAATTATGTATAACAGGATATTATAAAAATTAAGTTACAAAATTTTTATTAAAACGTTTCTTATATACCGTTATATTGGCAGGGGTGCAAAACTGTTCGTTGTGGGTCACGAGTTTGACATGATTGCTTTAAAGGATTTGAAGACATGGTTCAGCTTCTGCTTATATAGGCAGAAATAAATTTCTCATTCTGTAGATTTTAGTTACTGAAATGCTAGCATAATTAATTTTAATGATGATGATGAGCTGCCCAACTCAACTGAATGAAGTTGTCATTTTCTAAAGACCCGAGTTGTTCCCGCTGAATCGAGGGCTGTGGGGTTGGAGCTTCATAGAGCATTGTGAGAAAGTCCAGCTTGCTGTAGCAGTAGGTGGTTTATAAAGTCACTCGTAATTCTCCGAAGCTTTTGATGATGGAACCAGTCATTTTTCCTATTTATTATCTTTGGACTTGGATGGAAGGGAGAAAAAGAAGCTCTTGGCTTTGTGGGAAAGGGAGCAAGCAAGATTCTTAACCTGAGTCAGGTTTTTATTTTAGGGATTAAAATTTTTGGCTATTCCCCGTAGTGTTAGCACGCGACACTTTGTCAGTGACTATTGGAAGAGTTCCAGATAAGTGATGAGATTTCAGACGACTATTTCTCAGTTTAAAGGTGTCTTATGTTGCTTTTGTTTTTATAGAGAGGATCTGACGAACTACTCTCAGGTAGTGTTCTCAGTAGTCCAAACTCTAATATGAGCAGCATGGTGGTTACAGGTAAGTCTGAACTCTCTTTACCAGTCATTTTTGCCATTTTACAGAGCAGGATATTAAACTAAAATTTAGTCTGTTTTTATCAGAATAGACTGTACCTTTAAATGCTTTCTGTTGACATATTTTAGAGGAAGTTTTACTAGAGTATATATGTGTCAAGTGAGGAAATCTGAAGATGGTGACTTCTGAGGGCAGGTAACTGATTGCTTTTTTAAGTCACAAAAATATTACATATTTTTTGTTCATGTTACAAGTTTCCTAATTCTCACCTTTCTATACTTGCTTTTAGCTTTTGTGTTTTGTGTGTCATAAAGTATTTTTCTCTCTAAAGCCCAAACTAGATAAAACCCCAAATTTCAACTACAAAGTTGTATTTATTCTATGTGTTCAACTTTTTTTCTTTTGCTGTAACAATATTTTAATTCTTTGAATTGATTTTTTCATGTTATGTACTTGGACATTTAAAATAATTTACTTTCACAGTTAGGATTTTTTAAAAATTGTATATATCTGAAATAAAACTGGTGGCTTTTATACCTACAAACAAATGTAGACTAAGTTTTAGACCTTAGTTTATGGCCGAGACCAAAATTTTAATATGATGACAGATGATTGATTTAGTTTGCCTTATAACCCTACATTTTACATTTTTTACTGAAGACCAAAGTTCTTTTTTCTAAAACTTTCCTGAATTGCTTGAGGAATTAATGTGTTGGCAGTAAAAGGATTGTGAAAGACTGGACACATGTTGATCTCCTTCAGGTAGTTGTTGCTTGTATATACAGGCAGGCCTGAGTTTATTGCACATCACAAATGTGACATTTTTTACAAACTGAAGGCAAGGCCCGACACCATCGAAAGAAACTGTGAGTCACCTATTTGATTCTTGTCTTACTGCGATTGTCCCTGAGGTGGGCCTGTCCCTGTACCTCAGTGCACACATACACGTTCCTGACTGTTCAGTTAAGTGCAAATTGCAGATAAGTATTTACCCAATATAGTCCTAGTGTTGTGAAGCTGAATTTGTCCACACAAAAACCTTTTCTGTTCATATAAGTTTTCAAATGTACATAGGATATACACCATGATAGGCCATAAATGATGACATAAAGTGATTCTCAATAAACTTCAAATGATTGAAAGCTCAAATAGTACCTGATTATCGTGGAATTTAAAAGAAATTAAGAACATTTAGAAATCTAGAACGTTACCAAATATTTATAAATTTACACAATTCTAAGAACACGTGAATCAAAGAGGATGTAAAGGTATATTTCTGACTGAATGAAAATGAAAACATAATGTACAAAAATTTGTTGGATGCAACCCAAGAAGTGCATAAGGTGAGAAAATAAGTCTATACCTCTAATAGATACCTGTCTATCTATATTAGAAAAGAACCATATTAGGAAAAACGAAAGGTTTACAGTTTTTTTTCCAAAAAGGGAAGAAAGCATAAATTACCAATATTGGGAATGAACGTGAAGATATTACTACAGATCCCACATAATGTAGAAGGAAGATTATGAATATTGGCAATGCCAATAAACAAGTTAAATGAGACAAATTCCTTTAAAGTCTAGTTTACCAAAAACTGACATAACCTGCCATTTCATAATAGGTATAGGTTGATTCTGTATCATAAAAACTGACTTTTTTTAATCTTTCCACGGAGGCATAGGTGGCTTTCCTGTTGAATTTTATGAACCTGAAAGTAAACAATCATCATCTTCAATATACTTTCTTAGAAAATAGAGGAGGGGATAGTCCCTAATTGGCTCTATGAAGCTACTGTAACCGACAATACCCAACAGGTGGTGTAAATGACGATTTCTTTAGAGAAGACACAAAAAACGCTATTTATACAGTAGAGTATATCTAAATGGAAAACTTTTCATCAAAAGGCATTAATTAGAGCATGTCCCCTCAATTAGAAAGCAAGGCCAGCCGGGGAGAAAATGCTCATTCACATATCGGTACATATGTTTGACAGAGGACTTGGCCTTAGAGTACGTAAGTAATTCTTCCACATCAAGAACAGAGAGAGCCTGAGCTTTAAAAAGAGGCAGTAGAAGGCATATGAATGACTAGTAAACCTGGGAAGTCATCGGGCAAACACAAGTATCACCATGTGAGAGACTGCTTCAGCTAGAACCCAGGCTAAAATGAAAGCATCTACACCAAACGCCGAGGAGGGTGTGGAGCAACTGGAACGATCCTCTATTGCTGGTGAGCGGGTAAAAGTTTTAAAACACAGGTTGGCAGTTTCTTACAAAGGTAAGGATGAACTTAGCCTCTGACCCAGTACTTTTACATCTCGGATTTTATTCATATACTAGAGGCCCGTGCACGAAATTCATTCCTGGGGGAGGGAGGTGCTGGTCCCTCAGCCCAGGCTGCACCCTCTCCAATCCAGGACCCCTCAGGGGATGTCTGCTTGCCTCGCACAATCTGGGGCTGCTGGCTCCTAACCACTCGCCTGCCTGCCTGCCCGCCTGCTTGATCGCCCCTAACCACCTCTGTCTTGCCCTGCACCCAGGGCCCAGAATTCCCTCCTCTGGCTGGTCTCAGATACCCGGGACCTGGGCTTCCCTCCCTCTGGCGAGCTCCAAGCCCCTGGGCCGGCTTCGCCCGGGCCGGCCGCAGCTGCAGGGCACCGTGGGTGGGCGGCTTTGCCGGGCCGCATGCACTTGTCCCTCACACGGGCCGCAGCCCCGGCCGCTGGTGCCTGGGACCACGGGGCAGGCCGCTTGTCCTCTCGCGGGCCGCAGCCTGGCTGGTCCCCTTCCTCTCTCCCCAGTGCGGAGTGCCTGAGCGGTTAGGGCGTGAGGGCATGATGACCTTTTGCATATCATTAGCTCTTTTATTAAATAAGATCAGAGGCTTGGTACACAAAATGGGTGCACTTGGTGGTGGTGGTGGGGAATCCCTTCAGCCCCGGGGTCCACGAGCCCTTGGGGGATGGCTGGCTGCTGCAGAGGCGGGTCTCCCACCTCCACCGCCATGCTCATCCGCCGGGAGACATGCTTCTGGCCGAGTGGAGCTCCCGGGTGGGAGTGCACTGACCACCAGCGGCAGGCCCTGTGTGGAGCATCTGCCCCCTGGTGGTCAATGCACAACATAGCGACCAGTTGTTCACCAATTGGTCGATTTGCATATTAGCCTTTTATTATGTAGGATGTGCACTACATGGGCCCATATATGATTACTACTCATTAAATCACAAAAGAAAGCCTGTTACTATATGTAACAACGTGAGTGAATATTAGTAAACATAGGAAGCAAAAGGAGCCATACAGAAAAGAGTACATATTGTATGATTCCTTTTCTATAAAGACACAGAACATAATTTTTAATATGGAAACCCAAACAATAGTTGCCTGTAGGTTGGGGATAACAGAATGAAGTACGAGGGATTTTCTGTGGTGATGGGCGTATTCTATGTCAACGAAGTTGTCAAACATTCAGATTTATTGGAAACAGGGCTACCTCTGGGAACCGTCAGCTACTCATGGTTTTGTCTGCTGGAATGTGAGATGGCGGAGGGCTGAGGGGTCCTTACAGGCAGTGTCTGGTACAGGACCTGATGGTTACGCAGTGCTAGGAGCTTGGACTTTACCTGATTTACAGTCTAGAAAAGATTTTTGTTCCATTTGTTATTTTGTAGGGATAGAGAGCTTACTGCTATACTATACATAGGGAAGACACTTGAAAACTACACTAATTTAGAGATTTTAGGGTCTCAGAATATGGAGGAAACAACGTGTAAGAAATCAACATCTGAGTTATTGGCAAGTACACTGGTTTGGGGGAGAGACATCTTAATGTCGTTAGAATCACTGGTCAGTGAGTGATAGATACCGCCCCATGAACAAAGGGGTGAAGTGGAAAAGGGTTTGTTTTGGTTGAAAAGAACAGTCTGTTACTGTACTTTTAAAAATCATGCTGAGGAATACTTAATGTACTTTATAAAGCAGTGTGGTCACCACAAGGTTGGCAACTGCTTTTACAAAGAATGAATCCAGTCTCTGTCGGGATGGAGTGAAGTCCCTTAAAGCCTAGTTGTAACCAGAGAAAACTACATGCACATTTTATCTTAAGGAGCAGTAACTTGGTTTACCTTTATGCACAGGAAACTGAGCTTGAGATTTTTTTTCTAACATAGAAAGGTGAGCGTCTGTGTGGCTGTAACGAGCCAGATTTGAATGCTGCGCTGATTGTAAGAGCTTAACAGACCTTTAACGCTGTGACGTGCTTGTCTGGAAGCACCCGCGGTTCGATGTCTCAGCAGGACGCCGCGGGCAGGGTCATGAGGAGACTGTCAGGGTTAGCAGTGCAGAGCACCATCTCATTCTCACACCTCAGCTTTACCAGAAGCTTCTCCCGACTCACGTTTATGGATTCTGTTCTCTCTCAACAGCCTGGCTCTGCCAGAAGCTTTCCTGCTGATTCCTTTATGTCAGAATAAAACAATGGAGAAGTGAGGAAAGTTAATGTTAACTTTAGCTCGTTATATATTAAGACTGATTTTGTAATAAACTAGTTTTTTCAGAAATAAAAGTGAGCCGTTTCAGAATACAGCTAGCTGCTGCTAACCCTGGATTGGGCTTTATTGAGAGGCATTTTAAGTATTTGGTTGTTGGGCGAGGCTTGACAGTTGTCACATGGCTCTCTGGAGTCATTTCTTCCGGCTGTGGAGGTGGATTGTCCTTTCCATTGGGAGACATGTTTCTGCCAGTGCTGCATGTTGTTACAGTGGCAGAATTTATTGCCATTAAAAGTGTGACGTTTTGCCTTATTCTGAAACTGAAATTGTCTCATTCTAGAACGTTCCTCAGAATTCTGAGGTTTTAATTTTTATGTGCAGATCTGATGTCATTTCATTTTACAATGCTTCAATGTCCCCGCACATTATGTCACAGTTTGAATGTCCGTGGGGGCTTCTGGCCAACACGTCCTCTCCATGGAGAGGCCCGAGCGCTGCCTTCCTCCCGCTGAGCCGGCCGTGCTCTCCAGCTCGTGCGCCGGCACCGAGACAGCCCGGCCGCGCAGCTCCGGGCACGCGGGTCACAGCAGCGTGCGGTGCGGCTAGTAAAGCGGTGCTAGCGGTTGGAGTTAACGAAAGAGCCAGCAGGGTAACAGAAGTGCCGTCTCTCCTCTGCCTTCCTTCTGGTTAACTCTTCAGGATGTCTGCTCTCCGCGAAGCGTGTGGAGTGAGCTTTCATTGTTTCTTGGCTCGGTGATAAGGTGGTCAAGTCCATGGACGATTGGCGGTATAAGGATGTTGACAGCGATGAGATACTTAGGGAGATTAGGTGGTAATATTGAATTAGCAGAGGCTCGGGGGTAAGCACCATGTGGAATGACTACGTAATTGTTTTCACAGCATTGCTTGCTTTGATCCCACTTTGGAATATGATCTTTCCCAAACTGAACAATTTATAATTTTCAGGTGAAATTATCATCCCAATATTTGCCAATTCAAATTTTTACATTTTAAAAAATTTCTGTTAGTCTGTAATATAATTAAATTGCAAGATAATTATGTTCTTTCGCCATTGGACAATCTGTTTCTATGAGTTTACATTATCACTATTTTTTACATGCACTGTTTAGAAACATTTATCCAGTGGCAATCTTAATTAATTGGTAATAGGATTTTCTTTGTTTCTTTGAAACCCCAGTTACTGAGTTTTTCCAGTATACTCTGCTGTGTTTTTAGGTTCTTGTGTAAACATTGCTGTGTGTTGTTAATGCAGGCAAGGAAAGTAATATGGAGACTGTCTTCTCGTGTCTTTCAGCCAATGGTAATGACAGTAAAAAGTTTAAAGGGGAAGATAAAATGGACGGGGCTCCGTCTCGTGTTCTTCACATCCGGAAGCTGCCTGGTGAGGTGACGGAAACCGAGGTCATCGCTCTAGGCCTACCTTTCGGAAAGGTGACCAACATCCTGATGCTGAAAGGCAAAAACCAGGTGCGCCTCTTTCAGCCCCTCCAGCTGGTGGCAGCCAGGCTGCAGGTGTGCCAGCGGTGTGTCCTGGTCCGGGGCAGGCAGAGGGCGGAGCAGGAGCAGCTGGCGGGCACTGAGGCTCAGACTGAGCATGCCCCACAGTGAGGTGGCGACACGGAGGGAGGGCCTTCCTGTGTCTGCCCTGGGCATCTTGGCAGGAAGGGCCGCTAGTCGCGTCTTGGCTTGACACTTACTCCCTGGAAGCACTTTCCTGACGGCCTGAGAGGAGGGAGTCACAGGCCTCACCTAGGGGCCAGGAATATTACAATGATTGTGATTTTACACTCCGGCACCATTAGAAGCGCTATGAATTAACGTTCCCCTAAATATTAATGCTGCTACCACTAATCTGACATGTAGTTTTTTCTTTTGTCTCTTAAATCATACTGCTTGAACAATGACTTTGAGACTCTTATTCTCTAGGTTAGGAGTGGTAAAATTCTGATGCTAGAAAAAACTTAGATTTATTTTTCTCTAGATTTTATTTTAATTTAATTCTTGTTTTGTTTTGTTTATCCTCACCAGAGGATGTTTAGTGAGAGTGGAAGAGAGGGAAAGACTGAGAGAAACATCAATGCGAGAGAAGCACGTCCATTGGTTGCCTCCTGCACGCACCCAGACCAGGAGAAGTCTGCAACCAAGATACGTGCCCTTGACTGGAATCGAACCCAGAACCCTCTGGTCTGCAGGCCGACGCTCTATCCACCGAGCCACACCGGTCAGGGCTTCTCCAGCGTTTATGGAGGAAGCCCATTTGTGACGTTGGGGAAACAGTGGAAGACGGGAGTACCGTGCACAGGGATTTGTGTGCCCAGCCTTCAGGAAGGGTTTCCACTTCTGCTTGTTAGATAGAGCATCTTAGTCGCTGGAAAGGTTATATTCTAGACGGTGACTTGCAATTAGCTGAATAGATTAGGCTCATATTCAAGCTTATTCAAATTTAATTCATAGCATGAGATGTTTTCATTGAAATTTTTAGGCATTTTTGGAACTAGCAACAGAGGAAGCTGCTATTACTATGGTGAATTACTATTCTGCTGTGACACCTCATCTTCGTAACCAACCGATTTACATCCAGTATTCCAATCACAAGGAACTGAAAACAGATAACACATTAAACCAAGTGAGTATGTGTAGGCACATAAAGGAAATGGCCTACGACATAGTCAGAATCTCATATTAACAGAAAACACAGTTTTCCAGCATTCTGAAACTGTGTCTATGGGCGTCTTGTTATTTTTAAGACATTTCCTTGCAGTATGTTCCTATGTGTCAAATATGTTTATTTACCAAAAAAAGTACGTTGATTTCTTCATGTTGTAAATTAGTACTATGTAAATTAGTTAAATAGTATTCAATGTTTTTAAGGATCTGGTCAAAATATTCTTTTTCTTGTTACAAGTTAAAATTTCATATATAAACTGTTTATGCCACAGGACTATTAAAACAAGCTATTTACACAACTCGACTTTTTCTCAGTTTTAAAGGCCTTTGGTTGTTGACTTTTTAGAATTTGTATTTCACTTAGTCTCTTTAGCTAACACGTTTATAGGTTAACTTAATCAGCATGTAAAAGCTGTGTATGATCCTTGGTTATGAAGTATTTCAGGGAAGTGAACATTTCTCTCCCTCAGCTTGGAGATATAATTGACATATAACAACGTGATTTTGACACCTATATTGCGCAGTGATTACCACCATGATATAGCTAACATCTCAAAAAAAAAGGAACACTCTACGAATTTGTATGTCATCTTTGCCAAGCAGCCATGCTGATCTGTTCTGATTTTAGTAAATGAACCTCCAGCACTAGCACTGACTCTTGTCTACTCTCTCAAGTGTTTCTTTTGTGTTCTCCTTCCCGTCCTCACTGTTCCCTCACTGTTCCTCCTCATCTGGCGCGCCAGCTTTTTAAACGGGAAGCAATGTATAGTATTTGTCATTGCCACATTTATCAATTATTTCCTTTATAATAACTTTTGGACCCCAGATAAGGTGGAAAGAAATTTTCTTATCAGTGAATCCGTCATAGTAATAATAGGAATAGCATAGTAGTTGTAGTAAAGGCAGTCAGTCATTTTGGAGCATTTAACATACGATTTAGTTGACAGATTTCCAAAAAATACTGTACTTCAATTCTGTGTATCCCAGGGCCTAATGCACGAATCTTTGTGCAAGCACGGGCCTTCCTGCCCCTGCCGCCGGCACTGCCTTCGCTCCGGCTGGTCCATGTTTTGCACCTGCCCAGAGCCGCCTTCCCGCCTCCTGTGCTCCCCAGAGGCCCAGCGGCTGGGGGAGGTGCGGAATGGCTATGTTGTCACAAGTAGTCTCGCCCTGTCCCCAGCAGCTCAGCGCCTGCATATGCAAATGAACCCACTTCCTTTGTTGAGTTAATTTGCATACTCCTGATTGGCTGGTGGGTACATGAAGATATATTAAATTTGCATTTTACTCTTTTATTAGAGTAGATATATTTTTCACATTTTAAAAATCTCAAATCAAGATGTTTCTTACAATATTCAGTGTCACGGTTTATTAGCAATGTCTTATTAGTCAAATATAAAATAATAGTGTATTAAATACCATAACATTATATAGGAAATGTCTTCCATATTTTATCTTGAAGTATTCCTGAAAATCTAATGGTTATAAACTAAAGTGTACAACAATTTTCTAAAAACTTTGATGTCAGATGTTACACTAGTATGAAAAAAGACTTAAATTGTATTGTGAATTTTCGTATTTTAAGATTGTATTAGAAATAAAACTGTGGGAAATCTTTTGGAGAACAGAGTGATCCTTTTTGAGGTTGGCCATTTGCCTTTTTTATAGAGGGTGAATTCTGTTAGATTGACATTTTATTATTCTCTCAAACTTGATTCTTAATGTTCTTTTGGGAGTAAATTGCATGGCCTGTCTTGACTTCTCATTGGTCCCAACACTAGGCGATTGTTTTGAAGTAAATGCTAGGCTATCTGAATTGGAACAGTGCCTGGTGCAGAAGGATAGTTTTGAGTGTTCCCTTTTATTTGTGTGTGTGTGTGTGTGTGTGTGTGTGTGTGTGTGTAGGAAAGCAATGAGCTAATAGTGTAACACTGAGCAGAATGTGAGTGAAGACACTGTGTGTTCCAAAGTCTGGCCTTTGCCTTGCAGCGTGCCCAAGCTGTTCTCCAGGCTGTGACGGCCGTGCAGACAGCGAACACGCCTCTCAGTGGCACCGCCGTGAGCGAGAGCGCGGTGACCCCCGCCCAGAGCCCGGTGCTCCGAATCATCATCGACAACATGTACTACCCCGTGACCCTGGATGTTCTTCACCAGGTGCGTGTGCGTGCGGCTGCCTGTGGCGTCAGCCCATGCAGGGAGAAGTCATAATGGCGAAGGTGACGCTTTCCTTAATGTTTCACCAGATCTTTACTAAGTTTGGTGCTGTATTGAAGATAATCACATTTACAAAAAACAACCAGTTCCAAGCTCTCCTCCAATATGGCGATCCAGTGAATGCTCAACAAGCCAAGCTGGTAAGTGCGGAGCTGCTTTTGAGATGCGGTCCTTTTCCTGGGCGGGCGCACACTTGCACGCGTCGCCATTAGGCCGTGCGTGTGGCATCGCAGGTGGTGCCGACTGGCGGCCGTGGGTGCTGCTGGGTGCCACGCCTGCTGCGCGCTCTGCTGCATTCCGGGGCCAGCACTGGCGTGGCTTCCGGGACCTGCTCCCGTCACAGCTTTGCCGCCCGGGTGCCACCTCTGGCCGCCTCTCAGCGTCCGCGTGCATCCGGCGTACACAGCGGGCGCTGAACCTCGCCACTCGGTTCTGCGCTTCCGTGCGAGGAGCCAGATCCGGGAGGAGACTCGCCTCCCTGTCACGTGCAGTGACGCCCTCGGGGGGTGGGGACGCAGCCTCGCTCCTGAGCACCGGGGCCCGTTAGCGGGCGGTCCCCTCCCTTCCCGTTCGCGGGGAGAACGTGGTGTGCTGTGAGCCAGCTTTGGGGTTGCGAGCGCTGTACGCCGGGATTGGCTGGTTGGTTGAGATGTTTTTGAAAACGGGGGACACTGCGAGGAAAGGCAGCGTTTTGCTTTCTAAGAGAAGAACCCCTCGGAGAACGCACAGGAGGTGGAGGTGGTGAGGGAGGGGCGGGCGGGCACTGCGGCCGTCGCCCGGGTCTCTGCCCTGGCTGCTGTGCTGCCGGCCGGTCCAGGAGCAGAACCTGGGTTCCCCGGGGGCGCCTCGGAGCAAGGCACCTCTGCTCCGGGCGTGGCCTGCCTGTGCCGCAGAGCGGCCTGACGTGGACGTGACGCTGGCCGGCAGCCCCTGCCGGTGCCTGTCCACACAGCCGTGATGGGAATGTGTGTGTGTGTGTGTGTGTGTGTGTGTGTGTGTGTGTGTGTGTGTATGTGTGTGTGCGCGCGCTCACGCGCGCACGGTCCCTTTAACTGAGTTTTCCCCAGTATTGTTTTGAAATGGGTGAACTGGTGTGGTTCCAGTTTTAAGCTGGGTAGCTATGTTAGCCTAAACGTAATCTTGTATATTAAGGGAAGGGGCGTCCTTTTTCAGAGTGCGAGTCGCTGAGTGAATTACAAACCTGTGTACTTAAGTCGTCATTGAGGTCTCCTCACAGGACACTCTGGCTGTTCCCCAGTCTGCCTCCGTCACTTCCTTAGCCACATGCAATCAGAATAGTCAGACCGAGGCAGGCCAACCCCTCCCACAGCCCGCCGGCGGGAAAGGGCGGGCGCACTATTCAAACGGTGCAGGTTTGTGCCACGCCAGCGCTGACCTGCAGAACTGGGCTTCCCCTTCCCCCGAGTGACAGTGCTGAGCGCAGCCCTCAGGGCTGAACTGTTCGCACAGGGAGGGCAGCTCTCAGAGCGACGGTCACCCCCTGTCCCAGGCCGGTGGCCAGCAGGACTGGCCTGGAATGACGAGGTGCAGGACAAGCACAGTTAGCGCAGCTACGGGGTCCTGGGCCAACGCCCTGTGTGTGCCCTCCTCCAGGTGGCACCTGGGGCGCCTGGCCACCGCTGCGTGCCTGTCGGCGTTGGTCACCGGCTGGCGGTGGGGGGGGGGGGGGCTCAGCTCTGCAGCCTGGCTCCTCCCAGGACCCTTGGGCACGCGTGGGCTCTGCTACGTCCCGGGCTGTGGTGTGCAGCTGCACGCCTCACGGGAGGGAACGGCTTTGCCCATTTCATGGGACTTCCGGATGCATCTCCGTGGTAATCCCTGCACGGAGCCCCAGAGGTCCTGGCGGGGAGGGGCGGTGTGGCCGCCACCATGTTGCACCGGCCATTGGGGAGCTGAAGGCAGGACTGTGTGGGGCCCTTGGTAAGCTTTGCAGTTTTAAAGGAGAAGTACTGGGGGGTGTTTGCGGCTTGTAGTGCAGCTTCAAGCAGCACTGCCTCTCCAGAGGAGAGTCCTCGTGAAAGCTAGTTCCTCTTCCGCTGGGGCCGCAGGGAAGGAAGGACGGAAGGAAGGACGACGTCTGATCCCTTCCTGCCGCTCCTGTGTGCAGGCTGCCGGTGTAGTTTGTCAGCCACGTCTTCTGCCGATGGGCACTCCTTAACACGCCACGTTCTTCATTCCCTTTCACAGGCCCTCGATGGTCAGAACATCTATAACGCTTGCTGTACTCTGAGGATTGATTTTTCCAAACTTGTGAATTTGAATGTCAAATACAACAATGATAAAAGTAGGGATTACACTCGACCTGACCTCCCGTCTGGGGATGGGCAGCCGGCACTGGACCCCGCGATTGCCGCAGCGTTTGCCAAGGAGACATCCCTCTTAGGTATGAGTTCCTTTGTCCATACCATGTCCCCCCCATTTGCCCGTGGGAAAGGGCCTGTTCAACTCCAGTAAGTACAGTGCGCTCCCCTCCCCCATTGGAATTTAACAAATGTGTGACATTGTATTCTCTTGGGCGAGAAGCCATATGAATTCTGTTGAGAAGAACTTCAGTGTTCTTCCTAAGTCTATCAAAATTATGTCAGTGCCGTGTCTTCACAGCCTCACGTTCTCCCCAAACCAGCGAAGACAAGCTCTAGTGGAGAAAAACTGCTGAGGTCTTCACAAACATTGGCACTAACGGGTGGTGTCTGTCCAGAGGGAAGTTCAGGTCCAGCCCCTGTGCATACTGGGGGGCAGGGAGGAGAGGGGTGGTTAATCTGATTGTTTTCATTTCCGCAGCGTGGAAGCAGTGAGATGTTAACAGACAAACTGGAATGGGTACTCTTTAAAAAAATTTACACTGGAAAGAGTTTTCTATAAAGTCAGTTTGGTATTTATTTTATTTCACCTTGTTTGACAATGGATATGACCCACCTAACAAAAACAGTGTAAGGTGAAGGAAAATGTTATTTTGTCAGTGAAATGAATGAAGTCATCACTTAAGGTGAAATCTTAGTTTCCTTTTACTTGATGTGCCTGGGACATTCTGGACTTCTGACATGTGTAAAGTTGTCTTTAGAAATTCTATTCATATGGAACCAAGATTTCTTGAGTCTCAAAGAAACTCTTATCGATGGACATAAACTTAACTCTCAAAGAAGTTAACTTTATGTCCATCAATTAAAGGAAAAAGTATTATAATGAAATAATTCTTGAAAATAGGTATTTATTTACTGTGGCTATGTAACATTGCACTAGCATTTTGTAAAAATGTAATGGAAGTGATACACATCTTGAATAGAGGCACCCTAATGCAAGAGAAGCAATTGACATTTGAAATGGATTCTGGTGACTTCAGACAAAATGACCCTTTGTTCTAATTTTCTGCTGCATCTCCCACCAGCCATCTGCTCATCCTGAGGATAATGGGTGCTTTGTTTTGGTAACATTGTTTCCTGGAAAGCTCTGTACTTTATGGATCTAGTTTAAGCCTTTCTTCCCTCAAATCAGCTTATAAATCAATACCATTTCAGGTGTACCATCTGTAAAGGTAAAGCCGAGAGAACCGATGAGTGATACCTGCCCTTTGTCTATAATTATTACTGTAGATTCTTAAAGGCTTTATCGATAGAAGTTGTATTTTTACGGTTATTGATATCTTGCAGGCCCTAGGCATTTTGTTAGGGACGTGGCAGGCACACAATTTGACCCTACAAAGTATCAAACAAAGAAGACATCAAGATCTTACACATAATTTCTGAGAAGCTGAAGAGATTCGCATGCAACTCATTAAGTAAACTGTCACAGTAAAACACCGGCTGATACCAGATACCCACGTCCTGGGGCCCGAAGGTGCTGGGTGCCTTGCCGTGTTTGCATTTGCTTAGACATCCTGGTTTTTTCTTCTAGGGAACTCATCACAGTTTTCCCTGCAATCTCAAGCGTCCTTCAGGGTTGCATTGAAAGCATAGGAGTAAAGCCGCTCAGTCCTGATAAATTGGTTGGTGTCTTCCAGCTCTGTGGTGAATGCATTAACATACTGTTTATTCTCTGCCTGAGGAGAAGCGGGAAAGCGTTCTGTGGTGAAAATACGTGAATTCGCCTTCCTTTACTCCGCCACGTCATCATTTAGTTGTTCTCATGGCGTTGCATCTCCTCCCATGTAACTGGGCTTTTTATTCCCAAAGGACCCTAAAATAGTTTGCGAGTAGGTGAGTTAAAAGTTTTAAAAATCAAATAATGCAGCTTCTAGTAATTTGGATAATTTATAAGAGATAACCACTGTTATAGTTTTATTGAAAATACAAACTTTTGTACAAAGTTAAAACCATTATTATTTTATTAGAGGCCCGGTGCACGAAATTTGTGCTCAGCCTGCATCCTCTTCAATCTGGGACCCCTAGAGGGATGTCTAACTGCCCCTTTAGGCCTATTCCGATGGGATCGGGCCTAAAGGGACAATTGGACATCCCTGTCACCATCCAGGATTGCTGACTCCCAACTGCTCGCCTGCCTGCCTTCCTTCCTTCCTGATTGTCCCTAACTGCTTCTACCTGCCAGTCTGATCGATGCCTAACTGCCCTCACCTGTAGGCCTATTCCCCTCAAATGCCTTTCCCTGCAGGCCTGGTCACTTCCAACTTCCCTTCTCTGCCAGCCCGGTCACCCTTAACTTCCCTCCCCTGCAGGCTTGATCACCCCCCAGCTGCCCTCCCTTGCAGGCCTGGTCCCTCCCAACTACCCTCCCCTGCTGGCCATCTTGTGGCAGTCATCTTGTGTCCACACAGGGGCAAGATCTTTGACCAGATGGGGGCAGCTATCTTGTGTGTTGGAGTGATGGTCAGTCTGCATATTACTCGTACTAGATAGGATAAAGTCCTGGTGCGTGGGCTAGGGCCAGCTGGTTTGCCCTGAAGGGTGTCCTGGATGGGGGGGGAGTGGGGGTTCCCTTGGGGCATGGGGTGGCCTGGGCGAGGCCTGTGGTGGTTTGCAGGCTGACCATGCCCTCTGGTGACCCGAATGGAGGCCCTGGTGTCTAGCATTCATTTATCTTCTACAATGGAAACTTGGTAGCCTGGAGCGGAGCCAAGCCTCCTGCTCGCTCTGTGGCCGCAGCCTTTTCTGTTGGGATTTCCTTATCTTCTATAATGGAAACGTAGCCTTAAGTGGAGGCCAAGGCAGGCTAGGGCTTCCTCCTTCGCTGGGGGCAACCCTAGCCTCCTCTCTCCAGCTCCGTGGCTGGCACCATTTTTGTTGGGATTTATTTATCTTCTGTAGTAGAAAATTTGTAGCCTTGAATGGAGGCCTGGGCCCGCCAGCTTATGTGGAAAGCTTGGCTTCCTCCATTGCCTGGGAAACCCATGCCTCCTGCTCACTCAGTGACTGTAGCCATCTTAGTTGGGGTTAATTTGCATACTCGCTCCTGATTGGCTTGTGGTAGTAGCGGAATGATGGTTAATTTGCCTACTGCTCTCTTATTCCATAGGGTGGCCTAGTTTAGGATTTCCCAAGCATGAGAGGAAGAGGGTTAAAGACTTGAAATTGAAACTTGAAGCAGTGCACAGTTAAGTCAAAATAAAGCACCAGGAATGGAGGGATGAAATAAGATTAAAATGAGAAGTGCCTGTTCAGTCAGTATTTACCGTAGGAATGGCCACGGGATATGTATATCCCTCCCCTGAGGCAGGCAGGCGGGAGCTGAGGACAGGAGGAGGATGGGGGGAGGGGCCAGGAGGACAGCAGGCCCAGGCAGTGTCTGCAGTGAGGACGTGACAATCACTAACCCCAGCAGGGACTCCACATCCAGACCTCGGAGGCCAAGATCTGGCCCAGCCCCCACACCTGTAATGGATTTGGTGCCAGCGTCCCTGGTGCGTGGCCGAGGTGCGGGTTGCGTGTGCTAGAGCCTTGGATGAATTGGAAGTGCCTGGTGTGTAGTGAGCGCTCAGTTCAGGTTGGCTGTGTTTCAGGCTGGCTTCCGTGCTAGAGGTCACGTATGACTGCATCGAGGACAGTGAGAACGTTGGGGTCTGGAGAGCGGAGACGGGGTATAACCGTCCTGAGAACCGGCAGGATTTGCATTAAGCTGCGGAATTAAGGGGCAGAGCTGCAGTCATCGGCCTTCCAGTCCATGTTCTGTTCACCGGCTGTCTGAGGAAAGGGAAAGGGGGCGGTGGGGGAGAGGACTTCTGAAGTAGCTGCAGAATTGAGGGGTTTCCGACCCGGGCTGGACTTAGTGAGATCACAGTCGGAGTCAGGACTTCAATCTGGCGTACTTTTAGGCGGCTGTTGCCTAGCGCATGTGGAATCGGGGCGAGCACGCGGCTGTTGCTCTTAGTCCTTTGCAGACTCAGATGAGAGGCAGCCGGACAAGCTGATCAGCCGCGCCTGCGCTGCGGGGTGCGCGGTGGTGGGGGGGCTGGAGCGGCTGGGCCTCGCGGTCCATCCCTGCTGGCGCGCGGGCCGGGGAGGTGGCTCTGTGGGGGGAGGTGGCTCGGGGAGGGCGGGCAGTCAGAATGGATGGCTGAGGTAGGAGAGGGGAAGACGACCAGGACGGAGCAAGGGGCTTCTCGCTGGGCCAAGTGCACAGGTGCAGCCGAGTGGGAGGAGGCGAGAGCATGCGCATAGACAGGAGACAGTCCTGCGTCAAGAATGGCCTAGAGCTGGCTGGTGTGGCTCATTGGGTAGAGCATCAGCCTGTGGCCTGAAGGGTCCTGGGTTTGATTCCTGTCAGGGGTACACGCCCAGGTTGCAGGCTTGATCTCTGTGGGGCCCTGCAGGAGGGAGCCAATCAGTGATTCTCATCATTGATTTTTCTATCTCCTTCCTCTCTGAAATCAATAAAAACATTTTTAAAAAAAGAATGTACTAGAAAATGCTTAGGATTAGAAGCTTTTTGAGACATTTTGTCCATCCTCACCCAGGGGTATTTTTCCATTGACTTTTTTAGGTGGAAGGGAGGTGGGGCGAGACAGGGCAGTACATGGAGTGGTCACCTCCCATGTACGCCCTGACCAGGGCCAGGGCCAAGCCCACAGCTGAAGTATGTGCCCTTGACCAGAACCGAACCAGGACCTTCCGTTCACCAGCTGATGCTCTATCCACTGAGATTTTTTAATGAAGACAAATTTTTAAATTGATCTTAGAAAGAGGAGGACTTGGAGTGGTTGCCTCCCTCACAGGCCCGGACTGGGGATCAAACCCGACACCTCGTAGTGAACGGGACGACACTCCAGCCAACCAAGCCACACCTGGCAGGCCAGGCCATTTGCAATTCTGGTGACGATCAGTTCTTCAGGTGGCCTTTCTTACAGATTCGGAGAGTCAGCCCTTAGAATTGAAAATGAAACCAGGAGTTAAACTGGCTTTAATTTTTGTTATGGAAAAGGTCCAGTCAAGTGGCTTTGTTGGATTTTTTAAAAAAAAGATTTATATTGTTAGAAGGGAATTTGAGAGTTGATATTGCATTTCTCCTGGGAGAGAGCGAGAGGGAGAAAGAGAGAGGGATGGGGGAGAGAAGAGAGGAGAGGCAACTGGATTCCATTCATACCAAGGAACGAAACAGCAGTGTCAGTGACTCTTTCTGCTGAAGACAGTGGAGGCAGGGGGACGGGTGACCTGATGTGTTGTCTGCACCGCTGAGTCGTGCTGCCAGCTTGGGGCGGGTGCCACGGGCGCCACCACAGCCGTGTGCAAACATGGCAAACGGTGCTGAAGGGGGAGGCTCCCTGCTCGGCGCAGCGGCTGCGAGGCGTTGGGAAGTGTCTTTGTGGACGCCGCGGGCATCAGGGAGAGCTGCCGCTGACCGTCCCGGGCAGCAGCCTGCCCGTGTGCTGAGGGAGGACGGTGGTGGTCGGACGGAGCGGTCAGAGCAGCGCGTCGCTGCTGAGGAGCCGCTGGCCGGTCCAAGGAGGCACCGCTGAGCGAGGCAACGCCGGCGCGGAGGCTCCATCTCAGACTCAGGTCCTCTCTGGCTCGCCTTCTAAGGCAGCGGTTCTCAGCCTGTGGGTCGAGACCCATTTGGGGGTCACCTAAGACCATCGGAAAACACAGGTATTACAATTCTTAACAGTAGCACAATGACAGTGAGGAAGTAGCAACGGAAATCATTGTATGGTTGGGGGTCACCGCCACATGAGGAGCTGCCTTAAAGGGCGGTCTGAGGAAGGCTGAGAACCGCTGTTCTAAGGGAACTGGTGGGCGCACGGTGGCAGATTGGCCCTGAATTAATGCGATGGGCACATGAGTCCATTATTCTAGTCTCTGCTTTGCTACATCAGAAATGTTCCAAGAGAAAAAGGGAAATCTGAAAACTGGAGAAATAGAAAACGGGGGGAGGAGAGGGGACCCAAACCATGGTGTGGGCAAGAGGTGGTAAAATGAACGCAGCCAGAGACAGCGGCAGAGGGAGGGCAGAAGCCCCTGCCGGAAGAGGCTGAGAAATGGTGAATCTCCCAGAACCCCCAGACTGACGGGAAGGCCATGTAGTTCCCAGAGTAAAAGGTAACCCTTAGGCTGAAAGGAAAGGTACTGACACCGAGGTGACAGCTCATCCTGTGGCACAGACCAGGCTGGGAAGAGGAGACGACTAAAGCGCAGCCGTGCGACCGGCCGGCGCTCAGGGCCGCCGCCCAGGTACGTCGAAGCCGCTGCAGGGGCTGGGCTTTCATCGCGGAGGAGGACAGGACCTCACGGTCACGGCCTCTGAGCTGGCGGCCACTGAGCAGCTGCTGGGTGCGAGGAGGAGGGTTCCAGATCCTGGGCCTCGGGAAATGTGTGAAGCTGCGGAGGTAGAAGGGAGTTCTCTAAGGTAACAGGCATCTTCAGGCTGAAAGGCAGCGGAGGCAGGAGGGAGTGGAGGCCAGTGTGGGGACAGGAGCGCTGACAGGCGGGGGACCAGGGTCCTGGGAGCAGGCAGGGAGGCTCTGCGTGCGGGCGCCCACTCGGCTGGAACGGAGGCCCCAGGTGTGGTAAGACTTCCTCCAGGTCCGCGTGCATCGGTGCTCCAGGCGGTTGCCAGGCTGCGGTTTTCAGCTCGGCACGCATTAAAATTCCATGGCGCGCCCCCAAATCTTTTTTGTCAATGTGATGGGAAAAAGTAGGTGTGATGCTGGTTCTTGCACACCAGATGGCTATAGGCATTGGTGTTACTGGACGATCCTGGATATGGTCAGGGGTGGCATGTTTCAAACACATGCCCAGCTTTCCGGGGAAAATCGCTGTCCATAGGAAGGGGGACCCCTGGTTTATGAGCTGTGCTGACGGGTTTGATTGCAGGCGTGAGTTCGCGAAGAAGACCGCACTGAAAAGAGTCACTCACGTGTTGCAGGCGATCTTAGATGTGGCGCCTCGCTGCGCACCAGGGGCGTGCACGGCTTGGCTGGACCGGGCTGTGCTCCACGTCAGGCGCCTCTGCGTTTCCACAGGAGACGGCCCGCCTGACCTGGTAACGCGGCCCGGCCTTCAGCTGCCACGGTCACCGCCTTCCCGAACCAGCTGGCCGCTGTCTCCGCACACTTCCTTGCAGGAGCCCGGAGCGCCGCCGGAGCCCGCAGCCTGGGTGCTCGCTCACGTTGGTGTGTGTAAACGACGTGTGTGTGTGTCGTAAAATGCGCTTTATTTTAAAATTAGGGCTTCCTGTTGCAGCTGTTCCAGGAGCTCTGAGTCCTCTGGCCATTCCAAACGCCGCGGCGGCTGCGGCTGCGGCCGCGGCGGGCCGCGTGGGGATGCCCGGAGTCTCCGCGGGCGGCAACACGGTCCTGCTGGTTAGCAATCTGAACGAGGAGGTTAGTGGCCGCCTGTCCTGTCCCCTCCCCCCACCATCTGTGCAGTTCCATGTGGGTTTCATTTTGCACTTGCCTTTCTTTTATGTACATTCATTAGTCAAAGTACCTTTATATGTTTCTACTTCTGAAGAAAACCTATGTACTTAAGTAATACTTTATTTCCTTAGATAGTCAGATCTCTTTAAATATATATTTTTTAACCTAACTACCTATTTTTCCTAAGAAAAATATGGTGAAGTACAGTAGTTTGGCTTTTTATCTTTTTGTTGTTCTCAAAGGCAAATGTAATCCAGTTTGCAGATTTAACTGTAAAAATTTTTGCTCTTTGCCTTGTCTAATTATTTGCTTGTTCATTTCATGCTTATGTGTCATTGTATTTTTAAATCTTCTTTGATGTGAACGACTCTAATCCGTGTTTCTTTAAAGGTTCTTCCAAAGATCTTGCCGAGGCACTCTCCCGCCTTTAGTAATTTTTCTTTGCAGTTATTAGTCACTGTCTCCTCCAAATATGTTCAGCGTTATCGCCCCGTTAAATAGTTTACCGCTGAGTTATTTTTTAGTTGTACATTTATGTCTGGTATGTTTTATTTTGATTGCTATGAAAGCTGGTATGAAATGTGGGAGGCTCAGTGTATCAGTTTATGGTGTCTAATTTGAACATTTGTTTCGTTTTTAATTGGCCTCTGTCAATCCGAACATTGAGCTTATTTTATCATTGGTACTATGTCATTCGCAGTTCTGCATGTGAAAAGGTTTGAATCAGAGTGCCTTTGTTTTTCTTTTAAAAATTCTGCCTGCATTTCATAACCAGCCATGCTTATGCAGTTACAGTTCAGAGTTTACAGCCCTGTGCATGCTCCTGCCCGTGTTGAGATGAAATGCTGTAATTTACTCTTTGATGTAGACGTACTTTACCCATATTTGTCTTGGATGACTACATTTTACTCAGTTTTTCTTGTACAGTACATAAACCAACCATTTTCTGACCAAATTCCTGCATTTCCTATGTACTGACCTATATTTTATTTTTTTTTTGTTCCCCAATTCTTTATTTTTTTCTTCTGCATTGCTGTTTCCCTTCCCCATTTCATCCTTCTCCCCGTGTGTTCACCTTCCCTCTCCTTGTCTTTCCAACACCCATTCCCTCCCCTGTCGGCCCTTTATTTTCCTGTCCTTGTCTTCACTCCCTGTCTCCATCCCTCTGTTCATGCTTCTGGGCTTGAACAAATGTTCCTCGGACCAACTTGCCCCAATTAACCGCCTTGAACCATGATCCATGACCACCTCACCATTCTGCGGGAACCACCCTTCGTATGGATGATCTGTTCATCTCCGCTCTTCCTCGACTCTCCTCTCTCCTTGTCTTACGCTGCTTGCTCTTCTCTCCTTCTAAAGATGGTTACGCCCCAAAGTCTGTTTACCCTCTTCGGTATGTTATTGTTAGCACTATACTTTTATTATTGATTTGATTTTGGTTTCACCTTAATTCTTATTTGTAGCTAGCACTTTGGCTTAAAGTTGAATAGTAAATCTTTTGCTATTTTTCTTTGCTATTTAAAACTCTCCATAGACACAAAATTTGTTTTAATGCATGCCGATTTATTTTGCATGGTCTTTAATATCATTCACATAGCTTTGAGGGTTTATCAAAATTTGTTCTTTTCAAAATTCACTGTTCAAAATCTTGATCTTTCTTTATTCATTTGTGAGAATGATGAGTTCGAGTGAGTGATCATGTTGGTGTCTGAGTGTTTCATTAATATGTCAGAAAGATGATCTCTGGCGGACGCGCACAGAACATTAATTCCCTTTCTGGATTACCTCTCTGGCTCCACCCAAGGTGTCTATGGAGACGTGCAGCGCGTGAAGATTCTGTACAATAAGAAAGACAGCGCTCTCATCCAGATGGCGGACGGGCACCAGTCGCAGCTGGGTAAGGCGACGTGCGCGCTGCTGGCCTCACGCGGCTCGTGTCCACCCGCGGGTACAGGAGGGAGCCGGGGCGCACCTGCGTGTCAGTGCTCCTGAGTCATGTCAGCGGGGTGGGGGACATGCTTGGTTGCTGCTTCCTCTTCCTGTCTCACGGTCTGTCTCGGAAAGGGCTCGGGCTGCAAACATGCAGTGACAGCGGCACGTGAGGAAGCGGCTTTCAGTCTCCCGCTCTTCCCGACGGTCCCCGCAACGGAGTCAGCCCTTCCTACGCTCTGGACTCCAGTTAACGCCAGTTACTGCTAATTTAGAAGTAAAGGGGGTCACAGGGAAAATGTGGTTTAAGGATACCAGGTTCTTTCCAAATGAGAAGCCTGTGCCAGATACACCAGTGATTCATGGGAATAGTAAGAAGCTGCAGCTAGCTTTGCTTATGTGAGTAAGCAGCGATTTTAATCAAGTTGGTACCTCATCTGACTCCTCACAGTCAGATCCATACTTAGTCTGACCGCATCCTCATGCTGGGACTGGCCGGACAGCATGCTCCTAGCGGGGATTCTGTTCGTGGAGACTCAGGGATGATGGCGCCTCAGGCTGATGGCCGCCACAGTGTTGATTTTGAAGTTCGCTGTGAGCTGAGGGCTAGTGTCGTTTTGCTGTTCCGTCTAATGAGGCTCAGCGGCTGACCACATGACATCGGGCCTTTTGGCCTTGGGAGACAGGCAGGCAGGAATGGCACGTTCCTCACCCAGGAAGGGGTGGCTCAGACAGGGCAGGGACCTGGACGCCACTGTCTGTCCACGCCTTGACGTCCTGCCCGTGAGGAGGGAGCGAGGCACACAGCGGTGCCCTCTCCCGCTGTCCGCTCTGCTCGGGCGCTGGTCCTCGTGGGGGCCCTTCATCGCGGGAGCTGGGGAGGCAGAGCCTCGGCGGACGGGTGCCGCGGCCGTTGTGGTTGAGCAGCACCTGCGGGAAATCAAACCAATCGCTCAGGATCGATGCTGGTTTTGCTCTCTGCACGGACTGTGGTCGGGAGTGTAGTGTGCCTACACTGGGCGGTGGGAGAGGACGAACGCGGGGTTGGGGTGGGGAGCAGGAGGGAGGAGGGCAGAGAGGCGTGCTCCCTTCCTTTCCGGGGCCACGGCTGATTGGTTGTCAGGAAACGGGGGGGTGGTAATCTGGATCTCATTCTGTGGAAGAAGCTTTCCTGCCATAGGTCTCGTGACACCAATGGTTACTAGACACTCAGGACACCTTTTTAAGTCGGAGAATTCAGATTTTAGCTACTAAAGGCACCTGTGCTCGGTACGTGGTTAAAGCTGGCGCCTTGGTTCTTTCTGTAGCCATGAACCACCTTAACGGACAGAAGATGTACGGGAAGATCATCCGTGTCACTCTCTCCAAGCATCAGACCGTCCAGCTACCTCGGGAGGGGCTCGATGACCAAGGTCTCACTAAAGATTTTGGAAATTCCCCGCTGCATCGTTTCAAGAAACCCGGATCCAAAAACTTTCAGAACATTTTTCCTCCCTCTGCCACCCTCCACCTGTCCAACATCCCGTGAGTATCGCTCGCCGCGGGCCGGCGCCGAGGGGGGCCGAGCAATGGCGTTCCCAGCGGCGAGTAACCCCTCTCCGTTCGCTCCCTCCAGCCCGTCGGTAGCAGAGGAGGACCTGAGGACGCTGTTCGCCAACACGGGGGGCACCGTGAAGGCCTTCAAGTTCTTTCAGTAAGCGCCCCTCCGGGCCGGGCCGGGCTGGAGGGAGGAGGGGCTGCCAGGAGGGTTGGCCTTGGCTTTCAGACGTGGGGGCGCCCGCCGGGGCCCGCGCCTCACTCCCTCTCTTGTTTCAGAAGAGATCACAAGATGGCCCTCCTGCAGATGGCCACGGTGGAGGAGGCCATCCAGGCGCTGATCGACCTGCACAACTACAACCTGGGGGAGAACCACCACCTGCGCGTGTCCTTCTCCAAGTCCACCATCTGAGCCGCGGGCCAGCGCGTCGTCGTCACAGTGACTGTTGAGGAAGTGGGGACCAGAGTTTGTTGTTTTCCTTTGTTTCTCATGCTGTTACCATTCCTTGGTTCGAAACGAAATGGCGTCTGTAGAGGCAGAGCGTTAGCTGCCGAGTCCATCTGTTCGGTAGGGAAGCCATTGTTGTTGTCTGTTTAAAGTTCTGTTTGATTTTCCTTTTCTTTTTCAACTTAGTTGACATACGTGCCTTAAAGGAAAACTAGTGTTGCTATTGTGCAATTGACTAGGCATTACAAGGATTGCTTGTCTCGGGCACACTGTTACGTGGGGTACACTATGTGTAGGCAGGGGTGTGTGAAAAGGTTAAGTTTTTGTTTCTCCTGCTTGGAACGTACTTAGAATTACTGGTTTGTCACCTTTCTTTCTACTTAGCAAATAAGGTACAGGCTGTGGAAGAGCAAAGCAGCTTTTACTTTTATTACTTAGGCTTCTTGCTTTCAAAAACATTGGCCTTTTTCGTGTCTCCCCTTCTGGTCTAGATTCTGTTAGGAATGTAGGCGTTCGCTGACTTAAGATGCAGAGTATTAATTTCTGTGAGTTTGAGCCCTACGTGGAAGCATTGTGGAACCTTAACCTTTTGTACACGCTCTTGTGGGACGCGTCCTATAACTACTGTCAGCACTCAGTAACGTCTTGTTCGTGGCTGAATATTTTCCGTAGATGTTTTTTGAAGTTGACATGACTTACGTGCATTTCAATGCCTATTGCCATCCTTAGTTTGTGGTGAAGACTGGACGTGGCTGTGGATCTGAGCATGGAGGCGGGTCTAGCTAGGGCAGGACAGTGCATGTCTTTCCGGGGTGCAGAGTCCCTGCGAACCTTTGCAGGACGAGGAATTTGGCAGTTTTCTCAAACTGACAACCAGGTGGGACCAAAGTTTATGTGCCTTTAGTCTTAATTTACCTTGCATTGTAATATTCAGTTTTAATAAACCTTCAAACTATTTTGTATTTAGGAATAGATCTGACTTTAATAAAAAACATGGCTCAGAATCTACAGGTCAAATTAATTTGAACAGTTCTTGTCGATCTGAATTGCTGATTCTGTTTAAATGACCAATACTTTTTTGAAATTGATGTACTTAGTTTCAAGATTCATAGATTCTGTTACCTATGGAGACAGAACGGTCATGTATATTTTCTATTAGTTGAGTTTTTACATCTTTAGAAATGTAAAATCCAGTCTAGTTTGGAAGTGGCACAATTAAAAATTACTTTTCTAACAAAGTCAGGAGGTCGATGGTGGTCTGCTTTCCTTGTGTGTACTCTGCTCCCTCTGTAGCATGCTCAATAAACACTGCAGCTCTGCTCACCTGTCTCTCTGCTGCCTCTCCTGTCCCTGTGCTGTGCGCCCTGGCCCCGGCGGGGGGGGGGAGGGGGGTTTCCACGCGAAACCGGTGACTGCTTCCCAGGAGGACCGAGTGGCCGTCCCGTTACAATCGCTGCTCAGCCGATTGTCGCTCTCGCCACCGCTTCCCGGCTCCCGGGGGCGCGGTGCCTCTCCCACTGCCACGCTCTCTCGCGGTTTCACCTCTCGTCCTCTGTCTGCTGAGGTCTCCTTCCTGCACAGCCCTGCGCTGGGCGCGTCTTCTCCAAGGACACGTTCGGGGCGTGAAGCTTCAGTGACTTCTGACTTCACGGCTTTCGCTTTTTAAAGCTTCTGACTGAGGTACTGCATATGTCACTCAAAACAATTTACAACAGTGGGTGTGTGTGTGGGGGGGTGGCGGGGGGCATGTCCCCAAGCCAGGACCCAACACGGGGAAGTGGGCACAGAACTGTCTGAGCAGAGGCAGGGTCTCTTCTGTTTCAGGCTTGGTTCTCGCTCTCCTCTATATTCCTCCCCTTGAAGTCCATGGGTTTTTAAGTTTCTGCAAGTGACAGAGTTAAAGTGCGAACACCCTGCACAAAGACCGACAACATGCTGAGCACGTGGGCTCCTGCTCTCGGTGAGGGTGTTCGGACATTGACGTCTCATGGCGTCTCATTACCTTTGAGGAGGTTCTAGAGCTGATTTCCTTTCAGTAAACACTGAGTGTGAGTCTCCAGTGTCTCACCTGTGAGCGTGAGCAGTTCCTCCTTCACCGCTGAGCCCGTGCGGTCCGTACACACCTTCCTCCCAGCAGCGGGCACAGTGCATCTGGTCTGGGCGTCAGGATTTCGGACTCGAACTTGCAGCTTGTGTGGAAGATTCCACACACACAAAAACGAGGCTGTCGAACCGCTGTTCCAGTGACCAGCGTGCAGCCTTCCCTCCGTCACTGCTCACTCCTGTGTTACTCTGGCCACCTCACCCGCCCTGTGGTCACACCCACTGCCTCCGAGTTCATGGCGCCCTGAGACCAGCGGCGGGAGCTCGTTAGAAGCTCCGGTTCGGCAGGTGAGGCCCCGCGAATCCCTTTATTATTTTTATTAGTTAGAAACATCGAGAAATACCGATCAGCTGCCTCTTGCACACCACCTACTGGGGATGTGCCCACAACCAAGATACATGCCCTTGACCAGAATCGAACCTGGGACCTTTCAGTCCGCAGGCCGACGCTCTATCCACTGAGCCAAACCGGTTTCAGCACTACCTTTAAGATCAGCTTCAAGGTTTTGCGATTTTTTTTTTCCCCTCCGCCACTCAACTTGGCGTTTTAAAATGAATGTAGTTGCCTGTGTTTGTAACTATCAGAAACAGGAAGTATAAATTATATCTCCCATAAAACCAGACCCCGGAACAGTGGATTTCTACCAATGAGAACGTCGCACATGCGCACCACGGGTGGGATGAACCGGAGGAGGGCGGTGAAGGGTTAAAGACGACGGAAGAGAAGACAGTGGGGCCAGCGGGTCACTGCCTGGGTGAGGACACACTGACCCGCCTGAGAGCGAAGCTTCAGTTCACGGTCAGGTCACACCCGGCACAACAAGGCAGGACACACGGTGTCCCGGGAGCGTCACGCCTGCTTCCTCCCGGCGCTGCTGCTCTGAACTCCGTCAGCCACGGGGGCTGCAGGCCGGCCACAGGTGGCTCACAGCCAGAGCCTGGCGGCCGTGGTCGTGCGGGGCTGTGCCACGGGTCAGCGCGAACGCCTCGGCCGTCCTCCACACCACGCTCTTCGCGAACCTCCCTCAACCTCGCAACTCACCCTCCATCCCGGGGTTTGTGGGGTGCGAGGCCAGGAAGCGGCCGGTGTGGGGTTTGATGCGTTTTTCACGGAACGGCTGGGAGCTGTTCCTGGATGTCCGGCCCACCGGTTAGGGAGGAGTTCTCGGAGGTCGGTGGACGAGCCGGGGGAGGGGTGGGGCGGTGTTGGCAGGCGTGCCGGTGTGTCTGTCCGTCACCTGGGGGCACCTGACAGTTCACCGTGAGGTCGGGTGCAGACAGCTGGGCCGGCGGCCGAGGCAGAAGGCGCAGAAAGGCCGCCCTGGGCAGCGGCCAGCGCAGACTCCACGCCGTCCTCCCCCCTCCCTCCTTCCGTGCAGACCTGGGTGGCCCCGGGCAGCGGGCACGTCACCATTGGCTGCTTCACACGTAAACCGCGCTCGGGCCGGTCACGGACCCTGCCGACAGCTGTTCGCTCGCCGCTCGGTGCGCCCTGGTGGTGATCCGGTTTGTGAAACGGGAGGGCTCCCAGGGTGTTAATTCCAGGTATCCAAAAGGCAGCGTCCACATTCAGTGACAGGTGTTCAGGTGTTCGTTGGATCATGACCTTGAGGCGTTTTGAACTTGAGCTTTGTTTGGAATTCACCAACATGATTATAATTTCAAGAGCACTGTCTTCCCGGGGTCTTACTGCTGTAACGAAGCGGCTAGAAACGTCATTTGTCCTCCAGTTAAATCTCGGGAAACCCAGTTTATCAGAGGGAATCGGTCAGCCCTGAGACAGCCTTCGAGTCGGGCCCAGATGTACTCCTATCAGTCAGTCACAGTTTTACCGCCCGTTCTATTTATTTTCTAATATAATTTCAATTCCGCGTCCTCTGAGGGTGCAGCTGCATACATTACTACTTTGATCGTGTGTGTGTCTCCGTTTGTTTAACTCTCGGGGCCGGGGAGCGGCGAATCCTGCCACCACAGCTCCCGATGCGCACGCAGTCCCTGCAGTCCTGGGAGTGGCCGTCCGCGCCGGCAGTGGCTTCCGGCTCTGGCAGCTGTGGCCGTGGTCACTCACCCCCACCAGGTGGTTCCAAACAGCAGCTGCTGGGACGGCAGAGGCTCCTCACTGTGCTAACTGCCTCTCTGAGGGGAGCAGGACCCGTTCTCGATGGGGGAACTCGCTGGTCCAGAAACGGGGGACGCACCAACCATCGCAAACAGCCGGTTCTCTACCAACCCCGTGCCGAGCTGGTTTGCTCCGAGAGGCGTGTGTATTTTTCCGTTAAATTGGAAAACTTTCCGTCCGACCTCAGACGTATACGCAGGTTCCATCCCGTTTATACGATCTGGCAAGAACGAACTCGGGATGCCCCAAAGGCGCCTTGGAGCTCGCTCCGCTGCCCCGTCCCATGGCGCCCGCTCAGTAACGGCCCCTCCTGGCCGTGCGACAGTGGCCCCTCCATAGGGACAACAGTTGGGTTCCGCCCGTTGGCACAGGCTGGGTGGCATCAGTCCGGTCATGGACCCCGGAGAGAAGCAGCCGCGGCTTCCTGCCCGTCGGGACCCACCCCGGCCCGCAGGGTCCTCCTGGGAACCCTCCTTTACCCACGGCTTCCCGAATCGCGGAGTGCACGTGTTGAGCGAAGAACCGGGATTCTGTCTCTTAATTAAAAACGAAGGCTTAGCATTGGGGAGCACCCACTGGCCAGGCAGCCCTCAGGCTTTTAAGGTTCCTCCCACCTGCACAGACCCCCTTCCCCACGAGGCTCAGGGCAGCCGGCTCTGCCCCAGTTAATGGACCCGAGTCCCCATGGAACCGGCCCAGCCCTGAGTGCAGAGGGCACGGAGCCCGTAACGACAACAGGACAAGGTGAGGGGGACGCTTTTGCCAATCTCTGGCCCCAGGGAGCGTCCGCTCAGCAGAGAAGATGATGCTCTGACCTGGAACAGGAGCTCAATCACTTCCTCTGCCTCCCACCCACCCGGGGACCAGAGCAATCCCAGCCCCATTCCAGCTGCGGGGACAGCCCGCCGCCTTGGTGGCTCCGCCCCGGGCTCTGAGCATCGCCTGCTCTTCGGGGCTTTGGGGTAAAAGGTAAAGGACGCCACTGAGGGCCGGCCCTGGTGCCCGGGAGGCGCCCTGACCAATAGGAGCAAGGAGGGGGTGCTCTGGAGGGGACCGGGACCAGCACCATGTGGGCCACCCCCTCCTGGCAGCGCTGGGACAGGCCGAGGACCGCGGGAGGTGCAGAGGGGAGAGCAGCCCCACTGTGACGCTGCCTGGGGTCAGAGGGCGGCTGTAAATGAATGGCAGACCAGCTTGGAAGGAAGGCTCTGTGCAGGCCCCGGCCCCCTCCTCACCCCGCCCCTCCTCGGGGTGAGGAGCTTTGGTCCAGGGCTGCCTGGGCGCCCGAAGGGAGGAGGCCAAGGAGGGTGTGAGGGGCGGTCCCTGCGGGCTGAGGCCCAGGAAGCTTCAGAGCGAGGAGGAGTGAGCTCGGAGTCCGTGCCGGATGAGCTGCCAGCTCGGGGCCCAGAGGACGAAGGTCTGGGGGAGGGCGCTGGTGCTGGGTGGGGCCTCAGGCGGGCGCTCACCCCGCGCCTGGCAGGTGGCTCGAGGTGCCCTGTGCTTGGAGGGTGTGGGCAGCTTCCCTGGCCTCTGTGTACTGGCGCCTGCACGCCCCCAGGCGCTGCCAATGTCCGGGGCCAGAGCAGCCTGGCTGGGACCCACGGCGAGGGCCACTGGCTGGACGGACAGAGAGAGGACGAGCGGGAGGGACGGGGATATGGACAGACAGACACTCTGATCGGTTGCCTCCCGCACCATCCCTGGCCAGGGCCCGAGCCAGGGAGGAGCCTGCAACCCAGGGACTTGCCTTGCCAGCATCGAGCCCGACACGCCATCCACAGGGCACACCGGCCCAGGCCGAGAAACACGGTGTTAGGTGCAGAACCGCACCCACAGCTCAGACCCCGCCCCCAGCGGCCAGCCCCGGCCCCACTCAGGCCTCCTTTCCCGATGACAGCGCGGGGCGGAGAGCCGGCCAGGCGCCTCCGCCGACAAATGCAAGAAAAAGTCGTTACAGAGACGACCCGGGAGCTGGAGCAAAGCCTCCGAGGAGGGCGGCGCCACCCGGGCAGCGGCCACTCCTCACCCCGGGCCCGGGAGCTGCCTCTCGGGAGCCGCACGCGGACAGGCGCCTGCTTGGGGGTGGGAGGGGGTAGGTGAGAGACTGGGGCGCCTCGCCCGGCTCTGCAGAAAGGGGAGTCCAAAGGCACGGAGGCGCGGGAAGAGGCTCTCCTGGCCGCAGGCCCGGGGCGCGGAAAAGCAGCTCCGGGCACAGACCCCGGGGCCCGAGGACGCAGGTCACGGGTCGGACACGGCAAAATGTGACCACGGCAGCCTCGGCTTTTAAAATGGAACCTCATTTCCAAAATCGCGGTAACGCTCCTCATTGATCGGAGCATCGCACGCCTGGAGCCCAACACCCAGCGCCCCACGCAGACACGTGCGCGCTGAGCTGTCCCCTGGTGGCACGGAGGTCTCCTCACACACACACTGGTGAGCCCAGCCCCTCCCCCCAGGAGGCCGGGCGGGCTGACTCCCAGTTCCAACCCCAGCCCAGCCCCCCGGGCCTTTCCCAAGGCGCATACGCAGCAAAGACACCACGTACCAGGCAGGCAGGCCGAGGGTCTACCCCTTCGTCTCGGGAAAGCAGGAGACCCTCCTTCTCCCTCTCACCCCCCTTTCCCCAACAGGAGGGGTGTCTCCCAGCCCTGTCCCTGCCCCTTCGCCGGGTCCGCTGCCTGGTGAGGTAGGGGAGGAGGGAGCAGGGGGCCTGGCACCCCGGCCTCACCTCTGCTGGCCCTGCCCGTGCGGTGTGGCTCCCGCAGGCCGCACACACAGGTGCGCAGGCTGCGGACGGGATTCCAGGAACATGGGAGCGGACAGAG
>JAAGEH010000394.1:409501-427198 GCA_011751065.1 Lasiurus cinereus
GCGCAGTAACCACAGTGGGAGGCGCACCACGGCTCCCGGGTAAGGAGGGAGGGAGAGAGAGAGAGAGAGAACGGAATCTCGCCCTCCCACAGCCGAGCAGACAGCCCGGACACACGTGTTCCAGATCCACAGCCACGCCCTCCGCGGCGCGATCGGCCGCACCTGCTCCAGCCGCTCACCTGCTGCAGCTCCTCCCGGCGGCGGCGTGGGGAACAGCCCGCTGTACACATGGGGTCATTATTCCCGGGGTTTCTCCGGGCCTGGCCCCCAGCAGGGGGGTCCCTGGTCAAAGGCACGGGATACGACTCCGCCGCAGAGGGGAGGGGCCTGAGAGCGTCCTCTCCTGAAACAAGCCGGTCGGAGAGGCCGGGGCCATGGGGTCCCACTTATTGTGGGTCCTGAGGACCAGGCAGGAAGGGCGCACAGGCACAGACAGCAGACGGACAGCCATGCAGGGGACACGGTGATGGAAGGAGACGTGACTTGGGTGCGAGCACACAGGATATGCAGCCGGCGGCGTCTCAGACCTGCACACCTCTGGCTGTCACTGGCCGGTGTGCGCCCGTGAACCAGGGAGATTACAGAGAAAAGAAATGGGTAGCAGCAGCCAGGCCCGCTCTGCAAGCACAGGGCGGCGCACACGCCTCGGCCCGGCGGGTAGGGGACAGTGCGCTAGCTGACGGGAGGTGCCTGGAGGAGAAGCAACCTCGCACTTCCTGCTACAGGGGTGCGGCCCCCCCCCCGCTGTCTGGCCCCCTGAGGTTCACCTACAGAGAGCTGCTCCCAGTCCCTCCGAGGGACCCGTCAGAGGCCAGGGGTGAGGGCCCCCTCCTCGCCTTCACACGGAGCTAGACGTTTCAGAGACCAGGACCACTCAGGACGATAAGCTTTTCAAAGTACAGACTGAGAAAGGGGGTGGGGGGGACCCTCCCATCGTCCCCTGGAGAGGTAAGCCTCTTGTTTATTTTTAAATATGTTTTTATTGATGTCAGAGAGGAAGGGAGAGGGAGGGAGAAAGATGGAGGGAGAGGGAGAGGGAGAGAGAAACATCAACGATGAGAGAGAATCATGGACCGGCTGCCTCCTGCACACCTCACACTGGGATGGAGCCCGCCACCCGGGCCTGTGCCCCGACCGGGAATGGAACCCTGACCTCCTGGGTCCTGGGTCAGCGCTCCCCGCGGAGCCCGGTGTACCGGGTGGAGTGAGCCCGGAGAAAGGGGGGCGCAGGGAAACAGTTCCGAGTCCTCGTGGGACCGTGATGGAGTCGCACGTTTCACTGGCGACGGGTCCCGGTCAGTCCGTTGTCTTCCTCACCGCCTCACCCCGCCAGCCGGGTCCCTGGAGAGCCATCCCCACCCCACACGCAGGACGACGGGGAGGGCAGAGGCTCTGGCCCAGCAGCGGCCAACCGTCCACCACTGACCACCGACCGTCAACCGCTGACCGCCGACCACTGACCACCGACCGTCAACCGCTGACCGCCGACCGCGGACCGCTGACCGCCAACCGCTGACCACCGACCGCTGACCACCGAGCGCCGACCACTGACCGCCAACCGCTGACCACCGACCGCTGACCGCCGACTGCCAACCACTGACTGCCAACCGCTGACTGCCAACCGCTGACCGCCGACCACTGACCGCCGACCACTGACCGCTGACCGCCAACCGCCGACCACCGACTGCCAACCACTGACCACCGACCGCGGACCGCCGGCTGCCAACCACTGACTGCCAACCGCTGACTGCTGACCGCTGACTGCCAACCGCCGACTGCCGACCGCCGATCGCCAACCGCTGACCACCGACCGCTGACTACCGACTGCCGACCCCTGACCGCTGACTGCCAACCACTGACCGCCGACCGCCGGCGTGAGCCTCTGCCTGGCGCGAACGGGCCCTGGAGCCGGGTCCCAGGTGCAGGCGGTAGAGGAACTGCCGGTCCCGGCTTGGGGGAGGGGAGCTGAACGCTGCTCCGTCCTTCGGACCCCAAACCCCAGGCCAGCTCCAGAGCGCAGCTTGGTCTCCTGACCTCCGACCCCCCAAGCACACGGGCTTCGCTGCGCTGGCCCCGGGGCCGCGGCCTGAGCGCGGGCGGTGGGCCCGGCTGGCGCTTTCACAGAAACCGTTTCTCCAGCGGCAGTTTTCTTGGGGAGAAAGCGCGGCCGCTTCCCTTCTGTCCTCACGGCGGGGGGAAGTGAGGGGCAGGAAGAGAGCAAGGGGGGGACCTGGCGGGTCTGCCTTGGGGTGCTGGGCCCTGAGCCTGGCTCCTGGTTTCACCGCCACGAAGCTCCGCCTGGCTCCCTGGGCGCCTCACCGCATTGGCCAAACCCGGCAGCGAGAAGGACAAAGATTTGCATCTCACCGTCCAAGGTCAGAAGGTCCAAGGTCAGAAGGTCCAAGGTCAGAAGGTCCAAGGTCAGAAGGCCCACATCCTGGGGCGACGCGGAGAGGCGGGCAGCGCCCTGTGCTCCTGGAGCCTCTGGGAGGCCCCGCCTCCCGCCTCCCCCTTTCTCGCCTCAGTCTGCCGCTCATTGGCTCCCGCAGCCGCCCCCCCCTCGTGGGGAAGCCGGGATTACAGGGCACACCTGCTGCCCACAGCTGGCCGCACGCGAATCCATCCCGCCTGCAGCCTGCACCGCCCTCTCTCTGCCGCTCGGCACTCACAGGGCGGGGCCAGGGCACGGCGCCCACCACCCGGCGCCCTCTCTCCTGCCAAAGTGACGGCCCCCGAGGAGGCAGGAGATGACCCGTGGGCGCGGGTGGGCGGCCCCCGATCAAGGAGGCAGCCCCTGACCATAGAGAGCCACCCGCTTGGGGTCAGTCCCGAGGGTCACCTTGGGGTCAGTTGCAGGCCAGGTCGGCCCGCCCTGGTTCTCTCTTCTCTCGCCTTTTTCTTTTGCAAAATCACCCCCTTTAGGCGAGAAGACCGTCCAGACACGGGGCGACCCGTCGACGCGAGAGGCTCGGGAGCCCGTGTCTCCCGCTCAGCAGGCGCCTTGTCTTCGCTCCTGGCGGGGCGTCTGCATGGAGGGGTGTCAGGGGTTCGGGGTGGGGGGCGTGGAGTGAGGACTCAGCTGGAGCGGGAGGCTGTGGCTGGCGTGGTGCTGAGCCCAGGTGCGGGCGCACACTCACATGCGACCCCCGCCCCGGATTCCTGGCCCTGTCACTGGGAGACGCCACCGGGACGGATGGAGAGGGCGCCAGGGCTGCTCAGAGTGACAGGAACTTGCCACTGGCCCCCGTGTCCACACGGCGGCCGGCGAGGCCACGTGCCCTCTCTCTGCCCAAAGGAACGGCATTTCAGTCCCAGACCCCCGGCCACGAGCGAGGGGGGCAGCTGCCTTTCCGGGACACAGGGAGCACGGCCGGGGGGGGGGGGGAGGGCACCCCAGAGGGGCTGGGGGCCCGGCCATCCTCGCTCCATGTTGGTGGCCATGGAGATCAGCGCGCACGTGACTGCCTCGGAGGGAAGAAGCGCGTTTGTTCTGAAACCGCATCGCCTAGCAACCACGGAGGCAGCCGCTGCTCCCCGCAGCTCAGGCCACGCGGCCGCGTCCTGGGAGTGCGGCTCCGGGTCTCCGCTCGCAGACAGGCCCGCAGCCTCGCATATCCCCGGCCGTGGCTTTCCGGCTGAGCACGCGGCGGCGGGCGCCCAGGAAGGATGGGACGGGAGAGGCCCCAGACTGCGTGGGGAGCAGGGAAACATGTAAATTACCTGCCTGGCTTAGCCCATTTCTGTTTGCTTCGGGGAGAGCCTGCTCTCTCCCTCCCCCCTGTAGAGTCTCCCTCGCTTCCTCTCCCTCCCTCTCCTCTCAGGACCAATCCCCTGTGATAAAGGGTCATGTGCAAAAGGACCCTGATGGCAGCATGACCAGGAACCGCTGGTTGCTATGACGGGCACTGACCACCAGGGGGCAGATGCTCAACACAGGAGCTGCCCACTGGTGGTCAGTGCGCTCTCCCAGGGGAAGGGGGGTGGCAGGTGGACATCCCCCGAGGGCTCCCAGACTGCAAGAGGGTGCAGGCCGGGCTGAGGGACACCCCACCCCCAGTGCACTGGCCTCCGGTCCTATCTAATGGGACCACCACTCCCTCACAAAGATGGCTGCACCCACAGCTGAGGCCAAATTCCCTTAAGGAGCCTTAACGAGCAATCAGCAGGGGCCTGAGGCTCTGCCCTCAGGGCTTGACAGGGGAACTCAGGCTGTGCTCCCCACCCAGCGGAACTTAACGGGCGACCTCAAGGTGCACCCCCAGTGCTGGGTCAGGGGAACTCAGGCCATGCCCTCCGCCCTGAGGCCCAGCTCTGTTGCCCCAGAGCCAGGCTGGAGGACCTGAGGCTGCGCCCGCCCACCTGGCAGGGCTTGATGGGAGACCTCAGGCCATGCCCCCCGCCCAGTGAGGCTTGACAGGGGATCTGAGACTGTGCCCCCGTCAGGTAGCTTGATGGGGGACATCAAGGCATGTCCCCCGCCTTATCTGGGGGACCTCAGGTCATGCCCTCCATCCTGGCGCCAGGCCAGGGGACCTGAGGCTATGCCAAGGGTGGGACTGGCTGGGTCTGGGTCTCACGTGATTTTGAGGCGCATGTGGGTGGGTGGGGACTCGACTCTGGGTCCCCCTTTTAATGTGCATGAATTTCGTGCATGGGGCCGCTAGTCAGGTATGAAATCCTCAGATACACACACTCAGGTGCCCAACCAACGAAAGCTAAGTCTTTAAAAATTTCTGCCTCAAACATTTCCCTAAGATGACGATGCTCAAGACTCATCAGTGGAAAACAGAGCAGTGGATCCTCAGAAATGAAAAACAGAGTGACCATGTGACCCGGCACCCCACTTCCCTGGGGTTTCTCGGGAGAAACTAGAACACCAATCCCAACGGACACCCGCCCCCCGTGCTCACTGTGGTGTCCTTGACAACGGCTTCGGGTGGGAAGCCGGGGACGGCCATCGCAGGTGGGGGCGCACAGTGGATGGACTGTGCTGGGTCATGAAAAGGAAGGAAACCTTATCTGTGTGCCGGCGTGGGGGGACCGGGCAGGAGGTGAACGGTCCGGTCCGAGGAAGACAAACTCCATGGGATTCCGCTGCCCGCGGAACCTGAACCCCAAACACACCACAGGACAACAGAAGCGAACTCACAGATACAGAGAGAGCACAGGGCTGGGGGAGGGCTGGGGAAGGTGAGGGAGGAGGAAGTTCCAGGCGGCCCAGCCGGCACCGAGCGCGGTCCTCACAGTCACGCTGACCACACGTCCCAGGCTGCAGGGGGTCTGCGGGGCCCCAGGCTTGTTGGGGGGTCACTGTCAGTCACGTGCGTGTGCACGTTAAGGTGGTGAGGGCCCTTTGGCTTGGTCTTTTTTTTATTTTTTAAATATATTTTATTGATTTTTTACAGAGAGGAAGGGAGAGGGATAGAAAGTCAGAAACAGCAATGGGTGAGAGACATCGATCAGCTGCCTCCTGCACACCCCACACTGGAGATGTGCCCGCAAGCAAGGTACATGCCCCCGACCGGAATCGAACCTGGGACCTTTCAGTCCGCAAGCCGACGCTCTATCCACGGAGCCACACAGGTCTCGGCTGCTTGGTCTTTTTAAAAGTTGAACGTAGTGACACTGGTGTGCACAACCCTGCAGGCTCCGCGTGGACAATTAACACAGCCTCCTCTGCACCTGGCACGCGTGCCCATCACCCCAGGCAAGGAGCCTTTCCGTCCCATCACCCCTTCCCGACCTCCACCAACTCCCCCTCCTTCCGGCCTTGGCCACACTGCGGTCTGTGTCCGTGGGTCACGCAGAGATGGCCTCGGCTGATCCTTTCGCCTCCTTTATCCAGTGGGTGGGGTGTCGGCGCCGCCCGGGACAGGGCAGTGCAGGTGGGACACCCGAGGGGGCCCAGCACATGGGGACAGAGGGATGGCCTCGACTCCACGCGTGATACAGCGCCCGTGTTCGTACGGCCTGGCGTGCAGGAGCCTCATGCCGGTCATAGCGCTTCGTCCTCACGTGGGTCACAGCGGGCGGTACAGGGCCCCCTACCCGCGGGCACACAGGTCCCCCCCACCCCCCACTAGCACACAGGTCCCTCCCACCCGAGGGCTGGACTGCCAGGGCGGCCCCACTCTCTGTCGCCGGGAGTCCCTCGGGGGGTGGGCACAGGGGTGTGTGGTTGTGGGGTGGCCTCCGGTGGGGAGAGGGCTCTTCTCGAGCCCGGAGCGTGGCCTCCCAGCAGGTGGAGGAGGACTTCCTGGTGGCCTCCAACCTGGACAGGGAGGATGTGGGGGGGGCGCGGGCTGACACGTTCCCCACTTGGGGAGGGGACCAGGGACCGGCAGCTTGGGATGGGCCCCGGGCAGAGGGCACAGTGACCAGAGGCCGGCTGTCTCCGATGGCGGCAGAAGCCTCCTGACGGACGTCCCTCTGTCTGGAAGGGGCAGGGCCTCGTTCAGAAGCCTGACCTCCCTGCAGAGGCCCGTCTCTCACGGCCCCGGGCTCTGATGCCCCTCGGTGAATCCACATCACCTCCCAGCTGAGGCTCACCCGCCTCAGGCAGGCCTAGCCGGTGCGGCTCAGTGGATAGAGCATTGGCTTGCGGGCGGAAGGGTGATCACCGCCAGGACCTCACCCCTCGATCCCTCCCCTGCAGCAGGGACTCTGACCCACGGCCTGTTTGATGCCAGCGGCCGCGGCCGTGGGACCCAGCCTGTGTCCCCGCTCCGGGCGGCGGGCTGAGGTGGAGATGCTGGCGATGCCTGGTGTCTTCCTGCTTCCTTTCCCACCATCTGCGTGGGTCAAACCAAGAGGGAGCGGGCTCCTCGCCCCTCGCAGCACCGGGCACAGGGCGGACCGACCGCCTGTGTGGACGGAGCCAGAGTGCTCCCCGCAGCTCCGAACGGCGCTCAGGAGCAGCCAGCCAGCCACCCGCCCATCATCGGCCCTGCGTCCGCCCCGCCGCCCCTGGCAGGAAGGGAGCGGCGATGAAGACCTCCGGTCTCCGGTATTAAATATTGATCCGCGGACAGCGCGGGCGCGGGGTGAGGACGGCCGTCTCCGGAATGAGGGGAGACGCGCTGCTCGGGCCGGGCTGAGCGTCATTTCTTGTTGAGACGCCGGACGGACAGACGCGCCGGTGAAAGATGATGTCCGGGCGGCCGTCGCGGCCGCGGTGCGCGGCGAGCGGGCGCCGTGTGCCGCCGGGCGGGTTTGGCGTGGCGTGCGGCTTATTGAAGTGTCAGGAGGCGCCGCGCTCTTCCACTCCAGTCCTGACGGCTTTCTCCGATGCTGTCACTCCTCATCAGGGCGACGGGCAGGACGGAGGCGGCGGGGGGGCGAGGGGCCGCTGCCCCGGGCTGTCTCTCTCCTGCCCCCCCATGTCCTCCTCCCCCGGGCCTTTCCAGCAGCCTCTCCCTGCCGCTGCCGCACCCATCAGGGCTTTTATAAAGGGCGTCGGTGGCGATGCATACAGCAGCACATCCTCTGATTAAACTGGCCTCTGTCTCAGCCCCAGAGAAGCCGCCTGAACCCCAGGGAGGGGAGCCGGAGAGGGACCTACAGCCGGGCCATGGTAGCCACCGTGGCGACCCCCCTGAGACCGGGGTCAGGACACCTGTCACTGTAGGCAGGGGGACGCCCCGGGCCAGGCTCACCGCCAGACCTCTGGGCGCCTGTGCCTTTTTCGAGGGGCCCGTTCAACGGGACGTGGTGTCTCCGGGAGGTCGTCTCTGCTCAGGGCGAGGCGGAAAACACGGGGCTGGCGGGGGGGGGGGGGGAGACCTGCAGGCCCCCCCAGAGGTGCGTGTGCCGGCGCTCCGGAGCGCTTACTTTACAAGCCCGCTCCCTGGGGGCTGGCGGCCTGGAGGTGCCCACCGCCTGGAGGTGCCCGCCCCCCGCAGACCAGGCCGGGCCTCGGCGGCGGCTGCCCGGGCTTCTGGCGGCTAAGTGCCGGGGGGCCTGGCCGCCATAAATCAGCGTCAGGCGGTGTTTTTCTCTGTATCGGCAGCATCTGCAGGCGCGGGGGGCTTCTCATGTTGGGGAGGAGCCCGCACGGTCCTCGGGCGGCGATAAGAGGACGGAGTGTGTTGTGGATCGCGCTAATAACGGGGATATTACCAGCCATTCATCTTCCTGCCTCCAGGCTGAGCCTCCTCCTGAGGGAGGGAGAGCAGCGGGCCGGCCCGGCCACCAGCGGGGTTCCGTGGCTGCGCGCCCGCCCGGGAACCGGGAGGTCAGGGGTCCGTTCCCGCGCGGGGCGCAGGCCCGGGTTGCGGGCTCCGTGCCCAGAGTGGGGCGCGCAGGCGACTGGCGGGTGGTGGTTCTCTCTCTCAACACGACAAAAACATATTAACTTGATCGCAATGAAGGCGGCCTGGTGACAGCCGCTCACCGCCTGTCCCTCTTAGTGAAGCCAGGCCAGCCGCGTTACCGGCCTCCGGGCGAGCCAGGCCCGAGGGGAGGAGGGGAGAGCCGCTCGGCGCTGCTCTGTGAGTCGGAGCCATGACCCCCGCCCCCCACCCCCCGCACGCACCCCCTCCTCTCCGCACAATGGGACTCAGCGTGAGAGCCGCACCAAGGCGGAGGCAAATGTCGTGACTCCCAAGACGGCCCGAGAGGGGCTCGCTGATGGATTTGCCTTGAGAACAGCCTGCTTCTCTCCCAGCTTTTTTTTAATTTTATATATTTTATTGCTTTTTTACAGAGAGGAAGGGAGAGGGATAGAAAGTCAGAAACATCAATGAGAGAGAGACATCGATCAGCTGCCTCCTGCACACCCCACACTGGAGATGTGCCCACAACCAAGGTACATGCCCCTGATCGGAACCCGGGACCTTTCAGTCCGCAGGCCAACACTCTATCCACTGAGCCACACCAGTCAGGGCTCCCAGTTTTATTACAGGAGCCACTGGCAGCCTCATCCCCCGCCAATACGCGTCTCTCCCGGGCTCTGCACACACGGAGCAGCCAGAGCGGGTTCCCAGGAGTCTGAGACCCCTCTTTGTGCTCGGGGGTCAGGTGTGAACCCCGGGAGCGTGTGCGCCGAGTCGGGGAAGCGTGTGTGAACGCCCGCTCAGCAGTCCTGCTCGCAGGAGCCGCGCACCAGCCTCGGGGCTGTGCCCGCCGCACGCTGGCGCCGCGGGCCTCAGAGGACGTGGCGCGGGGAGGGGCCTTTCATGTCCTCTCGCTCTGATCTCGCTCCCTGCCGCTGACAGCGAGTGACACGCTCCCGCCTGGATCGGAGGTGACGGTGGGCCCGTGCCTTTTACATCCCAAATGCACACAGAGCGGGAGATCTTTTTCTAAAAAGTGTGTTTGTGTTGACTTCAGAGAGGAAAGGAGAGGGAGAGAGAGAGAGAGATAGAAACACCCATGCTGAGAGAGGATCACGGATCGGCTGCCTCCCGCACGCCCCCCATTAGGAACGGAGCCTGCCACGCGGACCTGTGCCCTTGGCCAGGAGTTGAATCGTGACCTCCCGGTTCACAGGTTGGCGCTCAACCACTGAGCCACGCCAGCCGGGCATCGTATGTGGTCTTTACGCTGATGTTTGAGAGAGTGTGGTAGACGGAGCGATCAGAGGTGGGAGGAAAGTGTTTCTGTGGAATACACTCCAGTTCAGGAAATGCAGCGATGGAGTGTTTGAAAGAGCAGGAAGGCAGAGAGGAAATAAGGAACTGTTGGTTCAGTGCATGGCAAACTCACTCCTCAGTGTGGCCCACAGTAGGCCTTCAGTGTCACACAGTAGGGCCGCATTTCTGCATCTGCCTTGGGTTTGGACAGAGAGTGGTCTCCTCAGGGGTGAGTGCACTGTGTACCCCACACAGCAGCGTCTGAAGTGGGAGATGTGCCCTCCCTCCTTGCCGGGAGGAGGGGGAGCTGGCCCAGCCCAAGCCCTGGCGGACGGGTAATGCTCTCTCTGCCGGGCACGCTCCAGGGTCGGGGGGGGGGGTATTTCCCAGAGGACGGTAACCGCCTCCAGCCCTCCCCAGCCTCAGCCGCCAGAAGCACCCGATCCCGGTTTCGCTGCTGTGATCACGACACAGTGACTGGGCTGCTCCCTGCGGCTCAGCGGCCATCTCGGTGTGCAGCTCAGAGCCCTCTCCGCGGCCAGCTGCATCTACTACACCGGCCCTCGCGGACGAACGCGCCTGCACTCTGAACGACATGCCCTCCCTGTGCTCACACTCGCGCTCACTTCTGCGCGTGGAAGCAGGACCGCCGAGCTGGGAGTCCCTGAGGCAGAGACCTGGGAGGGGGGTGCAGAGTGTCTGAGGGTCCGCAAACCCTGGTTTCACGCACATGCGGCGAAGTTCCAGGCCACCACCTGCTCGAATACCTAGACGCTGCTTGCATACGGGACCATCCTGTGACACGTGATGCTGCTGAGTGTGGCTGGCGGGTCGCTCCCCGGAGACCGACAAATACTGCAAACCCATGAGCACACTGTCCCTCTCCCACGTCAGGGACCTGGGCCCGGTCATGGCCGGGACCAGAGGCGCGACAGGAGGAGCAGCGGGGCCTGATGGGTCTTCCCGGCGTCTCCATGAGCCCATGGAAACGCGCTGCGAGCACCGCACCGCCCACCAGAGGACTCGCCCGCCTCCTGCTGCATCTAAGCATGTGGCTGTCACACGCGGTCCCCGGAGTGGAAATCTAAGTATGTTCTCACGGGGAAGTGTGCAGGGCAATGTCCACTCAACGCATGTGTGCGTTATGTCCCACATGTGTCTGTGCTCCCTGGGGCTTTGCATGTCTCTGATTCTCATTCGGGGGGCGGGGGGGCTGGAATTTGTGAATATATGCACTGGCCCCCACACCTGGCTGCACCCCGGCGTCACTGGCATGACGTTGCACTAGGAACTGACGCCATTACGGCTTCCGCAGAAACACACCGCGGGGCCTGCCCGGCCCGTCAGGGTTCGAACTGCCGTTCACGTTTTTAACAGCCTCCATCCCTGCGCGCTCTGGCTCAGCGGTGCCGGCGAGGTGCGGGAACGCCACGCTCTGGGAGGTGGCCATGTCTCACGGGAAGGTTGTGGCACGGGGACGGCTCGCGCTAGGCTCCAGAGGCTCGGGCGCCCGCGCTTGTCGCCGGGAACCCTGGGGTTTGGGCTCCGGAGCCAGTGGTGTGGCTCCTGCGCCCAGAGTTCGTCCCTGTCCCGGTTCGCCCGCTGCCAAACACGGGGGGCAGCTCGGCTCCCGGCTGAGGGGGAGCGGACGGCACTTCTTCCCCAGCCGGTGGGACCACACCCCCCCCCCCCCCCCCCCGGGGCCTCTGCTCCAAAGACAAGCGCTGAGGGTGACACAGGCGGAGCTGGGCGGGGGCGGCACACGGCCTGGCGTGAGGATGATGATGGTCCAGGAAACAGTGACACTTCGCCGTGTCCAGGCGCCTTTACCTCGCCGGCCCTCCGTCCGTCCCTGAGAAATATGTAACCTTTGCCTCCCAGTATGTATGCGCGCGCGCGCGCGCGCACACACACACACACACACACACACACACATGTACACACACACACACACACACACAGGATGTCTTCCCAAAACTGCATCCCCACTTTGACAGCTGGCCCTGTTGCTGAGAACGCAGGCTGTTCACAGTGCGCCCCATCTGGGGGCACACGCACCCGCACAGATGCGCTTTGTAAGTGAAGGGGAGACTTGCTTCTTCCCGCACTCCGGCGGCCCTGACGGCAGGGACGGGGCCCCTCCAAGTGCCCCAAGCACAGAGGGAAGGTGCCTCACACCACCGGCTTCAGGCTGAGGATGCCCCGGGACCTGGCTCACGACGGCCGGCGTGCGGGGGCCCAGGTGGCCGCCCAGGGCTGAGCCGCTGCCAGGCCGGGGGCACAGGTGGCCCGGCACAGCTTCCTAGCGGCACGTTGGGCATCGCTGCCCCGCTTCGCTCCGAGCCCCGCAGGCGGCACCCAGCTCCACCTGGGAGCAACTGGCTCAGCTTCACGCTCATCACCCAACCCCAACCCCAACCCCAACCTAAACCCCAACCCAACCCAAACCCAACCCCACCCAAACCCAAACCCAACCCCAAAGCTCAGGCCGAGCTCCCACATCTACCCCCAGACCCCACGGCACTGGGCACCCACGGCCGAGGTGCCCACCATCGGTCCCAGACCCAGGGCCCTCCTGGCAGGAGCCTGGCGGGGGGAAGGCAGCCCTCGCACCATCTGTCTGTCTGTCTGTCTGTCTGCACACCTCCTCCCCGCACAGCAGGCGCTCGCCAGCCTGAGCTGATTGGCCTGCAGGTTAAAAAAGGAATTACACCGAGCTCCCTGGGCGGGCTGGCTACCCGCCCTCTGGCCTTCCCCTGCGCTGCCTTTAATGCAACTGAAAGCAGACTCCATGGTGAGAGGTGAGACGGTCAGACACCGGCCTCCATCTCTCCTGTGAGTTTACCTGGGGCGTCAGCATGGAGGGCAGGAAGCCACGTGTGGGGGTGCAGGCTGCCTCAGCTCCTGCTCCCAGCTCCCCTCAGCCCGCTCACCTGAGCGCCTCCGCTGAGGATGCCTCACCCCCCAACGCCCCCGACGACACCCAGCTTACAAGGGTGAAGTGCCTGCACCAAGGAGCCAGGCGGGCTGAACGGTGAGAATCGGAGAACTGTGGCGATTCTCCTGAAGGCTGGCTAAGGGCTGACGGTGTGAAGGATGCACCAAATGACAGTCTCGGGGCGGCTGGTCCCCAAACACACTGCGCGGCTCTCTGCGGAGGGAGAACTCTCCGGGGCAGAGCGCGCTGATGGAGCAGCTCCACTCACTCCTCGGGGACACGAGCCTGCGGGGCCCCAGGGGTGGGATGGGAACGGAACACAGCTCGGAGGCGCCCCTGGGGCGTGCAGAACTGGGGCGACTGCCGAGGGCTGGGGCTGGGACCCAGAGGCACGGGGAGGGGGCTTCCCCCCCGGGTGGGTCTCACTCCCTCCGAGGCTGGGACCCAGGGACCCGGCCCAACAGACAGCCAGCGTTCTCTCTGCTGCCTGACGCCTCACAGATGTTCCCCACTGCCGGGCCCGGGGGCTCCCTGTGTCTTGGGGGGCCCCCATCCCGCGGCCACATCCCTGGCCTCAGGAGGCAGAGGGCACGGAGGCGGTGGAGGCTCTGACCTCCAGGCCGGCAGGTTCCGGCCACCGAGGGGAACACGACCTGGGAGACGGAACGGAAACCTCCTGGCCACTCGGAGGGACCCCGAAATAGTCACCAAAAGTGAGGCCACGTCCTGAAGCGCGTTCTCCCCACCATTCTGTCTCTTTTTAAATATTTTTTTAATTGATTTCAGAGAGGGGAGGTGGGAGGGAAAGAGAGACAGAACCATCAACGATGAGAGAGAACCATGGATTGGCTGCCTCCTGCACGCCACACACTGGGGACCGAGCCCGCAACCCGGGCCTGTGCACGCCCCCCCTTATTTATGCTAAAATGCCACTTCCTCCTGATGCGCTCTAATCAAAAGCAGCTCATCACCAACATTAAAACGCCCAGCGAGACCAGACCGCTGTGAGCCGGCCTGACCGGCCAAGTGCACGCAATTAGGAAGACCTTTCGCAGGAAGCGCTCCATTTGTTGACTTTCAATTAAAGTGACGAGAGCCACAGAGGGAGGGACAGGGGACCTGTCGCCTCCCGGTGACCCCTGGGGGCGCGGGCCCGCCTGGCGGGCGCAGGTGAGCGGTGAGCAGGGGGCAGCTGACACCGGCTAATTGGGGAAGACGCTGCCCTCTGACCCCGTGGCACAGGAACAGACACAGCCGCCGGCGGCTGCGGAGCTGGGCTGACAGGAGGCAGACACAGGGGGTGCGGGGCCAGGCTTTGCTCTCGCCCTGAGCCCCAACGCGGCGCCCTGGCGCCTTTGTTTGATGGGGAGACCCAGACGGTCCCCTTCCAGGCGTTAACGGGTCAGTCTCCCCACAGAGCTGATTGCCACGCGTGGGTCCCGCGGAACCCTCCCAACCATCCTCCGTTTCTAAACAGACCCAGAGCTGTCCGGCCGCGTCCGGCTCCTATTTACCGAGAATCATAGGCCAGCCAATGTCCGACGTCCACGGTCATTGGAAATCATTGGGTCAGTTAGATGCATTGGGTCTCGGGCCGAGAAGCAGGCACGGCATGTTGGGGACCAATCACACTCATGCTTCAGAGTGGGGCTGCCTCCGACTCCCCAGGAAATCAACGTAGTTCCCAGGAAGCAGGGTCTCAGCTCAGTCCAAGGGCAGCCAGCCGCCACGCTGCCTCTCCCGTGAGGCCTTAGCACAGGAGGTGACAGGTCTCCTGGTAACACCCCTTCCCGAACCGTCCGGGCGGGGACTCGGGGGACATCACCAGACGAAGCACCCGTCACCACGCCTGTGCCCTGGCCTGCCCAGCTCCCACCTCTTCGCAGGCACCTGTCCTCTCACTCCGGGGCGACGGCGGGCCCCCCTATGCTGGTGTGCGGAGTGATCGAGTCCTGTCTTCGGAGCAGGGCCCGTGGACCCGGGTGGGTGGGACAGCGCGCTGACTGGCGACTGGGGACAAGGCTGAGGGCACCGCCGTTCACACATCCGTCCTTTCTGCAAAGCGGCCTTTGAGCTTGCGCTGCCGGGGTGTGGCGGGCCGGCACGGCCCTGGCATGCTCAGCCCCAGGGCGCCTTATGTGCCGCCGGCTCAGCCAGGTGCGGGGACCCTGAGTGGGGCGGTGAAGGATGGAGCAGACAGACAGACAGACAGAGAGGGACGCTGGGTCTGGGTGCGACCTGTCCTCCCTGGTGGAGAGCCAGCGACAGTGCCGCGGACGACCGGCTGCGTCTTTACTTCACAACCGATGCCACGAGGCAGAGGAAGGGCGGCTAGGATGCTGACCGCTTTCTCGTGGGTTTCTAATATGTATATTTTTATTTTTATTGATATTTTACAGAGAGGAAGGGAGAAGGATGGAGAGTTAGAAACATCCAGGAGAGAGAGACATCGATCAGCTGCCTCCTGCACACATCCTACTGGGGATGTGCCCACAACCAAGGTACATGCCCTTGACCAGAATCGAACCTGGGACCTTTCAGTCTGCAGGCCGAAACTCTATCCACTGAGCCACACCGGTTTTGGCTCTCGTGGGTTTGATCTGCTTAACCACACGCACCTGAACTCGGTCAGCCACGTCCCTCAGGCAGTGGCCAAGTGTTGGGACACAGGGTCACGCTGACACCCCAGCTGTGGGCGATCAGGTGCGGGAGGCTCTGCCCTCCAGGCTGGGCTGGCACGTGGCCATGAGCAGACTGAGCCCTCTCCTCAGTCCGAGGCTTGAACCTGCGCAGATACTGTGGCCGCTCTCCACACATAGGAAGATCCCTCTGGTCATACCTGAGATGACTTGGGGGTCAGAGCCTCCTGGGGAGCAGCGGCAGAGGCCCCCCCACGAACACCAGCCCCTCAGGCTGACGATTCAGGGTCGCGCGCGGGACCAGGCCCACCGCGGCCCACTGGTCCACATCACGCTGGTTAATAAAGCCAAACTGCCTCCAGGAGCAGGATCTGTGCTGCAGGCTCTGAGGGCTCGGAGGTGGCTTAAAAATACAGTTTCTTCCTAACAATTCATCAGATCGATTCTGCAGACGCTTCCAGAAATTGTAGGAAAGCAGTAATTTTCCAAATGTGTGCAGACCGACGCAGCAATTTACAAATGAGAGACTTTGGGGTGGCGAGGGACAAGCAGTGAGCGGAGGGTGGCCTCGCTGCCCCCTGCCCTGCTGAGGGACTTTCTCCCCGCTCTCAGGTGCCTTCAGCGATCTCACGGCAGCTTTGGGGGGTGGTAAGTGTTATGTTAACGATTGCATCTAGCTGAAACCGGTGTGGCTCAGTGGACAGAGCGTCGGCCTGCAGACTGAAAGGTCCCAGGTTCTATTCCGGTCAAGGGCACGTACCTTGGTGGCGGGCACATCTCCAGTAGGGGGCGAGCAGGAGGCAGCTGATCGATGTTTCTCTCTCATCGATGTTTCTGACTCTCTATCCTTCTTCCTTCCTCTCTGTAAAAAAAAAAAATCAATATAATATATATATTTTTTAAAAAGATTGCATCTACATGTATTATTTCAGAGAGGAAGGAAGAGGGAGAGAGAGAAACATCCATGATGAGAGAAAACCATAGACCGGCTTGCCTCCTGCACGCCCCACACTGGGGATCCAGCTGGCAACCCGGGCCTGTGCCCTGACCAGGAATCAAACCCTGACCTCCTGGTTCATAGGTCGACGCTCAACTACCGAGCCATACCCGGCTGGGCCAGGATACTCTTATTTGGAGAGACTATCTATGATCATGTTTTGGGGTGAAATGCTCTTAAACACAGGAGATACAGGGCGCTAACTGAATCCGGAGTTTGGGGTGAGCACCCTTTTTCTGGTTTGGGGAGGGAAACTCATGGACAGCGCTGAAACGCGGGGTAGATGAACTCACGGATGAAAGACACAGCAGAGGAACGTAATGAAGGATGCGCGTGTCTGCTGGGGAGACATCGGTGTTACAGAGCTGTCTGTATTGCATGTGCCCGGGTCATATTTCCAGGGGAAGGTTAGCCCATCGGATGGAGGAGAACTTGACTCACAGGGTGGGAAGAGTCTGATCTGGTTGAGAATACTTCCACTTAATAACCTGTGTCCTGCTTAGAAAATCAACCTCAAAACAGGGTGGGGCGGGGGGAGGGAGGGGGCATTCTGCTTTTGTGTAAAAGGCTGCGGGGTCATGAGCTCACCACACTGAGGAAAAACAAACCCTTTCCAACCGGAATGTGAACAAGAAACGCTTTTCCTTCCACTTAATGACCGGCTTCCCGCTAGGACGCTGCCCTGCAGGGGCATCCTGGAAGAAGTGAACAATTAGCTTGATTTCCTGTTGAATTTGGAGCCCGAGACTCAGTGTGTGACCTATTAAAAGCGGGAGATAATTCCTCGGAAACCATGTCCTCGTCTACACGGGAGGCGGGCAGGGCAGGTGAGAAGTCGGCGCGTAACGCAGCCACCCCCGTGCGGCCGGTGAGCTCCGGAGAGCAACCGGGCAGGGCCTGGGCCACTAGGAGGGAGCCCTCTCCCACGGGGCGGCCGAGACCCCAGTCCCCTCCTCGTAGGAAGCGCAGGACTGACGGAGGAAACGCCACCCGGTTTTAAAACGAGACGGAATTGCTCGGATCTGATGAGACACGGAGTGGCGGCACGCGCTGTCACTTGGGGCGACCGGAGAGCGGACAGGCCTCCGCGGAGAGAAGGCAGGAGAGAGGCTTCCCTGAGCTCCAGTCTACCCAGCAGGCTCTCACCGGCTCTGCTCCACACACATACACACCCCCCACACACAGGCACACACCCCACACACACACACCACACACACAGACACACACCACACACACACATCACACACACACACCACACACACAGACACACACAGACACACACACCACACACCACACACACACACCACACACACACCACACACACACCACACACACACCCACCACACACACACACACCACGTGTCTGGCCCCAAGAAACAGAATGTAAAGTGGGGACTCGATTGAGTAAAAGGTGTCCTGCCCAGAGCTCCCCGGAGAAACACCGCGTTCACCCACAGGAGGATCTAGAAAACAATGGTCTCACTCCGGAGATACCGCTACTTCCTTCTGAATTACTTGGAACAGGGGCTGGGGCACCACCTCCGCCCCCCC
>JAAGEH010000394.1:427298-461002 GCA_011751065.1 Lasiurus cinereus
GCCCCCCCTCGCCCTCCTCCTGCTCTAGGCGCACTCACACCGCCCCTCCTCGCCCTCCTCCTGCTCTAGGCGCACTCACACCGCCCCCCCTCGCCCTCCTCCTGCTCTAGGCGCACTCACACCGGCCCCCCCTCGCCCTCCTCCTGCTCTAGGCGCACTCACACCGCCCCCCTCGCCCTCCTCCTGCTCTAGGCGCACTCACACCGCCCCTCCTCGCCCTCCTCCTGCTCTAGGCGCACTCACACCAGCCCCTCCCGCCCTGCCTGCGCCTCCTGCCTCTGGCTTAGCCTCACGTTCACGCCGGGCAGTGGTGCTGGGCGCGCCGGCTTCTCCTCGTTCTTCCTCTCTGGTTATGGGTGCTAACTGCCGGGCCCGCTCCACTGGCTGTGATCGGCGCTAGAGTTTCCGCAGGGGAATCGGCATGTACCAGCCTTTCCACGCTTACTCATGCTCACACATGCATGGGACAGATGCTTGCTTTTGAAGTGCGTAAACTTACTTGCAGGGGAGCACAGACTGTGTCTTCAGACCTCAACTCAAATCCTGCCTGCTGCCTGGCCCTGAGGGACGCTGGTCCCCAGCTTCCGTCCCAAACCCGTCAGATTGTGCAAAGTAATGCCCATCTCACGCCTGGCGAGGGCTACGGAAGACAAGGCAGCAGAGTCCATTGATATTTCCTTCTACGGAGGCCTGGATGCGGTTGACAGTACCGTGTATGTTTTTAAAAGTATATTCTTATTGATTTCAGAGAGGAAGGGAGAGGGGGAGAGTGGCAGAAACATCAATGAGGAGAGAATCACTGACTAGCTGTCTCCTGCACGCCCCGTACTGGGGATGGAGCCCACAATCTGGGCCTGTGCCCTTGACTCGAACTGAACCTGGGACCCTTCAGTCCCCAGGCTGACGCTCTATCCGCTGAGCCACACTGGCGAGGCCCGGGTGGGTTTTTGTAGAAGAGCCAATCATCATCGTCTCCCCATCTGGGCCCACGTCGCGCAGACAGCACCCACTAGCTAAGGCGCCAGCCCCCTTCTAGTTAACGTGTGACGCCTGGCGCCCCAGAAGGAGCGGAGGCTGCTCCTCTCTCAGGTGACACACCGCTGTTCTTCTCAGGGCAGGGACAGAGCCTCCTTTCTATCAATGAGACGCTCCTTAAGGTTGGTGACCTTCACTGATCGGGAGGGCGCGTGTGGCCGGCGAGAGGGACTGGCACTCGGCTGCTGGCTGTGACCGAGGATGCCCGGTGCCTCCCCGGCGGGTTTTCCATTCCTTCCTGCGGCCGCCCGGGCTGCCTGAGCGGAACTGACCGGGTACCCGACACGCTCGGCTTTTGTGCTTCTTTACCCGAGGGCCATGTCTGTGGCTGGCAGCTCTCTCCCAGCCGGCCACATGGAAATCCCCGGAAGCTCGGCTCCCACGGGCGGAGCGCACAGTGAGCTGGGTTATTCCCCTCGGGTTGGCGGAGACAGGGGTGCGCTCCTCGGGCCCCCAATCCACGCCTCTGCACCCAGCTGCACCTGGAGAACGGGCCCGTGCCTGTGCCCGCCTTTTAGTTCCTGTCTGGGCGCGGCACACGGCGGGCAGGTGCGCTCCCCGTCTTTAGTTTCAAGCCAGGGCACCTGTGGGCCCAGGGGGTGAGTGTAGACACGGATCTGGGACGTGACCGTCGGCTGGAAAAGGGAGGCCCACCCCAGTGGGGTGCTCAGCGGTTAGAGCGCCGGCCCTGGGGCCGAAGGGTCAGGGGTTCCATTCCGGTCACGGGCACGTGCGTGGCTGGTTGCAGGCCCAATCCCAGCCTCTGTCGGGGTGTGTGAGGGAGACGGATGGACAGTCTGGGTCAGATGTCCACACGCCCTCGGTAGAGGGGGATCCACCTGCAGTGTTATGGCGGGGCCTTTAGTTCAGCTGACCCACGAGCCTGAGAAGGTCACGTGACTAGGAGGGAAGCTTTGTCTCGCGGCTGGGGGTCCACCAGCGTGCCGTGTGGGGGGTTGGGTGCGTGTTTGGCCATCAGTGAGTCTCTGCTGCCGTCCATGCCCCCGAAATGCCCAGCACATGCCCTGCCTCATGCGGATCGGGGTCAGAGGACACAGGGGAACCAGTTCCACCCGTCCACGGCCCGGCAAGCGATGGTCACTTGGAGAGAAATGACAGCGAGGCTGCTCCTCGTCTCATCCTGTAACGTTGGGGACCAGACTTGTTTATTTTCATGAAAACCAATTTGGTCTTTATCAGCCCGGCTCAGTCTGTCCCGAGAAGTCAGACTGTGGGCCCCCAACGCCGAGGGTGCCCGCGGCCCAGCGCCTGTGGGGTCCGGTTCTGACGAGCTCTCTTCTGCGGGGACACGGGCGTAGCACGCACATCGCAGGACACCGTTAGCCTGCTGACCCGCCCTTACCTTTGAGATGCTCTCTGCTTGGGGGGGAGGGTTGGCACCGCCTCCTCCTCATCCCCCGCCTCCCTCCCCTCTCCCCCAATGCAGGGCCCACCAGCCCTGCTCTGACTCGGAGGACCACACCCCCTGGGGGTGCTGCACGCTCAGAGCAGGGGGTTGGGTGGCACTGGCACGCTTCGCCTTGGCCACGCTCACCTCCCGCCAGCTGTCCCTTTCCCCTAACACTGCTGGCTGCCAAGCAGGCCATCTGTAGACACGGGAGTGGCAGGACAGGGTTCGCACCACAGGGGTGGTTTTGAAACTCTGCTCTCCCCAGTCCCGAACGCCCCCCGCCATGGCTAGGAGCCCCCGTTCCTTCCTGGTCCCCAGGACTGGGTACGGGTGGATGTCAGTTCCATGCCAGCTTTTTAAAATGCTTTTCTTTCTTTCTTTAAGAATGTGCACCCGGCCGGCATGGCTCAGTGGATGAGCGTTGACCTATGAACCAGGAGGTCAGGGTTCGATTCCCAGTCAGGGCACATGTCTGGGTTAGGGGCTCGATCTCCAGTAGGGGGCGTGCAGGAGGCAGCTGGTCCAGGATCCTCTCCCACCACTTGCCAGAAACCAATCACTGTCTCACTAATAGAAAGTGGATGAGGAACCCGGAAGGCTGGTCAACCTTGAAGCTCTGAAAGGTCAAAGCCAGCCACCCCTATTTAATGGAGACAATGAACTTCCCCATCAAATAATCATGTCAATCCTGACTGATAAAGATAATCTACTTGTTACTGGAATTGCCTGCTTTAGGGCAAAGGGTGTATCCCAAACCTGAATAAAAGGGATGGCAAGGCCAAAGGAAGGTGGTAGTCCTTTCCACTAGAGCAGTGGTTCTCAACCTTCCTAAGGCCGCGACCCTTGCATACAGTTCCTCATGTGGTGGTGACCCCCAACCATGAAATTTTGCTACTGTGATGCATCGTGATGCAAATATCTGCATTTTCCGATGGTCTTAGGCGACCCCTGTGAAAGGGGTCGCGACGCACAGGTTGAGAACCGCTGCACTAGAGGAAGGCTCCCGCCTGGCCCCCCAATATTGCCAAATTAATGCTTTTCTAGTCTCTCATTTCGTTTGCGTGCGGCCTCCTTCAGAACCCGAACCCTGACCCGGGAACCCTGAACCACGCGGGACGTGGAAAGAGGTTCCCACCACCACTGATGTTTCTCTCTCCCTCCCTTCCTCTCTGAGATCAGCACAAACGTGCTTTTACAAAGAACGTGCTTGGGGAGCACGTGCGCACCCCCCCTGGAGCCAGAGGGGCCAACGGGACGGCGTGGCTCCCGGCGGCTGGCGGGCTCCTCTGTTTACTCTACATGTGTTTCCTTTTAATTAAAATGTCACTTTTAATTAAAAATGAAATGTCAAGAAGGAAAGCAACTGGCAGAGTCTGCCGGATGGCGAGGGCTGGGAGCAGACCGGTCGCAGGGAGAGGGGACTTGGAGAGGGTGCGGATAGTAGCTCGCCCCCGTTTCAGAAAAAAACACACACAAAAAAAAACAAACACACAAAATAAAAAACCCATGAAGGCGCCTGGAGAGGCCGGGCTCGCACCCCCGACCGCTGTGCAGCAGTTCCCGTCGTGGAGACGGGCACTGGCTGTGCGGGCAAGGCTTTGTGTGAGCGAGGGGTGCAGTGGGTGCCCGTTCTTCATGAGCGTGGGCAGGAGGGCACCTGCAAACTGTGCCCCACACCCCCGCTGGCTCTTGATGCTTGGACCTTCCAGAAGGCAATGCCTCCGAGTTTAATGCGGAGCTTGTGTTTTGTTCATAGACCTGCTCTGCTCGAGAAGGTTACACATTCTCACCCTCTCCCTCCCACCCCCCGCCTGCCACTGCCCGTTATGAGGGAACCTCCCCAGGCCGGGCAGTTATTCACAACCCCCACATGGGGTCATGGGCACCTTCCCTGCAGATGAGGGTGTGGACACAGGCTCGGGAAGGCAGTGGGTGTGCAGGGCGGGGAGGCTGAGGGGCTGAGCCTCTCCCCAGCAGCCGGACCTGGGCTGGGCCTCCTCTCTTCTGAGGCCCCTGCTCTTCCAGGGCCCGAGACACCCCCCCCTCTCAGCACGGGCTTCACCCTCCTCCCTCTGGGTGTGCTTTCCCCTGACTTGGGTCTCTTCTCTCATATATAAACCAGAGGCCCGGTGCACGAGTTTTCCTTCCCTTGGCTGCTGGCACCACCTTTTTTGCTTTGGCCTGAAGCCGGCTTCCCACCTTCCCAAGTTGTCCAAAAGCTCAGAGCGACTGGGGCCGTGCAGAATGTCTGTATTGTCGCCATGGTGACGATGCAAGCATCCTGCTGCTTGGCGCCTGTGAGTGCAAATTAGCTCACCAGCTTTGTTTGGGCTAATTTGCATACCCACTTCTGATTGGCTGGTGGGCACCGTAAAGGTATGGTCAATTTGCATCTTTCTGTTTTATTTGTGTAGATATCTATAATAATAAAAGCATAATATGGTAATTAGGCCGTACAACCGAACAGCCTTCTGGACGTCATTCTGGACAGCCTTTCAGATGAAGCCGAGTGGCAGGGGCTGAGTCAGAGGCAGTTAAGGGTGATCAGGCAGGCAGGCGAGCAATTAGGGGTGATCAGGCAGGCAGGCAGGTAAGTGGTTAGAAGCCAGCATTCCTAGATTGCGACAGGCATGTCCAAGGGGTCCTGGATTACAAGAGTGTAAAGGCAAGGCTGAAAGAACACCCCCTCACCGCCTGAGCATAAATCTCGTGCACCAGGCCTCTAGTGTGTATATATATATATATATATATACATTGAGTGGCCAGATTATGACGACCACCTGATATTTGTAGGCAAATTAGCTGTACGCTGCATCGTATGGGATATGGAAGCCAAAGGCCTATTCAAACACCTTTGCTGTCTGCAGTTACCAAGATACGTCTCCAATTCACACAGGAACACAAGGATTGGACAGTCCAGCATTGGAAAAAAGTCACGTGGTCCGAAGAATCACATTTCCAGTTGCATCGTGCAGACGGCAGAGTGAGAATTTCACGGAAACAGCATAAAGCATGCACCCCACATGCATGAGTACCACCCTTCAAGCTGGTGGGGCCGTGTTATGGTTTGGGGCATGTTTTGCTGGCATAATTTGGGCCCTTTAATACATGTGGAACAACGTCTGAAGAGCACAACACACCTCAGTATCATTGCTGATCAAGTTCATCCTATCATGTTGATGGTGCATCCCAATGGAGGTGGCTTCTTCCAACAAGACAATGCGCCAGGCCACGGTGCTCGGATTGTACAGGAGTGGCTTCTAGAACATGAGGGAGACTTTCTCCACAGTCACCAGATCTCCATCCAATGGAGCATTTGTGGGGCGAAGTTAAAAGAGCCATCAGGCAGCTGGTTCCATACCTTCCAATCTCAGAACAGACAGTGCTATTCATCAGGCCTGGCGTCAGAGTCCTCGCATCACCGTTCAGCATCTCTGGAGTCAGTGTCAAGGAGAATCACCGCAGTATTAAAGGCAAAAGGTGGCCAACGAAGTACTGATGGGGCGGTCACAAGAATCTGGCCACTCAGTATGTGTGTGTGTGTGTGTGTGTGTGTGTGTGTGTGTGTGTGTATTTTTTGATTTCAGAAAGAAAGGGTGATGTGGGGAGAGAGAGACATCCATGATGAGAGAGGATCATGGATTGGCTGCCTCCTGCACGCCCCACCCTGGGGATAGAGCCTGAGACCCGGGCCTGTGCCCTGACCGGGAATTGAACCTCAGGGTTCATAGGTCGATGCTGCCCCACAGAGCCACGCTGGCCTGGGTGTTGGCCGTCTTTTTAATTTCTCCAGCAGGAGACGTTGTCCAGAGGGAAGGACAGGGGGGTTTGCGCCCCCTTCTCGCTGGGTCTACAAGAAGGAGGAGGAGCCAGAGCGCCCCCATCTGCCCTGTTGGCTGAGTCACAGGTGTGACGGGAGTGCTTTGTGCCTCACAGTGGACAAAGCTGTAGAAAGCGGATGAGACGAATATTCATTTCCCCGTCCAGCCCTCGACGCTGAATATCAGCGATAACCAGCCGCCGCCGCCGCCTTCCATCTCGCGGGTATTTTGGGGCCGTTATCGCGGAGAAGTTATTGGAAAGGCCCCCCCCCCTCCTTTTCCTTATCACCAGGACCGTCCACAAGTTCCGCCGCGTGTCCAATCGGAACCGCGTCTGCTTTATTAAACCGCCCTCTGCTCGTTAGTGTCTCCGCAGCCACAGAGAACAGCGCGGCGCCCTCCACAGAAAACCCTTTATGTCCCCGGGGACAGTAATTTCCTGTGAAAAATGTCGTTGCAAGTTTCATAAACTTGAAGAGAAGAACAAACAAACCGGGGCTGTGGCTCACTGATGCGCCGGGAAAATGTTACCCCAAAGCTCTGGGCGCAACTGGTGCCGCTGGCCTTCCCGCATCCGATCCGCCCGGCCCTTCGCAGCGCACTGTGCGCTGTCATCGCGCATCGAAGCCGTGTGTTACCCGCCACGCGCGGTTAATTGTGTTGAAGGTGGACGGTACAGCCCCCTGTGGGCGTGCCTTCATGTCCTGGTACAGCTCTTCCCGTGTCCTGCAATTCTAACATACAGCCGTCTCAATCCGAGGGATGATGCGTCTCAAATTATTCTGGGGAGGTTGATGCTAAGCCCTTGAGATCTGATGACGGGCCACCCCCAGCAGACAGCCTGTGGGGCACAGAGAGAGGCATCCTCTCTCAGGGTGGCGCGATTTGATTTCGGGAGCAGTTTTTAAACAAGGCCTGTGCCCAGCATACATTTCAGAGGCGAGCCTTCGTCGTCAGTCGTGTGAGGTGGCAAGCACTTAAGTAGCCGTGACGGGAGCGTCGCTGAAACGGCGAACATCGTAGGGCGATGAGACGTGAAGCTGGTTTCCAGGGACAGCCGTCGTGTGTGGAGACGAGGCACCGGGTGGAGACGTGTCCCGCACCAGCGGATGCACGTCTGGTTCCGAATGGACGCGCGCCCTGTGCTTGCACTGAGACGTCACATGGAAACATCGGACATTCCCCCTTCCTCTTCCTGTGACTCCTCATTCTCTGACCAAGGACTCTGACGTCTGTGGTCCCCTGATGGCGCTCAGGTCACAGGTAAACCCGAACCTTCAATAAAAGACAACAACTCTTCCCTCCCCCCAAGCAGGAAGAGGCCACAGGATTTGCCCTCAGAAAAAGCGATGCTGTGCGTCTTTCTAGTGGCCAACGCATCGCCGTGGATGAGTGGCGTCATGGGGCCAGATGGAAGGAGCCAGAACCACTCGGGGTCTGCGGAGGGCAGGGCTGTCCCGAGGGAGAGAAGAAACATGAAGGCCTTCCAGCGCTTGGCAGGAGGAGCGCTATTATTTTATATGGATTTTTCTGGATCTCAGAGAGGAAAAGGGAGAGAGAGAGAGAAACACCAATAATGAATCATGGATGCGTTGCCTCCTGCACGCCCCACACTGGGAGGAGAGTCTGCAACCCGGGCCTGTGCCCTGACAGGGAATCGAACCCTGACCTCCTGGTAGTCCATAGGTTGATGCTCAACCACTGAGCCACGCCGGCCAGGCAGGAAGAAGTAATCTTTTTACGATTAGCACCTACAAGTGGAAAACAGAGCACCCTCATTCTCCACCTGTGTTTTGGTTTGATTTTATTTTTCCAAGTTACCACCGACAAGGGAAACGCTCACTACCTCCCGCTGGGGAGGTCTTCCTCGGAATCACAAATGGTAAGTCGATGAGATAGCCGGGTGACTTGTACCTGAGACTTTAATAATAAGCTCTATTTTATGCAAACACTTCCTGGCACTTTTAAAACGTAAGGTTCCAGGGAACTTCCGTAATGATTGTCGCTTGGGAAATAGTCAGGCGAGTCTCTGTCGTGAGAGGCCAAGGACCTGAGCGATCTTCTCTGGATTAATTCTATCTCCAATCCCGGGAGCCACAGGATCGGGAGCTTGAGTGGGTGGGGGAGGGGTGCTTGAGCGCTATCTTTTTAGAAGATGAGGATGACGTCAATGCAAACAGGCCACGGAACGACTGCACGGGAAGGCTCCGAGCAGCGTATTCCTGACGGCCAGAGAGCAGGACCACCCCACGTCCGGGGGTGGGCACCGTGTGGTCACCGCACAGGGAATGTCACTCAGCCGGCAGGGAAAGGCGCACTGGCCCGCGCTGCCATGGCTGAGCCTCCCAACGCTGCGAAGGCCACCCGGTGGGCGAGTCCATGTTTGTAAACCACTCAGACAGGCAGGTCCTCAGGGAGGAGCACGTGAGTGTGGGGTGGAGGGGGAGGCGCACTGAGTGGCACTGTGTGCTTTGGGGTGACAACCTTCTAACCCTGGCTGTGGGCGGCTGCACAGCTTTATGGAGCTGCTGCAAACCACTGAACGGTGCGTTTCAGCTGAGCTCTACAGACTTATATAGAATAGATACAGATACATATTAATAAACATTATTTAAAAACACAGAAACCGCTCTCCCGTGGGCCGTGGAAAGCCCCTGCATGGTACTCGCGGGTGCCCAGCGGCCGGCCCCCTTCCCGCCAGCGGCCGCCCCCCTTCCCGCCAGCGGCTGGCCCCCAGAACCTGGAGACTGTGTCCTGGCTCAGCTGCCTCTGTGTTTACGTCGTCGAGTTCCGATGAGTAACCCCGCCTGTGGTGGGGAGTCTCCCGGCCTCTCCCATCTCCCTCCCCCACACAGCGGCCGTCCGGGTAGGGAGGAGGCCACGCGCTGTCAGCCATTGGCGTGGCGGCCTGACTGACTGGTGCCGCCCAAACACGGAGAATCAGGACCACAGCCCTGGCGGGGGGGCTCTGTGCCGCCTCAGCTCCCCGCCCGGAGCCAGCCCCCCCGGGAGCCTCGGCCTCCTGGACTCCAGCGGCCTCTGCTCGGAATGTCCGGAGGGGCTCGGCGGGCAGCAGCCTGTCTGTCCTCCAGGAGAAAGGCTGGGGGGCCACGGGCAATGCCTCCCCTGGCCTTGGGGGACGGGCCGCACCACCCTCCCCCGTGCCACCTCCCTAATCAGGCCGCTCCCCGTCCTGGCTGGTCCTGCCCTTCAGCACCATCGCTGTCACCCCCGCTCTCGGAGCAGCACCCCTGGGCTCCCCGTTTGGGCGTGGCTTCCACGTCAGGATTTAGGAACATCGGTTGGTGATGGAACCCCCAGAAGCGAGTGACCAACCAGCGACGTTCCTCGTCAGGGGCGACTGTTTCCCTCTGTGCTCACCTCCCTCCCCACAGCTCTGCCCGCGCCGGGTCTCAGGCCCGTGTCCACACAGGGGGCGCGGGAAAGCAGCCAAAGCACCCGGCGGAAGTTCGGTGCAAAGGTCAGAGGGCGTGGTCTCGGCAGGTGGAGAACCGTGGAGCAAGATATTGGGGGAGGGGGTTTGTGGAGGAGAGAGCGCGGTGTTGAGAAGCAAGCACACCAACCGCCCAGAGGCTAAACCACGAACGGCGGCCACACTCCAAGCAGACGCGCCTCCATGCCCGCCGGTCCTCGGGGATGCTAGGGAAACGGCTGATGCTGTTGTCATGGCGACCGAACAGCTGGGCCGGAGAGCTAAAGGTCGCTCCATAAGGCCCCATGTAAGGTCTCCGGGCACAATGGAAGCGACGCGTGTTCAGAGCACCCGAGCTTCCACACCTGGACCTCCCAGCTAATCCGCCAGACAGAGCGCCGGCGGCGACAGGAATGGCTGCTCGCCCACCACAAGCCTGAGGGACGGAGCTCCCCTGGGCGGCCTCACGGAGCCCCTGTGGGGACACCTGCTGCTGCAGACAGCACGCCATCCCGAGTGGCAGCTGCCGGCACAGAACGGGCCCGGCAGTGAGCCCGCGCGGCTGCCAGGAGAGAACGACATGGCCCGCGCCACAAGCGCAAAGAATCGCACTGGAGACAGGAGCCGAATGCCCACCAGAGTGGCCCGCGGTTCCCAGGCCTGGAGGGAGGGAAAGGGTGTCCATGTGCCGCTGGCTCCCGGCTCGGGTGGCAAGTGGTTTCTGACTCTGGTCACGACCCTGCTCCATCGTCTCCATCCACGGGCCGCCCCGTCCACCTGCTCAGGCCCTGGGAGGGGCTCTGGGGCTCTCGCCCCACCCTCCTGTGTCCACCTCCTCCCTCCCTGTGGGTGTAGCCCAGACTCAAGTGTCTCCCCAGCATCACCCCACGGGTCCCCACCCACTGCCCCTCCAGACATCACAGTCACCGTTCTCAAACACAGATCTCAAACACTGCCACATCCCTTAACATCTTTCAGAGTCTCTCCTCACTGTTAAAACCCAAGCTTCTTTTTAAACAATGACCTGTTTTTCAGCGTTAGAATAAAAGCTGTGTAAGGTTGGGAGCCGGAGTGGAGGTTGTGTGGGTGGGTGGGCCTCGTCCAATCAGGTGAAGGCCTAACTAGAGCAAATGGCTGACCTCCCCTTAGCACAGTGGTTCTCAACCTTCCTAAGGCCGTGCCCCTTGCATACAGTTCCTCATGTGGTGGTGACTCCCAACCATGAAATTTTGCTACTGTGATGCATCGTCATGTAAATATCTGCATTTTCCAATGGTCTTAGGTGACCCGTGAAAGGGTCGTTCGACCCCAAAGGGGTCGAGACCCACAGGTTGAGCTGCCTTAGCAGGAGGGAATTCTGCTTCACCCCGAGTTTACCAACTTCAATGTCCAGCTCACGCCAAACCTCCCTCAGAGAAACATCTAGAACCATGCTTGCTCAAGTAACCTGGCCCCGGGGCCCGGCCACGCTGACACGGAACACGGACTGCCCTCACGTACAACACGGAGCACAGCGTGTAGACGAGGGAAACGCTCACTAACCGGACGCTGGGCTGGTCCTACGTCTTCCTGGAGCCTGCGGGAGCCACGAGCGCGTGGGCCAGTGCCCGGGTGTGGTCTCTCCGAGGACTTGGGTTCCTTCTCCCTCTAGTCTGAGTCTCTGCCAGCCACCCATGCCAAGTTCAACTACGTGTCCTACAACAACACGGATAAGAAAGCCTTCTTAGCACAGAGCAGAAAGTAGGCACCGACATGACACGTGTGTGAGGACAAACGGGCGTGGAATCAGGAGACGGGGCGAACACAGGCCCTGCAGCTCCCCCAGCCATTCCCGAGGGGACAAAGTTCTGCGCCCCTCTTTCTCAGGGGGTGCGCGGTGGGAACCAGGACCCCTCTCCGTTTGGATGAGGGGATTTCTGCTGCCGTTGCGCCCTGAAGAGAATGCACACCTGTGCCCGGTGTCTTCTCATAAAACTCCCAAAGGGCCGATGAACCCCGAGTCCGGTGGTCCCTCACGCCAAGGGAGGGCACAGTGGGTGGGCATCCACGTGGCCCTGGCACGTGGCCTCTTTGCCGGAGAACTCGAGCTCATTGTTCATGGAACCAAGTCCCAAAGGTGAGCTGCCCCCGCGGGACCAGCGGGTGACGTGCCCCGGCCATCGCCGCAGCGACGGGAAGTGACACCGTGTTTCTCGTGGGGACGGTGGATGGTGGCTGCCCTCCGGGTGACTCTGTCTCTGAGCCATCGCCGGGAGCCTGCTGGGCACCGTGTGACCCAGACCGTCACCGCCCTCATTAGATCTCAGTGCACACGTGGGGCGAGGGGGCAGAGAGAGGAGGAGTTTGCTGTCGAATCAGCCAGAATGGCTCCACCTCAGCACCTCCCCGGTTCGCAGGCAAAGGAGGCAGCAGAGGCCACGTGCACAGAGACATTTTATTGGATGGTTTGCGATCACACAGACTCTGAGTCACATGCTCATTCCTAAAGTGTGCAGCATCAGACATGGTATGTGCTGAGACCCTGAGTTTGTCACAGAAACACCCACGTGTCCTTCCTAGCGACTCCTACGTGCGAAACCCTATGGAACAGGCTGCGACTCAGAGGTGCACGCGTCCTGCGGTGCTGTTGGCTGATTATGAAAATAGAGAAATGCAAAAATATGGTGTGGCGATACCAGAAAAATAGATTTCTTTCTTTGATTCCATGATTTCTGAGGTTCAGTCTGCACATGTAAAAGCAGCTGAGGGCCTTAGCTCCCTGAACACAGCTCGCCAACCCCGCCCCTCCCGCCGGACCCTGAGCCGAGGACCGCGCTGTGCCCGGTGGGTGCTCTGTGGAAGGGGATTGGGAAATCGGGCGGGGCGGGCGGCACAGAGCGCCATCCCAACGCGTGTTTTGTTGGGAAGGCAGTTTAAGTGTTTCAAGAAGGAAGTGCTGTGGATTCACTGGTGACGGTCAGGCCTGAGCAGTGAATGGCGGAGTGAGGGAGTGAGGGAAGCGTCAGAATCCTCCAGCCCGGCCGGCCGAGCCCCCAGGGAAGCGATCCCGCTGGGGGGCCCTCACAGAGCTGGGCGAACGGCCTTGGGCGGCTTCTTCCTGCCACCAAAAGGAATTTACTTGACTTCCTTCATCTGTACTTTCTGGAGCTAATTATGTGTGCTTAGACACAGTGTTAAAATTGAGTTAATTTTTAATTATAAAATGTTTCCTTGGAAACTTCTTAGGTGTTAAATCGGACTCTGTCCTCAAATCCTTAATTTCGCTCCTGATTGGCAGGCACGGAGCACAGCACGGCAGTTTGGAAGCGGCTGCATCATCGCGAGCAGACATGAGCGGCTGTGGGGTGGCCACCAACTGACCACCACCCCCTGATTAGCAATAATTCGGAGCAGAATTACCCGGGGCCGTTCATTGGATGCCCCTAAAGCAGGCTGATTTCTTTCCTTCTTTTTAAATTACATGTAATTTAGGCATTTGCTCAGAGATCAGTGCTTATCTAGAAATGGCGTGTCTGTTTTCCTGGGCTGGACCAAACCCCCGCACAGAGAGAGATCGGCACTCGGGGTGGCCCCGGATGTCACAGACGGCCCCGCCAATCACCTTAGCACCCGGGCTGCACGGCCAGGGGCAGGCCTCGCTTCGGCACGTACGGGGTTGTCCTGGCAACCATGCGGATGCAGTCGATGATGGGGCAGACGCTGAGGCACAGGGTGCAGCCTGTGCAGGCGTCCCGCACGGTGGGCAGGTGGGTCTCGGGGTCAAACTGGATGGCCTGCGAACAGAGAGAGAGAGAGAGACCATCACCGTCACAGCGCCCCCTCCAGGTTAGGGGCCCCCCAGCTCTCTGCCCTGCAGCCAGCCAAGCCCAGGCTGGTGCAGCCATGGCAACAGTTGTGCTGGCCGCGAGGAGGGGCGAGTCGGGGAGAAGAGGGAGCAAGGCACTGAGCAGAGAGCGTCTCACGTTAGAGACGGAATGTTCAACCTCCCTGAGCGGGTTTCCCTGTGTCGTGTGGCCACACGGCTGTGCTCTGGGGGAGCAGGGCTCAGCCTTCTGCTGTCTGACCCCCTGATGGGGTCTGCTGCCCTGGGAGGTGGGAGTCCCTGTTTGGGTTTTGAATTTCGGGGGCAGTTTTCAGAAGAAAACAGGAGGGAAGGGTGAGTGCAGGAGCCGGGCTGGCGGCTTGGGGTGCCCTGGCAGAGGGAGGGCATCCACAGGGAGGAAGCGCTGGGCCAGGGGCCGGGCCACCTGGCTGCCAGGCCTCAGCGTCACTGCTCAGCTGTGGGGACCTGGGAAGGCCTCCGCTGGGAACCGGGCCAGGACTTGAGGAAACCTGGTAATTTTTACTGATTTCAGAGGAAGGGAGGGGGAGAGAGACATCCAGGAGGGCCTCTGGTGACCCTCTTCTTTCCCCGACTCAGACTGCACGCCCCACACGGAATCGAGCCCAGGACCCGGGCCTGTGCCTGACGGGGAATGAACCGTGACCCCGGTTCACAGGTCGATGCTCTGCCCCGAGCCTGAGGGCGGGCAGCTCACCTGGTAGCCGGAGTCGTTGCAGGTCAGGTAGCACTTGCCGCAGTTGATGCACATGTCCTCGTCGATCAGGGCCACCACCTGCTCCTGGGTGCTCAGGTCCCCGAAGGCGCCCAGGTATTGCAGGGTCCTCCCGATGACGTCCTGCAGCACAGACATGGGGTCAGCGTGGCCGCGGCCAGCACCCTCAGCGGCCGGGGGCTGTGATGGGCTCTCGGACAGACAGGCCCCCACGGCAGCTCACAGTGCGGTCCTCTGGAGACACAGCACATCCACGTCGCCGAGCAGCACACGTGGCCAGCGCACTCTGCGGCCACCAGGCAGGCCGCCCCCTCTGTGCTTCTGGGGTGCTGGGTCCCCCCCTTTTCCCCTTCATTTCGGATGTTGGAGGATTTAAAAGTATTGAAAAGCAACAGAGGGGATGTACTACACCTAAAAGTCTTAAAATTTATTTTTATTCATTTCTGAGAGGAAGGGAGAGGGAGAGAAAAAGAAACATCAGTGATGAGAGAGAATCATAGATCGGCTGCCTCCTGCACGCCCCCTCCTGGGATGGAGCCTGCAACCGGGCCTGTGGCCTGACCAGGAGTCGGACCGTGACCTCCTGGGTCACAGATCGTGCTCAGCCCCTGAGCCACCCGCGGGCTCCCAGAAGTCCTTAGCTGCAGAAGCATGAAGGGGTGGGAACCGGATGCTGTGGGCTCACGGCCCAGCAGCTGGATTCTGGGTTTTCACACGGCACACCCGCCGACAGGTCTGGAAGCCGACGCTGCGTTCTGCAGGACCCCGAGGCAGGTTAAATGATGGGGCTCCTCCTCAGCCAGGGAGAGGCTCCTCCGCTTCCTGCCGACGGACCTGCCTCCTCCGCGGAGGCTGTGCGGCGCTGGCTTCCCGGGAACTGAGAGCGCACGCTGAACAGCACCCCATCTCCAGCCAAACCAGAGGACGAGGCCGGGCCGCCCCCGAGACCTTCCCGCTTTCACTGACTCTGGGTCAGAATGGAGGCCCAGGAGGCCGGCTCGCTGTGAAGCGATCCCTCCGTCCCCTCGGTGTTCCAGTTCCTGCTCCTTTTTGATGGCCGGGTGACCTTCTCCTCTCGCCATCCCAGCGCTCGTGCCTTGATGCTCAGGACTCAGAGTTCCCAAAGGCGGCGAGGCTGACGGTCCGGTTTGCCGGTGGCCTCCGGAGGGGGCGGCGAGCGAGAGGCAGCGCCCTTTCTTTTCTTTTCTAGAAGACACCAGTTATTGCTTCTGTTCATGGTGTTGGGGGCGAGGCTGCTTCTGGTCTCCCCGGTGTCACAGGGCGAGTGGCCGGACGGGCTCAGGTGGCCTCGCTCACGCATGTTGCGTTCCGTGCTGGCCACTGGCTGGGCCTGGCTGGTCCAGAATTCTTGATGGTCTCAGGGTTCAGGAGGAGAACATGTGTGCGTGCTTTTACCTAAGTGACTTAGTTCATTTATTTGTTTGAACTGGACTTTATGGTTGAAAGTATTCCAGGTTCTCCTTGTTTCTGTTGTTTACTCCATGGACTCCCTCCCCGCCCTCGGCCCCCAGGCCTTTGCCACCTGCTGCCTGTGTCCATGGGCTGTGCCCACATGCACAGAGCTCCCCGGCTGATCTCTCCCCTGCACCCCTCCACCCCTACCTCACCCCCTGAAATCCGCACTGCTTCCTGGTCAGCGAGTCCAGGGCGTCCTCGCCACCACGCGGCCGCTGCCTGTCGCTGGCCCCAGGCGCCCAGGTCGGCATCTCCAGCCCCAGCTGCCCTCACTGCCTGGGGCGCCCGCAGCACCCGCGGGCCCTCCCACCAACGGGACCCTCGGTTTTAGCCATCACTCAGCGGCAAGGACACCCTGGGGCTTCTGACCTCCGCGCATGGGGGAGCAGGATGAAGCTGCTCCCAGCACCCAGGCCTGGCGGTCTGAGCACTGGTAGCTGATCCGCCTTCTCCTTCTGTCTCGGGGGCGGCTGGCGCATGTCCTGGCGCATGTCCGTGTCTGAGTTCTGTGCCCTCCCAGGAGCAGGCGATCGCCCCTCCCCCTCGCCCCCTCCAGGGAGGCGGCAGCAGAGAGCGCTCGAGGGCCCAGCGGGGAGCCAGACTTTGCGATGGGACCCCGGCCTGGACGCCTTCAGGCTGTGTGACCTTGGGCAAGTGACTGAACCTCTCTGTGTGTCCACTACACCAGCGAACGAGGAGCAATGCAGGCACCCGCCGCTGCCGGTTCCTGTGAGGGTCACACAGGCTGGGGACAGGGCCTGCACTCCTAAGGGCCCAGGAACCATTCGCGGGCATCACTAGCCTCTGCTTCAGGAGCCAACGTATCGACGTGCGCGGTAGACTTCGCAGCCCGTGGAGCTTCCGCCCGCGCTGGGACAGAGCTCCTGACCGGTCCCCGCGGGCCCGGAGCGTTTCGTACGCCTGTGACTGGCCGGGAGCACTTCTCACCCGGCCTCCCTCCGTCAGACCGCACGGCCATCAAGAGGGGCTCCTTTCTCTCTAAAACTCACGCTGTTCTCCCAGCCCCTCGTGCCACGCGGTGCGGGCATAGCACATGTAAGTCGGTGCCCATGTGGCTCAGCGTTAGAGTGTCGACCTCTGAACCAGGAGGTCAGGGTTCGATTCTCGGTCAGGGCACCTGCCAGGTTGTGGGCTCCAACCCCAGTGTGGGACATGCAGGAGGCAGCCGATCCATGATTCTTTCTCATCGATGTTTTCACCTCTCTAATCCTCTCCCTTCATCTCTCTCTAAAAACCCCATACAAATGGATTTTTTTTTTTAAAAGCAAGAGGCCGGGGAGGGGCTGTGAGCGGGATGAGGAAGAGGGTGGAACTCAGAATATTTCACTCCTGGCTCAGGAAGGAGGGCGGTGGGGCTCCTCATGGGCACACAGGTTTGGGGGGCGGGGAAAAGGGTTTGGGAGGAACAACAAATAGATTCGTCTAGGTCCCACGGCCCTTGGGCTCTGTGCGGGCCCCGCAGGTGGAGGTGACACACTGGGACAGTAAGGAGACACAGGAAGGACATGGTACTCTGACACAACAAAACAGTCGTGTGGCTCCTTTACCTTGACGGCGGGAATGGGCGCTTTGGGCGTAAAACGCTGTCTTTGGAGGGGCTGAGCAGCTTCGTCCTCTCCCTTCAGCTTCAGCTTGCTCTCCGCAATGATCTTCTTGCGTTGCTCGAGGTAAGGCCCAAAGCTCGGCAGTTTCTGTGAGGAAGACACACATACACAGTGAGTGAGCCCGGGAAGAGGAAGGCGAGGGCATGAGCACGGACGCCATCCGCACGCCCCAAAGGGCCTGAGACCATGTCCGTGCACCGGAGAGGCCTCGTCCTGGCCCACGAGCTTCTGGCCCCGATTCTGCTCATCATTCAGCGGACCCTAGGGCAAGTCCTCCTACCGAGCACGTGTGTCTCAGACACACACGTTCATGAACACGGCAAGCGCCAGGCCTGTTTTGATTTTCCCTTTGTTGAGCCCGTGGTATCTGATTTCACTGATACGCTGGCGGCACCAGTGACTGACTGGTCCGGACGGAAAGTATAGTGTCAGTCACTGGTGACTGACATGGCACTTAATGTGTTAAATACATTCCTGCATGGAACAGAGTTCGCAGTGGGGACCAGTGGGGACCAATCCGCCCAGTAAAACCCTCGCTGCTGAGGAGACCGCGTGCTGGGTGTGCCCAGGCAGAGGGTGAAACCGCTGACGCCTTTCTCTCTCCATCCCGCATCCCACTGTGGTTTTCCTTTATCCGCAGGGAGAGAAAGCAAGCAGCGGGGCGGAAACACGATGATCTCGAATGGTCCCAGCGATGGGTGATCATGTAACAACACAGTCTCTCTGGCTCTGAACAGAACTCGACCTCCGTGAAGAGCCGCCGGCCCATATTGTCGGTAAGGGTTTGCAATGGTCAGCCACGCTTGCCGTATCTGAATTACACAGCCTCTCCATGGCTCACAGAGTTAGGTGCTCAGCTTTAAAAAATACATTTTAATTGATTTCAGAGAGGAAGGAAGAGGTAGAGAGAAACATCAGTGATGAGACAGAATCATGGATCAGCTGCCTCCTGCACGCTGCACACTGGGGATAGAGCCTGCAAACCGGGCCTGTGCAAAAACATCCCTTCCTCTCTGTCTAAAAATCAATAAAAATATTTATAAAAAAGCATGTTTTTCACCTAAGAACTGACTTGTTTTGGGGGAAAAAATACCACACACACACACACACACACACACACATTTGCATATGACTTACATTGTTTATCTTTTGCCTTTTAGTCAACAATGCATGAAATCGTGCATGGAAAGGGTCCCTAGTGCCTGCCAGCTGCAGGCTGGGGTCTTTCTTTGTTCCATGCTGCCCCCTGGTGGTCAGTACATGTCATAGTGAGCAACGGAACTCCTGAGGGGACACTTAGCCTGTTAGGCTTTTATATATAAAGATACCATATCAGAAGCCTCGTCTGGGCGAGGAATGGTCTGTGTTCCATCAAAGGTTCAGGAACGTCCACGTGTTACGTGCACAACCGCCACTGCGATTAACTTTGTAGGTGTCTCTGTCATTCATTCAGGGCCGTGTCAGAGGGAAGGATGACATACATGTGCGCCTGGAAAGCTGGTTTCAATCACATGACCGACACTCGGCGACAACAACAGAGACTCCACCTTCAAAGGACTGATCTGCAATGAACTTGGGAAGACCGAGTATTTGTTGGATGTCTCACATCCAAAGTGAGGGAGACAGGCTTGCGGGTGTGGGATCCCCAAGTCTGCTCCCCAACCCCCAATTCCCTGCACTGTGCCCCCTGCCGGCCACCACTGTGGGAACTCAGTTGGGGAGTCTGCTCTGTCCTGTCCATCCCTCGATCATGAGAGTAACCAACTGCGTATATGTGACCCCTATTTTTAGCTGGAAATGCATTCGCCACAGCCTAGACTTGGGAACTCATGTGCAATCACTGATAACAGCAAGCTATTTGTCAAGAAATGGCTACGGGTGGACAGTGGCAAACACTGAGATGGGAGATGGGCCATTGGTGTTACCATAAATAGGGGTCACATATACGCAGTTGGTTACTTTCACTCTTTTTTAAAAAAATATATTTTTATTGATTTTTTACAGAGAAGAAGGGAGAGGGATAGAGAGTTAGAAACATCGATGAGAGAGAGACATCGATCAGCCGCCTCCTGCATGCCCCCTACTGGGAATGTGCCCGAAACCAAGATACATGCCCCTGACCGGAATCGAACCTGGGACCTTTCAGTCCGCAGGCCGACGCTCTATCCACTGAGCCACACCAGGTTCAGCACTCTCACTGTTTCCAGGTCCAACTCCAGGGGGTGCCTGGGCATGCCAGTCGGGACCCTGGAGTGGGAGCTGGAAACATTTGAAATTAATGACACAGAACTATTTGTTTAACCTGATTCTTGTAAGCAACTTCTGATTAAAAAACCTGATATGTATGTCAGGCCAAAGCAGTAATGGTTTATGCTTCACAGTGAAAGTGGCAAGCTGCCAGTTTTTACTGGCCTAGAAGCTGACCTTGGCATTAAAGTCAGAGTTTTGCCCTCATCGGCGGTGTGTTTGAGCCAGGAATGAACCATTTCTGCTCCTCCTCTTCCTGACCAGTGAGAGACGGTGGTTCACGCGGATGCTGGTCTCAGCGTCACCCGGGTCCTGCAGGGGAAGGGCGTGCGCCCACGTGTCCCCGGATCCCACCTGCTGAAACCGCCTGCACACCAGGCTCTGTGTATCCTGCATCCTCACCCCGCAAACCGTGAAGGGAAATACCTCGCACGGCAGCCATCGTTAGAGAAACGCTGACACGTTCCATGCAAAACACCTGTACTGCTCTGTCCTGTTTACTCCGGCCTCGAGGTTAATGAGCTCAGGAGGATGCCAGCGAGAGGCCAGCGAGATCCGGCGGCGGCCAGTCAAACAGGTTCGGCTCAGCAGCTAGAGCTCGGCCAGCTGCCGAGAGGGCGATGAGGCCAGTGCAGGTGTGACGGCTACGTTCCCAACAGCCTGCTGCCCGCCGGGGGCTCCTCGGGGAAGGGGGGGAGTGCGTGGCATCTGGGAACAGGTGGAGGTGGGCTTGGCGCTCTCGCCACGGTTGGTGGCCGAAGACAGAGCCAGGACTCTGTGACCTCGGTCTGCTTACCTGAGCAATGGGGGCGAGGGGAGACCAGGCCATTCGTAAGGCGCTTTCCTGGGACACACTTTGGTTTCAGATTCAGGGGGACCCTCAGGCTTTTGCCCTGGTGGTACCACACAGTCCGTGCTAGAAACACTGGGTTGAGTTGCAAATGACAACTCTTCCCTCCATTTCACATGTGTTTTGTTTTTGCAAAATACATTTTTATTGATTTCAGAGAGGAAGGGAGAAGGAGAGAGACAGAGACATCAATGACAACAGAGAATCATGGATCGGCTGCCTCCTGCACGCCCTCTACTGAAGGGTCCATCCCAAGTCGATTCCGGTCAGGGCACATGCCCAGGCTGTGGGCTCCATCCCCAGCAGGGGGCGTGTGGGAGGCAGCCGATCCATGATGCTCTCTCCTCATTGATGTTTCTTTTTCTCTCTCCCTTCCTCTCTGAAATCAATAAAAAAATTGTTTTTTAAAAAAGTTCCAAAATAGCAGTAGAGCTAAACTGGCATTCACTCTTCAAAACTGCAGATGGGCATTACACACAAAGCCATGCTCCGGGGGATCCTGAGAAGCATGAGGGGCACGGGCGGGAGATTAAGGGACAGGGACGCGGTCACAGCAGGACGGCCGGCCAGTGTCGTCTAAGAGCCGATGGAGCTGGGGTGGCACCTGCACTCGCAGCCGGACCCGAGCTGTGAGCTGGGGATGGCCTTTCTGGACTTCCGCATGTTGCTAATTTTCAACAGTGAGCACATACATGTTTGTCACAGGAAAACAACCATTGTCTGAAGAGGCACACTAATGGGAAACATGAACCCTTGGCGGGAATAACATGGCAGTGATGGTTATGGCCAAAGTTGTTATCCTGTGTGGGTTCAAATCCCAGCTGAGAAAGTCGCCGCGAAGCAAATGTGAGCTGTGGGAAAAGGTCGCCAGGTGACAGAGAAACAGATGAGTGACCCCGATTCTAATCCCCGAGGTGCCCGTGCAATCAGAAACGTCCATCCAGCCCTGGCCGCTGGCTCTGTGGGCAGCGCTTCGGACCTCGGACTGAAGGGTTCCGGGTTCGATTCCAGCCAAGGGCATGTACCTCGGCTGCAGGCTTGATCCCCAGCCCTGGTTGGGCCTGTGGGGAGGCAGCCAGGCTATAGATAGATCTCTGTCACATCGAGGTTTCTCTGTGTCTCCCTCCCCCCCACTCTCTCTAAAAATCAGTGGCAAAGTATCTGGGGGAGGATTAACAAACAATAAGGAATGCTCAGCCACTGCCGCAGAGCCCTGTGAACGCCTGAGGTCACGGGCTTTTACTCCCGAGCGTGTGACCTCCCGTCCACCTGTGTGGGCGACAACACTGTCCCCAGGCCCGCGGCCCCGTGCAGGGGTCCCCGTGGGCGGCGCCCGGCTGCCTGGGTTTGGGGAGAAACCTGCCTTTTCCTCTAGGAGCCGCAGGACTCCTGGGGATGCATCATGTGCGGGAGAGGAGGCGGCGTGGGGGTGAGCCCCAGGGGCCTGCCTGTGCCCCAGCCTGGGCTGTCGCTGCAGAGACATCTGTGTGCGCTGGACACAGGGGCAGCCCCTGGGCCAGCCGCTTCCTGCCAGAAACCGGGGAGGGCCATCACGCACAGGTGCCTGGCCAGGCACGTGGTGAGATTCCGACCCGAGGGGGCTCCCCATATTTCCGGTCCAGCACCGGCCACGCCGTGTGAGACCTCGAGTCTGCAAGGCCGGCGGCGGTGTCAGGGCTGAGGTGAGCGGGCGGCACGGGGAGCCGTGGGACCAGTGGTTCTCAACCTTCCTAAGGCTCCGACCCTTGCATACAGCTCCTCATGGGGTGGTGACCCCCAACCATGACATGTTGCTCCTGTGATGCATCGTGATGTCAATATTTGCATTTTCCGAGGGTCTTAGGCGACCCCTGTGAAAGGGTCATTCGACTCCTAAAGGGGTCGCGACCCACAGGTTGAGAAATGCTGCATGGGCCGGTGTGTGTAGCACAGCGCCACCTCCCGGGGGCCGGGGCCTTGCAGACGCCGTTCTGGGGGGGCCGTTTCACAGGAGAGCTTTCTAGGAGGACAGACTCCTTCCCACGTCTGCGCTTCGGGCGGTCGCTCTCTCATTCTGTTGCCGTGGGAGGCACGTAATTAATCGAGTCAATAAATGCCTGCGAGTGCCAGACGGTGACGCGGAAGAGCGATGGCGCTCGTCCCGTTAACCTGTGAGAGACGGTGGCGCGTCTTCTGGAGAATCATGCCTGGCTTTTCCCGGCCTCCCCCACTGCCGGCCGCTGGCCAGCTCGCTCCCCAGCTTCCGGGGCTGGAGTGGCGGGGCGGCCTCCTCACGCTCCCACAGCAACGGGCTCTGGATGGCGACCACTGCGCCAGTGCCGCCCCCTCCTGGCACAGGCGGCAGGTGGCACCGCCCAGAGTCCGGCCGGCGGTCTGCCCAGGGCAGCGGGCAGTGCGTTCTGCTGAAATGCCGGCCGGTTTCTAAAATGCCCGTTGCTCTCATCTTCCCTTATGGGCTTGTTGTATTCCTTCAATTAAAAAATCCCGGCTCTTCACTCTTCGCTGTACTTATATTTCTCTGAAAACGGACAACAGAAATATACACCTAGCGGCCAATTACTGTGACCACCTGACGTTTGTAGGCAAATCAGCTGGACTCTGCACCGAATGGGCTATGGAAGCCAAAGGCCTGTTCAAACACCTTTGCTGTCTGCGGTTACCAAGATACAATGTCTCCGCAAGGTTGGGACAGTCGAGCATTGGAAAAAAGTCACGTGGTCTGAAGAATCACGTTTCCAGTTGCATCATGCAGATGGCAGAGTGAGGATTTCTCGGAAACAGCAGGAAAGCATGCACCCCACCTGCATGAGTACCACCCTTCAAGCTGGTGGGGGCAGTGTTATGGATTGGGGCATGTTTTCTTGGCATGATTCGGGCCCTTTAATTCGTGTGGAACAACGTCTGAAGAGCACAACATACCTAAGTGTCGTTGCTGATCAAGTTCATCCGATCATGTTGATGGCGTATCCCAATGGAGGTGGCTTCTTCCCACAAGACAACGCGCCAGGCCACGCTGCTGTATTGTGCAGGAGTGGCTTCCAGAACGTGAGGGAGACTTTCCCTTGCTTAGGTGGCCCCCACAGTCACCAGATCTCCATCCGATTGAGCATTTGTGGGGCGAAGTTAAAAGAGCCATCAGGCAGCTGGTCCCACAGCCATCCAATCGCACAGAACTGACAGTGCTGTCCATCAGGCCTGGCGTCAGAGTCCTCGCATCACCTTTCAGCACCTCGTGGAGTCAATGCTAAGAATTGCCACAGTATTAAAGGCAAAAGGTGGCCAACGAAGCACTGATGGGGTGGTCACAAGAATCTGGCCACTCAGTGTATATTTCTATTAACTACAGAAATGTGGTAAATTCTGTGTGTGAATAAATGAATAAGTATATGTATATACATGTGTATTTAAATATTTCATTGATTTCAGAGAGGAAGGGAGAGAGGGAGATAGAAACTTTAATGAGGAGAGAGAATCATAGATTGCTGCCTCCTGCGCCCTCTGCTGGGGATCCAGCCCATAACCCGGGCCTGTGCCTTGACTGGGAATCTAACCCTGACGTCCTGGTCCATAGGTCCATGCTCAGCCTCTGAGCCCCAGCCGCCGGGCAGCAGAACTGTATTCTGGTCTAAGAAGAGTGTGGCTATGGTAGAGACTAGTGGGCGGTCCTTTGGTGGCCTTTTTTAAATGCCACTGATGGGCTTTTTAGTCCTCAATTGTGCCAATCAGTCAAGTAAACATGATATTTCTACGCCCCCATATTTTTCTTCAATTCTGGGCTGTAATTAGAGCAGATGAGGCTCTATTATCTTCGAAGTGAAGGTGGCCGTACCTCGGGGCCAGGGATTATTGAGACGTGGTCCTGACACATCATTTCAGTTTAAAGGTATAAACCTCAGTTCCCAGTGGATGAAATGGGGACTTTTTTTTTAATGTTAACAATGACCCTGTAGGTCCTCATCTGAATTCTGGAAATTTGGTATTTTTAGGTCTCAGTGACATATTTGCTTCCCAGACCAGTCGGTCCTAAGATCCACACACAGAGCGTACCGCGCCTCTGTAGTTAAAATTTATTTTTCTAATAAATTCTGCTTTAACATTAAGGCTGGGGTTTGGCGAGTTCATTGCCACTAGGCCCTTTATTATTTTCTGAAATTGGTACCATCAAGTGAATTTAAGGAAACCAGTAAAAAATTTAACTGAATAGGGTTTGAAATATCGCGCCTTCCACAGCCCAGAGGACTCTCTTCCGTCCTAAATCTGATAAACAAAGCAAATCTATGAAGAAAAATATATATGCTTCTTGACACCACATTTATATACCAGCTTATTTATGAAATTCTTCTTTATTGGCCCTTTCCAATGTAAGAAAATCAACTACCCAGAGGCCCTAAAGTGGATCAGAGCATTTATTAACTGAGGAAATGTACATGAATGCATAGCAACAATTACTCCGGTGGTTTTTTATTCCTTCATTCATCTTTCCCTCCTTTTCCTAGTTTAGTTTCCATCAAATCTTCAGGAGGCTTTTTAAAAAGGGCCTCCTGACCCCATGCTAAGTGTCCAATTTCCAAGGTGTCACGAACCCATTTTTCATCGGTGGGGAGCTTTCAGAGGCATTTTCAGTGTCCAGCGACCGTGTCCCCAGCGAGGTAGGGAATATGAGACACAGTGTGAGTTGCTCAGCCCACCCTCTGCGGGATGTGGGCTGTATGCTAAGGTGGCCTGGCTGACCTGTCCCTCAGTGAGTGTGGCACTGGACGGCGGGTCAGTAATAAGAAACTTGTTTTTTGTTTTTGTTTTTAAAATATGTCCTTATTGATCTCAGAGGGGAGGGAGAAAGAGAGATAGAAACAGCAATGAGAGAGAAACATCATCAATTGGCTGCCTCCTGCACATCCCACACTAGGGATCGAGCCTGTAGCCAGGCATGTGCCCTGCCCGGGAATCGAACCAGCGATCTCTTGGTTCATGGGTCATGTCAGCCACACCGGCTCGGCAGACGGAATTCGTTTTGTTCTTTCACATTTTACTCCCTGAAAATTCGCATGGGCTGGGTTTTAGGGTGAGGCGTTAGCATTTTTTGGGGACCATGTGTGCACACAGGAGCTGCTGAGAGAGAGGCATTAATGATGCTGGCGAGACACTGAGTTAGTCGGGCCTCCCTGGGGGAGTCACTCGAGCAGCGGCGGCTGATCAAGCTGATGCGCTCTCTGGCGGGGGGGGGGTGTTAGGGAAGGGTGGTGGGCCTGGTGGGCAGCGCTCGGTGATTAGGTGGCAGCGACCAGCCCTCGCTCATGCCAGTCAGGTGGCTGACATGGTTAGGGGCACCCCCCACTCACAACAGAGCCTGGGCAGTCATCCAACAAAACGCCACGTGACTCCACGCTGCTGTCAGGAAGAAATCAGCCACCATGGCGTATTTCTTAAACCCCGTGGACTCACTAATATTATTCAAAGCGTAGTTTCCCCTGAGGGCTCCACGTGGGAACCCTGGAATGCTAGCACAAGCCAGCCTGGGGCTCGGTGCCCAGCGGTCCCCGTGCCTGCACCCTCCCCCTCAGTCCTGACCTCCACCCACAGGTGGACCAAGCAGATGGAGTCTCAGAGAGCCATGGATTACGTTCTATCCTTCTGAGAAACAAGTCATAAAAATAAAGATATTCTCAAGGTAGTTTCACAAGATGAACCCGTCAAAGAAAAATCACCACAAAAAACCTACTGATGTCACTTCCAAGTAACGAAACAGTGCCGACCCAACGGCTTGGGTTTTCCTCACGGATTTAAAAAGTCTCAAGCTTCGGTATGTAAGATCCTCTCCCTCTGACTTAGGTGGGACCACCCGAAGCATCCTTGTTCTTAATGTTATTCCCACCCAGCCCACACCAAGCACCCGGAATGGAGGTTACAGCCCTCTCCTCTCGGTAAGGCCGCTTCCTCTCGGTCGCCTTGGAAATTCTGCTGGTTGCGGCTTGATCCCCAGGGTGGGTCCGCAGGAGGCAGCCCATCCACGGATCTCTCTCATCACTCAACCCTCTCTCTCCTCCTCCCCCTTCCCCTCTTTCTGAAAGGGATAAAAATACATTAAATTTTTTTTTAAAAAAAATTAAGTATCTCAGGATAACCCCAGGGCTGGGTTTTGACTCCCCGATCCTGGAGAAATACTCTACGATGTGAAGACCTTTGCTACGAATCCAAGTGAGGGTGTGAGGCCCAGGGACAAGGAAAGGCACGTCCTTCCCGCAGACACAGGGGGGCCTCTCTCCTGGCCCCGCGGACAGTGAACCTTCACCTTCTGGGCAACGAGCGGAGCTCTATCACCTGGAAGACGAGGCGAGCGGCCTGTGGTCCAGAGACGCGGGCCCTTCCGCGCTGCCCCGTGAAGGGGAGGTCGCGGCCCCCACGGGAAGGAGAAGCGCGGCTGGGTCACCCCCACAAGCAGCCCTCGCTGACGTTTCTGCAGTTCACCGTCTGCCCTGCGCTGGTGGCCTGGGGACCGAACAGCGACACTCATCCTCCGCCTCCTGGCTTCCTAACTTTCCTGAAGATGCTCGCTGGCTGTGTATTACGTCGCAACTTGTGTTTTTTTTGCAACTTATAATGTTTTCATTTCTGCACCAAATAGACTGAAATGAAGGGGAAATTTCCAGAGTGGCAAGAGGTTGGGGTTTTCCTGGCGATTCTCAGGATCACTTCTCTCCACACGGGTCGTTTGATTGGGAGCGAAGCTTGGAGTGTTCAGTCACAGGCCGTGCTTTGAGCCGGGGTAGACAGAAGGACAGAGGCCGCGGGCCCATGCCTACTGGGCGATGGGCGGTGAGGAATGAGAAGCTCAGGGTTCTCTGATGCGTTACCCCTCTTCCCCTCAAAGCGCATCCTATCTATTCGCACATCCTATCGATTCCACGGACGTGACCAAGCAATGCAGGCCTCTCACTCAGCCAGCGAAACAGCTCACCTTCCCACGTGGCGGCCAAGATTGGTGACGTGGCCCTGGCCAGTGCGGCTCCGTGGATAGAGCATTTGACTGAAGTGTCCCAGGTTCGATTCCGGTCAAGGAAACATACTTCTGTTACAAACTCAGTCCCCAGACCTGGTTGGGGTGCGTGCAGGAGGCCCCCAATCGATGCGAATCTCTCACGCATTGATGTTTCGCTCTCTCTCTCCCTCCCTCCCTTCCACGCCCTCTAAAACATCAATGGAAGCGCACCCTCAGGTGAGAATAACGCCGAGGACAAGAGGAGACGGGTGGCGGGGAAGGGAGGAGGATGTGCAGAGGGAGGTTAGCGTGGCCGGGGTGGCGGTGGCGGTGCGGGGGCCAGCGTGCACCCTTCCTCGGGGAAGATAAACAGCAACACCGCAGCATCGGAATGGCGCCATTTCTCCCGGCTGGCGCGCTGCCGTGCGCGGTAATTAAATATGAAAACCCAAATTTGTCTCTGCGCGCGCCGTCATTAATTTAACAGGAGCGCACATGTTCTCGCCTAATGGCTGATGTTCTCCCCGCCGTGGGCAGCATGTTAAAATGTGCGCTAGCCCCGAGGCGCGGCAACACCAAACACGGACTGCAGGTTCGGCCTCGGAGGGAAGCCACCTCCCGCTCGGAGGGTGGCGGCGCCGGGATGCGGGGCGCGCACTCGGCCTCGTTAAGCGGCTCCCGCTGTCCTGGGCGGCTGACCGGCCTCCGCGGCCTCACAATTCATTCCGCGCACTCGCTCCGGCCACAGAGCCGGTGACCCGTGGCCGTCCCCATGAGGGGAGGGCGGCATCATCGGGGCCCCGGGGGCCGCCATCCCCGGCCGGGCAGCCGCAGAATGAGACGCTGTCCGGTCACCGACGCGGCCGGTTGTGTCTGGATGGGCCTTAGCAGCAGCGCTAAGCCCGCGTCCGTTGCTTGCACAGGTGCCGCCCCTTTCTGCCACCCCTCAGGGCGCCAGGTGCTGCCCGTCGCCGCCTCAGCTGCTCTGGAGCCGGGCCGGCCCCCCGGGCAGAGCAGGGCCTGCGTGGTCCAGACCGCACCTGCTGCCGCGAGCTGGCAGAGGGAGCGCGTTTGTTTATGCCCCGAGCCGGCCATTTCCTCAAATCTGGTTTCCGGCCAAGAGCGGACCTGGGTAACCGGCTCTTCATTCCCCGGTGACATTCCCAAGGGTCTCCGCCCCCAAAGCCACCTCATTGGAAGTACTGGGTGTCAGCACAGGTCCCGGCCAGTCTCGCAGGGCAGGCCTTACTTTGCCCCTAGGCACACTCCAACGCTCGTCCTCCCGTTCCTCTCCGAGTCAGACATTTTCACAGAAAGGTAATGGCTGCGTTTATGTCTGTCATCCGCAGGCAGTGCAGGTTGTGAGGACGCGGCTGGAGGGCTGGGACGGAGAGAGCCCCGGCTGTCGCCCTAATTAAGGCGCGGTGCTCTCATCGCTCCGAAAAGTCCCTTTGCCGTCTTCCCACACCCTCTGGTCCCCGCTGTGCTGTCCCATGCCATCGATCTGTTTCCTGGGCCTCAGACCCCACGTGCAGGAGCCAGTGACGACTGGTTTGGCCTGCCTCCTCTCCCTCACAATGTTCTGAAATTCACCTAGCATCTCTAACTTGACGGAGACGTGTTTTTATTTCTCTGGGACCCACACCTGGGAGTGGAAGTGTTGGGTTCAATAAAAAAAAAACCCTAGAGAAGCCGAAACCGGTTTGGCTCAGTAGATAGAGCGCTGGCCTGCGGACTGAAGGGTCCCAGGTTTGATTCCGGTCAAGGGCATGTACCTTGGTTGCGGGCACATCCCCAGTTGGGGGTGTGCAGGAGGCGGCTGATTGAGGTCTCTCTCTCATTGATCTAACTTTTTATCCTTCTCCCTTCCTCTCTGTAAAAAGTCAATAAAATATATTTTAAAAAATGCAGAGTAATTTTTCAAAGTAGGTGTAGCCCTGGCCGGGTGTTCAGTGGGTAGCGCCGTCCCCATTTGCCAAGGTCGTGAGTTTGATCCCCTGTCAGGGCACATATGAGAAGCGACCAACGAATGAATAAAAATAACCAGAATAGCAAATAGGTATTTCTTTCTCTTTTCTAAAAATCAGTCAATTGAAAAAATCACTAGAAAAGTAGGTTGGGACGTTTTATACTCCCATTAGCACAGGACAAGAATTCTTGTTGCTCCACATTCTTGCCAACTTTTAAAAAAATATATATTTTATTGATTTTTTTTTTTTTTTACAGAGAGGAAGGGAAAGGGAGAGAGAGTTAGAAACATCGATGAGAGAGAGACATCCATCAGCTGCCTCCTGCACGCCCCCTGCTGGGGATGTGCCCACAACCAAGGTACATGGCCTTGACCGGAATTGATCCTGGGACCCTTGAGTCCGCAGGCAAAGTTCTATCCTCTGAGCCACACCGGTCAGGGCTCTTGCCACTGTTGGTGTTGTCAAGTCCTTTTCGTGTCAGCCATGCGTGGTGTGCAGCGGCATCCGCTGTGGTGCTCGGCGGCCCTCTCTGAGCTAACGGAGCATTTTCTCTGTTTCCCGCCCGCTGGCTCGGTTACTACCCAGCTGGCCTCCTCTTGGGAGAAGGTCGGCCTAACCTGAGGCCAGGCCACCTCACCGGGGGTGCATGGCGCCGTGTGAGGAGACTAAGGAGGGGAAGACAGAAACAAGGCGCCCACCACCCGCCATGCCCCCACCCGCTCCTCCCCTCCGTGGACCCCGGAGGCAGACGAACCGCCAGGAACACAGCATCGCAGGCCGGTGTCCCCGGCTCGTGAGGGAGGAGCCAAAGGGAAGAGGAGGAGCTGGGCGAGGGCGTGGGTGCCGAGTCCTGTCCTTGGGCACCACCCGTCTCCCTGAACCCCGGCTTCGCTCCGCAAGGACTCTGCTCTAGACCCTGCCTCCTGCCCACCAGGGATGCCTTCCCTCAGCTCGGAGGATGGTCCTTGGTGCTCACTGGAATCACGTGCGCCCTCATTAATGGTTCCACGTGGAAACACACACACACACACACACAGACACACACACACACACACACACACAGACACACCCACACACCCCTCCACGGCCCCCCCCTCAGAGGGCGCAGGCCGCATCCTCGCGTTGGGCACAGCGCTTGCCCTTTCGCACTGCCTGCTGCCCGCTGAGTATCCCACGGGGCCCCGCTCAGAAGCAGGGTTAGATTGGGGACCCCTGCGGCCTGGACCCACCTCTCCCTGCACCTGACTTCCAGCTCGGTAGAGCTCTCGGTGTTCGCGCTCAGGCCTGTGGCACGTGGCGGTGTTACCGAACGGACACCCGCCGGGCCCTGTCTTCGGTACGTCGGTCTCAGTGGAAAACGTTTCGTCTTTCTTGGCATCCACACCAGGGCATTTAATTAACCCACCGAAACGTCCGAGATAACGGTTCAAGCGTGTGAGCGGGGAGACGGCAGAGGAGCGGGAGGTCGGGGTGAGGGGAGGAGTGTGGTACCCGCCTAACCTCCCGCACGCCACTGCTGGCACCCTCCCCCTCTGCCGCAAAACCTCCAAAGCTCGGTAGCCCCAATGGAGACGAGGAGGTGGCGGTGGCCACAGCTGCTGTCACAGGGCCCTGGCTCCCAGCGAGGTGAGGTGGGCTTCCTGCCGCCACAGGAGGTGGGCTGGGAGGCCGAGGCCAGAGGAGCGCATGGGCAGGGACAGGTGCTGGCGCTGAGCGGCTGTGCCACCGGGAAGCAGCTGTGAGCTAAGGCGTGCGGAGCGCCGGCGAACGCACAGCTTCTAGCTGCGGGGTAATCGCTATGCCGAGCCGGGGTGGCAGAAAGGGCACGGAACCAGGCTGTCAGGGGGCAAAGCCCAGCAGAAAGCCGAACGGATGGGGCCCGGGGTCCAGGGCGCATCTCTGTGGGAGCACAGATTTGGAAGGCACCAGCACAGAGAGCAGAAGTGGCTTCAGGGCCAAAGAGCACCCACAGGCCAGGAAGGCCACGGACAGGGGACACTAGTAGTATTTAGGGGCCCAACGATGAGGAGGAGCCTGAAAGAGGAGGTCCAGGAAGGGTCCTCACACAGAAAGGAGGTTCGCCCGCAGGCCTTTCTGGGGTTCTCTTCCTGCCGTTCCAGACCGTAAGTGTCTGACGGTTCTGGGAACATGCTCCAGCTGCCCGCCACCTCTGCTCTCTGACACCTGCGGGTGATCATCAGGCTGCGGCACAAATCGCTCCTTAACTGTGCAATGTCACACTCGTCTGTGACCCTTGGGGGAGGGGGGAAGGCCGTGAGCGCATCATTCATATTTGCGTCTAAAATGCCCGGCACAGGAGGTGCTAAAAGTTGCTCGCTTGCTAAAGGGTGAGGAAGAAACTGGAAGCAGAGAGCGTTTTAAAAATCAAAGACGAAATTTCAAATGAGGATGGAGTGGTCAGTGGCTGACCATAGCAACCATCCCTAGTGAGGGCATTATGGGTTTGGTGACCACTCAGTCATGATAACTTTAGCGAGAGCCGCTTCAGAGATCAGGGGGTGGGGTGGGGTTAGGGGATGCGTTGGGGGGAGAAGAAATCTGACTCTGATGGGCCGACCAGCGAGTTAGAAACAAGAGGCTGAGAGTAGAGACGGTTTCCCAGCACCTGACCTGTGCGAGGAAGGGGCCTCCTGCTTATGGCGCCACCTTAAGGAGGACTTGGGAACCTTGACGTTTTGAAGGAGGACCTGCTGATGGCCCCGAAATGATGGGAGGAAACATTGAGGAGCTCAGCTAGACTGGGCACACGCAGAGGAAGCTTCCTGCAGAGGGTCTAGAAGGTTCTAAAGTTTGAGATGAAATGGGACAACGTTGATAGAGAGGAAAGACAAGCAAAATGCTTTAAAGAGTCTGGATGGTTAGCTGGGCCCCATGTAGGTCAGAGCAGACAGGGGTGTGAAGACGGGGAAGGGGGAGATGGTGAGGTATGCGGGGCCGTGACCCAGGTTCTCTGTGTAGGCGGGGGACAGTCCCAGCTCCTCGGACACATGGCGAGCACACACTAGCACAGGCAATGGGTTTGAGTCCTAATACACCCGCGTTCCAGCATCTCCACAGCATAAAATAGAGTGAGAGTTGGAAATAGGAGGATAGTCAGGTCGCTATGGGCAACCAGACAGCAGCCAGGTTTCTGAGGAAGGACAGGAGTGGTGCCCCGAGTGGACAGGGACCTGCGTGGCCCTGCCCGCCAGCCTGCACTGAGGCCCTCTCGCCCCGTCTTCCTCACGTGCCAGCATCTTGGTAAAGCTGTTCAGTAGCGGTCATGGTCAATGCCAAGTGAAAGCCAACAACAATAACTCTCTCATTAGGGCTTGTTGATTTTTTTCTCTTTTTCCTTCTGGTAAAACAGATCCCCTTTTAAACTTTCAAACAGTAGACATCTAATTTTTTTCTTAGACCTTAGATGAGGACAAACTGGCATAGACCTGAATAGGATTAGAGTTTGTGTTGACTCTCTACATGATCAAAATGATTCTTCTGACTTCTTGACTTACCAGAAAATTATTATCTTTTTACCTAATACTCCTTTTATTCAAGTGGGCAGATGGGCTCAGGCAGAAATATAACAAATACCCTTTTTTTTTTTCCAGGGAGAATCTCAGGGCAGAGCTCAGAATTACCGAGAGAGGTTTTGCCTTTCTCCATAAAATCGGGATTAGGAGCAAAGCTGGCTGGCTTGCAATAAGCGTTGCTGATTTTACAGAGTTCTTAGGAGGGAGGATAGTGGATGCGCTCAAGGACGGGACTGGAATGCAAATTTTATCTGACATGCCACGGTAATGGTTTCTTTACAGGTCCTCAATCCTACTCAGAACAAGAAAAAAAATCCTGTTTTTCTTTTTCCCCAGCTTAAAAGTAACAGCAGAATTAATGTGGGTAAGTTATGCGTAAGAAGGAAAGCACTTTGTACAAGTTCTAAGTACAGAATTAGTATGAATAAGGCACATTTCGATTAAAGAAGTATATTTGATGAAGTGCAAGAAATTATGCCTCCCCACTCACCTCCATGGAGATGACAATGGAAATGATGCCATTTGCACTTGTCAATTAGACGCCAATTTCACGAGCGAGGAGGAAGGAGGAATCATGTTTTGAAAAGCAGGACGGGTGCGGCAGACAGTGCCCGTGCCGCATGGTCTGCAGCGGGTCAACGAGGCAGCGGCAGGGGATAGGTCAGCAGCTGCCCAGGCCCCGAGCAGCTGCCCAGGCCTTGGGGAGTGGCAGGTCACATTGTCTAGACCCGTGCAGGCATTGCTAACAGACCCCACACCTCTGCTGCTCCA
>JAAGEH010000394.1:461012-501588 GCA_011751065.1 Lasiurus cinereus
CTTTATTTCCCCTTCTTCTTCACGTGACCTGTTTCCAGTTAAGCTCCATTGGAATTATTAAATGTTTCCTTAAAGAATCGCTTATACTTGCTTCTCTCTTTCCCCCCCAAAGGTAATTACTGATGTGGTGACAGGCTGAAAAGACGACGAATGATCATCTCCTCCTGTCTCCTCGGGCTGGAGAAATGTCTCTGAGGAGGGTTGTCTCGTTAGGGGACACAGAGGCGCACAGAGGCGGCTGCTGCGTGTGGTTGGACCAGACCTGCTACCGGCACCGCGTTATGCCAAGTGTAACCGCACAGCGCGTTTCTCGGAAAACAGCAGTGAGGGGGGAAGTGGGAGCACAACCTGTGAGCCCAGGCCTGACCACAGGGCAGAGGCAGCTACCCGGACACTGCCTGGATTTTAACTGAGAAACTTCCTCCTGGCCTCCGCGCCCAGTGATGTCATTATCTTGGAAACAGAGAGGGGAGGGGTCGTTGCCTGAGCTCCTTGAAGAATAGAAAGACCTCCACCTCCCACCCCCCCGGGGGGGGGGGGGAGATTCGGAGGCATTTCACACACACACACACTCTGCGCTTTCTCTCTTCTAGGACCTCATTGTTTTGTTTTTAGAAAAATATAAGCCGGGCCCAGCCGGTGGTTCAGTGGTTATAGCACCAGCCTACACACAGAAGGGTCTGAGGCTTATTTCCCGGTCAAGGGCAAGTACCTGGGTAACTGGTTCCCCAGTCCATGTGCCTGTCTCTCTCCCTCCTCCTTCCCTTCCACTCTCTCTAGAAATCAATGCAAAAATCCTCTTGGGTGAGGATTCACAACAACAAGAAATAGGACTGGGAACCATGCATAGCTGAACCCAGGCCTCTCTGGCACGATTCCCCTGGGGAAACCACACCCCACAGGGCACTCCCTGGGTTTTCTGTGCCAGAGATGGTGCCAGGGAACCGAGACCCTCCAGGGCCGTGAGCGGGCACAGGCTGGGCTGCCTGGACAGGAGGGAGCCTACCTTTCCCGAGAGCTCCGCGATGCGAGGGACGGGCTTGCCCTTCTGGTGGCGCGGGGTGGCGGGGCTCTGGCCGTCCCAGTCCCGCAGCTCCTCGATGGCCCGCAGGTAGAGCAGGGCGCGCAGGCCCGTGCAGTAGTCCTGGATCACCGTGAAGTCCTGGTTCTGGACGGCGCTGCACACCTGCCGGACAGGGGCGGGTCAGACCCCGTTCCCCCCCCAGGCCCGCTCTCCTCTCTTCTACGGGGCTCACCTGTGCGCTGGGTCACGGCGCGGGGAGGGGAGGGGCGCCCCGGCACCAGAGCTTGCATGGACGAGGAGTATGAACTAATGTGTCACAACTTCACAGACTCCACCTGGGGTCTGTGCCTGTGCTGGGCACGGGGACACTACGGGGCTGCTCCACGTGAGACCCGAGTGGCGCGTTTCCACGGAGTCAGATTTGGCCCGACAGGAGGGAGGACCTCTGGCCCAGGGTGCTCGGGGGTCAGAGTGTCAGCCGAGCACCCAGGGCCTGATGGACAGTTTTCAGGGAGAAGACACACAGTCACGAGCTCTCTTTCTGCACAGACAGGCGCACTGGGATGTGGCAGCTCCGCCAAGCGGCGCTGACGGAACCGGGAACTAGACTTGGTGCCCCCAATGCGGGAGAGCCCAGTGGGGTCCATGGCGGGAAGGGAGGTCTCCACCCCCTCTTGTTGCTGTGTTTTAAAATATAATTTTTATTAATTTCAGCGAGGAAGGGAGAGGGAGAGCGAAACATCAATGATGAGAATCTCCACCCATCGGCGGCCTTCTGCACGCCCCCCCATTTGGGATGGAGCCTGCAACCCGGGCCTGTGCCCTGATGGGGAATCGAACCCTGACCTCCTGGTTCAGAGGTCGACGCTCAACCCCTGAGCGCCCCCAGCCTGGCTCATGTGGGTGTTTGTGTGCCACGTGATTGGGAGCCACGCTGAGTGTGGAGGGACAAGGCCTGGAGGGGGCGGCGAGCCAGCAGAGCCGCTGCGTGTGGCCGGGATGACCCGCTGTGTCCGAGACCCTGGGCGCCACCGCCAGGCTGACTCGTCCTAGGGCCACGCAGCCCTGCTTCTCCCCTCCCAGAGGGAAAATGGATTTCTGCGTCGGGGAGCGCACACGTTCGTCTTCCTGACCGAGCTTCCAGGACGGGGACGTTGCACTTGGGTGTCTTCTGCTGAAACCGTGACATCCATGTGCACGCCGAGGAGCTGATCAAAAGGCCCAAGATTTGGCGTGAGGCCCACGACCTGCCTCTGTGACAGGCGTCCTGGCCCGGTGGGAACTGCCAGGCTCAGGCACCGGTGGGGGCATCGCCCCGGGACTGGGAAGGCGATCTGCAAAGTCTGTTCCTTCTCAATTTTTTTTTTCTTAAGTGCCTAAAGTATAAAAACCTTGTTTTTGAGAAAATAAAATGTTGTGTTTGCTCTGATAATTAGGCATTCAAAATACGTTACTTACTGATCTAATTAAGAGGATCAATTTTGTGATCCAATTTGAATTTAATTGATATTCTTTAAGATAACTTAAGTACATAATCTTTAAATCATATATATACATATGTATATATGTGTTGTTGTTTTTTTATCTTTCCAAGTTATTTCAAGACTTTGAGAATAACTTTTGGACATCTCATGGGCCCCGAAATGTTTTCAAAAGTCTGTTCTCAAATATTAATTAAACTGATTGGTACCTGAAATTGCATGGATAGCTTTATCAAATAAAAATTAATCAATATATTTTACTTAATTAAATGTTATGAAGATTTTGGCCTCTAAGGAGGAAAAAATATTTCTTAAAATCCAATAAAATTTTAAGACGGAATTTAAAGTAACAAAAAGCCCATAGCTGCCTGCATTTTAAACAGGTTGGTTGTGGGGCGGCATTTGTGCTTTGTGAATCAGACCTAGAAGCTTACTAAATGTGCTTGCTTTGCTTTTTTAAATAAAAATACCTGCTTAAATTACTTTAATAAATTAGTCTTTTAAAATATAATTAAGGTCTTGCATAAATTAAGTTGTATAAGAAGCCCATGTTTTTATAAATAACTAAATTCTAATAAAGCCACCATTTTGACTGCCTGGCTTGGCAGCTGCCAGGTTGGCCTCATGGCTTGCCACTCCCCTGGGGGCTGCCATCTTGAAATAGCAAAGGCCAACCTCCTTCTCCATTTCTACTGCTCGGTTCCAGTGCCATTCCGGGGCCCTGTAAGGAAGGCTGCTTAGAGAGAGAGTCACGTCTGAAGAGACAAGTCCTCTTCTGAGTACACAGTCATGAGACGCAGAATACACTGCAGGGGGCAGCACCCGCCAGGAACGGCTCGGACCCAGGGCTCGAGGCTCAGCAGATGGGGTGCTCAGAGAGGTCCCGCCCCAGCTGCCCCGGACGCTCTTGCTCTCTCCAAGGTCAATGTTCCCTTTAAACTTTAATCATGTCGCCGCTGTCCCTGGCCGGGGTATGCCGTATGACATCGCTGAACTGTTGTCTCCTCAGAGCTCGGACTGGGGTCCTCCCAGCAGCTGTTTGCCCAGTGAAATCCGGAAGTTCCTCGTGGTGACAGCATGTGACCTTCCTGCTCAGCAGGGAGCTGGCACCTCTTGGGATCCCGGCGCACCAACGGCCCAGCCAGCTGTTCACAGCAGGACCGGCCTGAGCGGGGCCAGGGATCAGGTGGCCCCGTAAGGTGTGACTTGAGGGGGACCTGGGGGTCCCCTCAGAGGTGGAACACATGCCCTGGACTCGCACCGGTGCTGCAGGGACACTGGACCAAAGGCGTCTGTTTGTGCAAAGCAACTGTGCTGACCCCTGTGTGGTGACGGGGGTCCCTGGAAAAGGGGGGGGGACAGTGCACATTGCTAGGGGAATCGTTCCAACAACACAGCCCCTCTGAGGTTTGGGTGCCCGTACCCCCGGCACTGCTCGGTGCAATCACGAATAAAACACCCATGTTACACGTCTGGAACACGATGGGTGAGCCTAACGGACATCTTCTCACTGCTTTCGGAGAGGAAGGGAGAGGGAGGGAGAGAGACACCAGTGATGAGAGAATCGTGGACCGGCTGCCTCCTGCACGCCCCACTGGGGATCCAGCCCGAAACCTGGGCCTGGGCGCTGACTGGGAATTGAACTGTGACCTCCTGGATCCTAGGTTGATGCTCAAACACTGAGCCATGCCAGCCGGGCTCAATAGGCAATTTTAAAATGTCATTTCTTCAAAAAATAATGATAAAAAATCTTTTTTTTTCTCAAAAGCGACCTATACCTTCCTCTATTCTCTTGTCCCACAGCCCTCCTTTCTGAGCCAGGCTCTGACCATCCCCGCTTCCTCAGACAAAGTGCCGCACAGCCCGGACCCTGTGTTTCCACCTCGGCAGGAGGCAGCCTTCCTCTGCCGGCTGGTGGGTGAGCGGGGGGGCCGGGCCCGGAGGAGCTGCGTGTGCCGGAGGGCTGCCGGCTGCACCCCCAACCCCCGGGTGAGCCCAGGGCTCGCTCCCAGGCGAGCAGAACCACCCGGCCCCTCCCTGAGCGTCTTCATGGGAAACCGGGCTCACTCTTCCTGCACTGGCTGCCGTCGAAGATCAGTTCCCAGCAGATCAGTTACCACAGAGCCCTGGGACTTCCAACGCCTGCTTTTCCGTCGTCAACAGTGAGCGCATCACACAGGTGCACGTGGGAGCGGGGGTACGCCCACTGAGGGGGGACGGGTTTCCATGGCTCGGCCTGCGGCACGAACTCAAACCTCATCCCACCCCTTCCTTCCCCACAAATCGCCGCCTGTGGCCTCTGATACACACCTGACTGAGGCTGCGAGTGCGGGTACAGAAGAGGCAAATACGGGAGGTGCGGGATTTTATGTGTTTTTTTCCGTCTTGTCTGTGAAACGTCACGCTGTAAGAAAACGCTGGCTGACATCCTGCAGCCGGTCCGCGGGAAACGCTCGCTCCTCCCGGGATGTTCCCAGTGCCCGGACGGCCTTGCTTTAGACTCTCTGGATGGCAGCGCTCACGGGGATGTGTGGGAAGCATCCAGCTTGAATGTGTCACCCGGTCTCAGCTTCCCTCTGCAGGCCCCGGGCTGTGCCAGGCCTGGGGGTCTGGCCACACAAGCTCCCAGTGGGGAGACTTTCAGCGGGTGTCACTGTGGAGTCACCGGTCGCTGCTCGCCCCTCCTCCAGGTGGCGGGCCGGTGGCATCAGGAGGGGGTTGATATGCAGGCGGCACTGACTGACTTGGGGAGTTGATAATGAGACTACGGCTCCCCGCTTAGAGCTTGGCCACCGAGCCCTCTCCTGCTCCTCACCGGGAGAGGCGTTAACGATGCTGACAGCGGGTGGGGCTGTGGCTGGGGATGGAGCAGGTGACACGTTCCGATCTTAGATCACCTCCGCTGTCTTACGAACTCGGCGTAATTGACTTGGGGAAGATGAAGGCTTATGTTTGCAAGCCCCGAATTTTACCTCCACGGCTTGATTGGATGCTTGGTTCAGACGTGTCAGATCCAACAGATGAGGCCGACAGCAGCCGCTGGCTCTCTCTCCTGAGGTTGTGGGCGGGGTCAGAGAACAGGGGGGTGGGAGGTGCTTCACGGGGAATCGGGTCTGAAAGCTTCCAAGGATCCAGGAGCCACAACATCATTAAATGGATGGGAGACCCCCTAACGCAACAGAAAGGCACCATTTCCTGAATATCTGAGAAGACCAGTTAGAGCAGTGGTTCTCAACCTTTCTAATGCCGCGACTGTTTAATACAGCACTTCATGTTGTGGTGACCCCCAATCATAAAATTATTTTCGTTGCTACTTCATAACTGTCATTTTGCTACTAGTAATGAATCTTTATGTAAATATCTGTGTTTTCTGATGGTCTTAGGCTGTCCTGCTAGCGGTTCTCAACCTGTGGGTTGAGAACCACTGAGTTAGAGAAACAAATGGATGGGCGTGTTTCTCAAGGCTAATGCCTTCAGGGTCGTTTTGCCTTAGAAGGAAATGTGGAAATGTTTAGGAGACTTTCACTTACTTTATTTAAAACATACAAGTCCAGGTTGCAGACCTGGTCCCTGGTAGGGGGCGTGTAGGAGGCAGCCGATCAGTGGTTCTCTCTCATCATGGATGTCTCTCTCTCTTCCTCTCCCTTCCTCTCTGAAACCAATAGAAAGGTATTTTATAAAACAACGTGTGGTTCTGAGACCTGAAACCGTGCCTCCGGGCGGCTCAGCGCGCACGTGGACCCGCTCACGTGGACCAGGCTCTCCCGTCTTCCCTGGCGGGAGCAGGATTTGGGGGAGGTCTGCCTCACGGTTTGCTTCTTTGGGGCATTTGTCGTTCCCCGAGCATTTCTCTGCCACCATCAAACCGGCTCCTCCCAGCCACCCTGCGCACCAGTGGCCACGCCCCCAAGCTCAGGCTGTGGGCTCCACCACGTGGCTATTTGGGGACACAGTGCAAAGCTCCCCGTGTGTGTGGGAAGAGAGGCCTCTGCCTGACGGGACCTACGCTTTCCTTTGCCTCCGTCGCTCCACTTAAAACCATGTCCACGGAGCCCGGCCGGCGTGGCTCAGGGGTTGAGCACGGCCTATGCACCAGGAGGCCACAGTTCGATTCCCGGTCAGGGCACATGCTGGGGTTGCGGGCTTGATCCCCAGTGTGGGGTGTGTAGGAGGCAGCTGATGAATGATTCTCTCTCATCACTGATGTTTTTCTCTCGCTCTGCCTTTCCCTTCCTCTCTGAAATCGATAAAAATATATAAAAAAAAATAGTGACCACAGAATTTCTCAGCAAAAGGTCAGCGTGTCCCTGGTCGGCCCGTGCAGGAGCGGTCCTTGCGTAACTGCAAACTAGCGCTCTCCCGGTAACCCGGGCCGCGTGCACCGAGCTGCCCTGACGCACCGCCTGGGACAATGAGCTCGCTTTCCTATCTGGGGGATGTTCTTGTTTTTCCCAGAATGCATTTTTCTTTCAACTGCAATGTTTCTCTAATTGTTTCCATTTTTAATTTCCTACAGTGAGATGACTTTTAACGAGTAATTAGAATCTGTAACAACTCACGTCTCTGTCTCCAAACCTGAACCATAACTCTGATGCCAAACATGCATACACACACACACACACACACACACACACACACACACGATACAAAGAGACACAAGGACCAATGTGAGGACTGGTCTTTTCAGGGGAAGGTCACCTCGGAGGGCCCAGTTTGCTGTGACTAAGTTGCGGGGTGACGACCAAGCGTGAAGCAGATGGTCAATGGACTTGTGTACACAGGGTGTGAGCACAGGGACACAGGCTCTCAGGGTTGGCTTGCTGTCATTGCAAAAAGAACTCACTGGGCCAAAGCCGGTGTGGCTCAGTGGATAGAACGTCGGCCTGCAGACTGTAGGGTCCCAGGTTTGACTCCAGTCAAGGGCATGTACCTCGGTTGTGGGCACATCCCCAGTAGGAGGTGTGCAGGAGGCAGCTGATTGATGTCTCTCTCTCATCGATGTTTCTAACTATCCCTCTCCCTTTCTCTCTGTAAAAAAATCAATGAAATATATATATATATATTTTTTTAAAAAAAGAACTCACTGCTCCAGAGCAGAAAGACGCAGCACATGTCAAAAGAACCGGTCTCCACACAGCCTGGAACCATCTGTAAGGCTCATTAGTATCCATCAGAATGAGGATCGTAAGCGCCAGGTGGAGAGAGAGGCCATTCAAATCCACTAGTGGCCACGCCTCAGAACTCCCTCATCATCACAAGCCAAAAACTCACTGTCGTTTCAAAACTAATTGGGGCGAGCGATCAGGATCGGACAGCACATCCCGAGCAGGACGGGGGGCACGGAACTGAGTGCCCGGTCTGGAAACGCGCAGGGAGGGAGGCTCTGGGGAGGCACCGGCTGCGCACGATCTTTTTCGGGTCCGGCATTTCTCTCTTCTCGCCAGAGAGATACTTAGAATGGCACAGCAGCCTTTCCGGTCTGAGCCCTTGGGGAGAACTTCAAACACATGAAGCCCCTGGGAACCTGGGACGATTGTTGGGGGGGGTGAGGGGCGCGGACCCCAGTGATACCTGCAGGACGGACGCTCCGCTGTGGAGGAACTGCAGGCCGCTCTCGGCCGAGTCGATGCCACCGGTGGCCAAAATGGGAAATCCGGGCAGAGCGCGCGCGATGGAGGTCACGGCTCTCAGGGCGATGGGCCGGATGGCCGTGCCTGCAGGAGAGAGAGGTCGATGGTTAGTTAGCACGCTGATCACTGGCTATGCCGCCTGTGCTGGTCAGAGCCGGAGTTCCTGTCTCTCTAGCAGAGACACACACATGTAAAGGCACACATCACTGTTCCCAAGTCTGTCCGCCCATAAAGGAGGGGTGTGTATTTTAGGAATGTTGAGACTATAATGGCGTGAAGACATGGATGCAAGTGGGTATAGGACCTCGCATACAATAGATGCACACTGCAATTTGATTTACTGCGGGGTGTGTAGGAGAGTGCGTGGCACATTCAGGCACTGGGTTTTAATGTTTTTAATTTTCATTGATTTCAGAGAGGAAGGGAAAGGGAGAGAGAGAAATAGAAACATCAGTGATGAGAGAGAATCAGGATCAGCTGCCTCCTGCATGCTCTCCACTGGGGATGGAGCCTGCAACCTGGGCTTGTGCCCTGACTGGGAATCCAACTCTGATCTCCTGGCTCATAGGTCGATGCTCAACCACTGAGCCACGCTGGCACGCCAAAGATAAAAAAATATATATTTAAATTTGAGAATCTGGTAGAGGGGGCTAAAGGGGGGGCAGGTGGGGGGACATCCGCAATAGAATCAATAATAAAACTAATAAAAATACATAAAATAAAAAAATAAGTTTTGGGAACCCAAAGCTCCATGCACTAACCGGCAGACATGGGCTTTCATGCCAACATGAGAACTCCAGTTCACGTGAGCCTCCCTTCGCATGACTAAGCCCTTGACGAGGGAAGGAAGTGAATGGGCCGGAGTGTGTAGAACATATGCTAATGCTGGGAGCTGGAGGGTTCATCATGGAGCGGAATTCTGTCCCCCCCTCCCCCCACGCATGTGATGTCTGGGACAGCCACTGCCACACGATCATCGTGAGCGTGAGTCCACATTCACTTCCTGATGGCGGCTCCGGGTGGCAGGAAAGCAGAAACTGGGTCATAAGGCCTGCGCACGCGTGGACACAGAGAAAATGCAGTTTAATTTGCTTACATTAATTAAGAAATAATGGTCCAACCAGTTTGGCTCAGTGGATAGAGCGTCAGTCTGTGCACTGAAAGGTCCCAGGTTGGATTCCGGTCAAGGGCATGTACCTTGGTTGTGGGCACATCCCCAGTAGGGGGCGTGCAGGAGGCAGCTGATCCGATGTTTCTCATCGATGTTTCTAACTCTCTATCACTCTCCCTTCCTCTCTGTAAAAATCAACAAAATATATTTTAAAAAAGATATAATGAATGAAGTGGATAACAACTTGGTTAGAAACTGAACTTGGACGGTCTAATTATTAAGAATTGTAGATATAATCCAGTATAAAGAAGTATTAGCAAATCAAGAATTTCAAGAAGTTTGGAGTTGCAAGTTTGATTTTGATACAATACAGATTAATCAAGTGCTAAAAACCGTATACTTTACTGACTCAAGCTTAACGTGGTAATGAACCTACTAGACCAGCGGTCAGCAAACCCATTAATCAACAGAGTCAACTATCAACAGTATAATGATTGAAATTTCTTTTGACAGCCAACTTTTTTAAACTTAAACTTCTTCTAACTTCTTCAAAATAGACTTGCCCAGGCCGTGGTCTTTTGTGGAAGAGCCGCACTCAAGGGCCAAAGTGCCGCATGTGGCTCGAGAGCCGCAGTTTGTCGACCACGGTGCTAAACTGATATGGGAGACTCAGCTGTTTAAAAAATACACCTGGACACATGGACTAAGCCCCAAATCGGAGCTCTCAGGGGACCCAGGCTTCTGCCGTATGCAGAGGCATGACCACGAAAGTGTGTGTGGCTGTCCTCTCAGGGTTACTGGAGAAGCTGCGATTGTTCTATGAAAAGGTTCCCATGTTTGCTGACTGTTTCAAGACTTGTTCCTGCTGCTGTGTGTGGAGGCTCGGAGCACTGGTCCACGGAGGGCCAGACGCCGGGATGGGGCTGTCTGCCTGTGTCATCTCACCGGCCGGCCGCTGTGCCGCGGAGGCAGTCGAGCCCCAGGAAGTTGGTTTCGGCTGCCGGGGCCACGCTAAGAGCTCAGGATGCGAAGTCCCGCCCCTTCGGGGTGCGTCTCGGCTCGCTGTCACTCACACAAGTGTGACGGAGCCAACTCCTTCACTCCCTGAGACATCCTTCTCCCTCCGTGTGACATGGAAACATCATGACAATAATACAGAGCAGCCGGACAATTAAAGGGCACAATCTGGGGAAAGCCCTGGGCACGGCGCCTGGGTCACTGACTCCACCGGCTGACGCTGCTCTCCAAGCGGAGAAAAGGACCGGAAGAGCATCCAGCTGTAGACACATGTGTCACCCACGGGGTGTTAACCTCCTAGATTTTCAATTCGGGAAACTTGCCGGTCCCATGTCATTTCATTTCTAAAAACACCAAGTTTGCCTGGATTATGAAGGCAGTCTGTGCGGGTAACGCGCGGCTCCTGCAGGATCTAAAGGCACAGCCCTGCACCCAGAGACTCCACTTGGAGGAATCTGTTCCATTCGCACACAGACACGGAGTGACATGTGCAAAGATGTTCCCCGAAAGTGTTGTTTTTTACAGCAAAACCGTGAAAGCCACCTGCGCGATTCCCAGTAGTTTCGCTATCAAACAAATCGTAGCTCGTCTGTGTATGAGGGCCTGGGGAAACTTTAAAGGGGCCTGCCAGTGTCTCTGGGATATGATGTTAGAGAAATATACACGTGATATGGCCCCACTGTGGTTAAAAGAAGTGAGCGCACAAATAGAGAGAAGGTCGAGTTTTGAACTGTCATAGTTGCCTCTGGGGGTGGGACGAAGATGCACTTTCATTCTGATAACTAGGCTTCCTATTATTTGACTCTCTTAGGTAAAAAAGTGTTGATGATTCATTTCTGCAATGCCATGGTCTTAACCACAATGCCATACCTCCTCCTTATTTTATTTTTTATTTATTTTCTTTTTTTAGAATTATGGTTATTTTAGCAATTCTTTCTTTCTGTTTTTAAATATATTTTTACTGATTTTTTACAGAGAGGAAGGGAAAGGAATACAGAGTTAGAAACATCGACCAAAGAGAGACATTGATCAGCTGCCTCCTGCACGCCCCCTACTGGAGATGTGCCTGCAACCAAGGTACATGCCCTTGATCGGAACTGAACCCAGTATCCCTAAGTCCACAGGCCGACGCTCTATCCACTGAGCCAAACCGGTTTCGGCTCTTCCTCCTTATTTTAAATGCTTGTAAAAGTAGGTTAGAGAGAGGAGTTAATCTTTATAACTAATAAACATATATTGTCCATGTATGATAAAATCAAGAATATTCACGTTCTAATATCAATTAGTGGCAAGGAATCATATTAAAGCGATGGTAGCTAGTAATTGCTGTAACTATATGACCTAGAGAAAGCCCGAGTTCATTATACCTGTATTTATTCATAATTACACGATATGATTATAAATAGCATCCTCTTTCACTCTCAAAGTGTCCCAGTTTGGATGATAAGTTATAATGACAATTATACCCCGGAGTTATAGGACAAAGGTAATCACGAATGCAGAGGGAAATTTGGTGTAGAACAAAACCACAACCTATGAAAAACGCAGAAATGAACTGCAGTGTCCGGGAATCAGAAGGTGGCATGAAGAAATACATGTCTGTAAGCGTGTCACTGGATGGGGAAACACATGGCTTTCATCCGTGATATCTGGAGCTCATTAATCTATGTTCTTTCTGCTTCCCACCTGTAGGTGGCCACCACACGCTACACTGATTAATTCACTCATTAGCAGCATTTTCAATACTGTCATCTTCAGATAATCAGCAATTTATTTAAAGAACCAATTTCTGTAGAAATAATTGCCACAAAACGGCCTGGCCTTGCTTTTTTATAAACTGTAATAAAAGTGTTAAGATAATCCCTGACATTTGCAAATGCCAGCAGCTCACCTTTCCTTTGGGCTGTGCGTGGCATTGTTTAAAACCATCCCCGGAGGACAGCGCGCTTTAATGAACAGGCCCGTAAGCACATGCCCCGCGGGCAGCGGGGCCGTCGGAGCTGGGGGCAATGCCGCGCGCTGCCACGCTGCCACGGAGGAGACGGAGCCCGGCGAGCCAGGGTCACTGAGACATGGACAGTGTGGCTACTCCCACCTCGGTTTTGTTGTCGCGTCGAGCGAGGTGCTACACACAGACACCTCGCTGGGAACCACGAGTGGAGGGTTTTGTGAACCGATCATGCCACTGGCTGGTGTGTGTACAGATCACATGCATCTCTGGCTCTGCAAAGGGACTCGTATTGTTTGTTCAGTAATCCCCATGCAAGAGAAATCTCTGAAATCTTAAATATTAAGTGTGTGCTTATTTACAAAATGCTGCCAAGGTCCAGAGCAGAGGGAGCGAGGGAACCTGAAATGGTTTAGGGATCTCAGCTCGTTGTTGTTCGCATTGAACCTGGACACAGCAGTGGTCGCCAAGCTCGAGAAAATTTCTGGAGGCCATGCGTTTCCAGAGCCACATATATCACAAAGGAGCATGCATATGTGCGCGCGCGCACACACACACACATACACACATACACCCGGTGCCACAAATCCATCCCTGACGGAGAAGACTTCGGGCACACGGAGTCCAAGAATGCCACAAATAGAAAGACAGGCCTGGCCGGCGTGGCTCAGTGGCTGCACATGGACCTACGGACCAGGATGTCAGGGCTCGATGCCTGATTAGGGCACAGGCCCAGATTGCAGGCTCCATCCCCAGTGCGGAGCATGCAGGAGGCAGCTGGTCCACGATTCTCTCTCATCACTGATGTTTCCATCTCTCCCCCCCCCACCCCTGCTCCCTTCCTCTCTGAAATCTATAAAAATATGATAAAGAAAGAAAGACAGGTCTGAGTCACAACCCCCCCGGCTCCGGCCGAGCTGAGCGCCACGTGAGGCACGGGCCCCGGCGAGCTCCGCGGCCATCGGCACTCGGCGGCCTGCTGGACGATGACAGACCCAGCGCCAGGTTTCACAGCGTCCCCCGCTGATCACAAACGCTGGGAACAGACCACGGGTCTGTTTCTGCACGTTGAGCCCAGACTGCTCCTGGAGCGGTCCTCTCCTCTCCGAACCAGAGCGCCAGCAGCCGGCTGCTGCTCTCCAAGAACCGCGCCGTCGTGAGCGCATCTTCCCAGCTGAATCTTTGAACAACGCGGCTCATCGCGTCTGTCAAGTCCAGGATGGGTTTGCGAGGAAGCATCCACTCGCGACTTGCCGCTTCCCGGTCGCTGATGCTTTCTGATGAAATCCCGGGCTCCTGTCAAGTGGAGGGCGTTACTTTGCGGGTTGGCACGGATACGGCGGCGGAGCGGCGTGGGTGCCAGCCTGCACGATTCAACAGCTCCTTGCCCGCTGGCCCCAGGCTGACGTCTGCGGGCACAGGAAGGAGGCGGCTGGCTCGCAGGACCGAGCCGGCGGGAAGGTTGTGTACACACCTGAGCTGAGATGTCACACGTGTGTTGATCCCCATTTGTAGCCGCTCATTCTACTTTGTTGCCACAACCGTTTCATCGCCTCCCGCTGGCACCGTGCAGGGCCTTTCAGAACCAGGCACTGGCACCGGGCGGCACAGATGTGCAAACACACGTCCAGGAGGCTGGCTAGAGCGCAGGGCCTGTGCCCCGCAGGGGAGGCCATTTGTCCAAACGCTGTACATTCTTTCTCATCAGAGCGTGAGGGCTCGTGTACTGTGCCGACAGATCGCATTAGACCAACCATCTTCCCATCTCTTCAGGGGTGTCTGCGCTGAGCGTAGGTGGGGCCAGCAGCCTGGAGGTGCCCCTTTCCTCACACTAATGTCTGTCTTACCCGTGGCGACAGGATGAAGGGGTGAGAGCTGGCATGCACACAGCAGTAGCAGCTGGAAAAAGTCTGTCTGCATTCCAGAGGTCACTTATGTGTGAGCCCCGGAATCAAATCATCTCACTCCCACAGTCCCTCTGCCTCAATGCTCCATGGTTACGGGGCAGCTCTGGAAATCTACAGTTTACAAGTGGCAAGGTATTAAAAAGTTTCGGGGGGAAATGATGTATGTCCCATGTCCAGCACCGAACGAGCCGGGGAAACATCTGTGATTGCCAGAGAGGGCGCGCACGCCAGGCACTGTGGGCAAACAGAACGCTGACGAGTATAACAACTCACAGTGGCCCGTTTATGGGGAATAGAATGTCGCAATCAATAATCACCAGCCCGTACAAACAGCGTGTGCAATGCCATAAGGCGTGGTGTGCACAAGTGAAATGATTTAGAAGTAGAAATCGATAGCATGTGTAGACACTGGGAAATGTCAAGTGGGAAATGAGTGGATTCTTCCTAGCGCATTCTTATGACTCAGATTTTAATGATTCCTAAAGATTCCCTAGTCCCGGGAAACAGAAGCGAACATTTACAATTTCATCTCTTAATTAACTACGTGAAGGGGTCTAGGTGGGCCAGGGAGCTGTTTTATAGACAGGAAAGTCAGGAGTCTCCATCAGAACTGTGGTTTCCTCAGTGTTTCCTTCCAAGCCACGCCCCTCTGACCACGACCCCTGCCACACCCCTCCTTTGGGCTTCTCTCTCTCTCACAAGGATTTTTTCCATTCATTTCATAGCACTTTGTTGGCCATCAAAATACAGGCTTCGGCACAAATACTTTTTACCACAAAACATTTCGCTGGTAAATTCTTCAGTTAAAATTCCCTTATAATTAAATAATTAAAATAAATATATGTTGCCCATGTATGATAAAATAAAGGGAACTGGGTGAGGGGTCTATGGGAGTCTCTGTACTACCTTCTCAGCTTTTCCATAAATTCAAAGACGTTCTAGACGAAAGGTTACCGCTCCTTCATACAACACTAGAGCCTGGTGCACGGGTTCCCGCACAGGTGGCCCGGCCGGCCCGCCCCGATGGGGGTGTGGAGGGCCCAGCCGGGGAGAGGGGCCTCAGGTAGTTGGCAGGCTGGCCCCGCCCCCTGGTCGAACTCCGGTCAGACTCCCAGTCGAGGGGACAATTTGCATATTACCCTTTTGTTATATAGGGTACAGATGCTCCCTGCTGCTATACAAAATAGTTTGTCCCGATTATTTGGCAAAAACAGAGAGACAAACTTGCAAATACAGGACACAGATATTTTTTTAAAAAGAAAGCACTGATAGTCTCTATGAATTGCCATTTCCTGCTAAGAGCAGCGGCGGTAACGATCGCTGTCTTTGACCTGCCTAGCACGTCAGGGCCCTCCGCTACGGCTTTTACCTGCTCTTTCATCCAAATCCCCTCAGCTCCTGGAGCCACTGCTTCTAATGCTCGGAGCCGTTGCTGGTCCGGCCTCTGGGAGAGTAAATGGAAGATCTAGCTCCACCTCCACCTGAGACTCCCCATCAGCCCTGCTCCCCAGGTCTCCTCCCGTCAGAAAGTTAGTATGTGTCTGTCCTACTTCTGTCCACACACGCCTGGGGCACTACATGGGTTACCTATGCATAAAGGCGCTCAAAGTGACCCTGCAAGTCAGCTGCGATCAGTCCTAACAGCAAGAGGACGCGTCCAGACGTTTTCTGGTAAAAGCTGCTCTAGTCTGCCGAGGCCGGTTTGGCTCAGCGGATAGAGCATCGGCCTGCGGACTGAGGGGTCCCAGGTTCGATTCCGGTCAAGGGCATGTATCCTGGTTGTGGGCACATCCCCAGTAGGGGGCGTGCAGGAGGTGGCTGATCGATGTCTCTCTCTCATCGATGTTTCTGGCTCTCTATCCCTCTCCCTTCCTCTCTGTAAAAAATCAATAACATATATTAAAAAAAAAAAGCTGCTCTAGTCTTTGCTGACACGTCAGGTGTCTGAAAAAAAGCTGCATGCGACCATTGGTCCATTAACAGGGGATGCCCATCGCCGCAGCTCTCACCAAATCACCGATCACTAAGACAATGTCAGGTTTCTTCAGACATGATGGCGACCCGGCTGCGTGGCAGGCAAAGGGTGAGAATCCAGCTAGGCCGCTGGGCATGTTTCCACAGTCCCGTCCACGTTACGCAGAGTGGAGGACACAACCCGGTGTAAAACCTCTTATGTAAACGCTTCACGGGAAAAGTGTTGAAATAAGCAGCTCATGAGGAGGGAGTGTGAAGATACACGTTTATTTCAACACTCTACATGTCATAAGCCGTTTATCTTCACACGTCCTCCCTCAGAAGATGCACCCGACCCAGGGGGAGATTTCGTTTGCCGAGAGCGTGTCAAGAGGCCCGGACTCAGAGGCCGAAATGAAAGTTCTGATGCTGAGCTCTTGGTGTGGGCCCCAAGGCATGATGCGAGAATGGATGTTTCCATTCCAGCCAAAGCTCTGAGCCTGTGGCACGCTCACCACCAATGCCACCTGCTTCGTCGAGACATGGCCTTGTCCTAACCACCTGAGGGGTGTCTCGCCTGCCTGAACGCAGACGGCAAAGGAAATGGACTGCATGGGGCATTTCCACAAAGAAAATGTCTTTTTCACGCCTCCACTTACTGGGAGAGGCGGATGTAACCCATACTCTTTGGGAAGCTCTTCTACCTGATGACAATGGAGACGCATTCTTTCTGTTTTGCCTCTGTTAAGATTTTATTCTCCTGCAAAAGCTTGCATGTCTACGGTTATAACCGCAGTATCTGACAGTGACTGAGTGACTTCCTTTCCAGGATCTCCTAGAAACAATGCTGGTAACTGCTCCAGGTTTCAGCAAACCCAGGAGCCACAGGCTTTATATTGGACAACGCTCTCTGGGGTCTGGCCTAAGGGCACTGATTCCATGCACCGGGGCCCCACCCTCAAGACCTGGTCACCTCCCTGAGGCCCCAGCTCCTAATATCATCACCATGGGGGTTAGGATTTCAGCCTATGAATCTGGGGAGTCCACAAGCATTAGGTCCACAGCAACAACCACCCCCTCTGGCAATCTCCAGGCCAAAAATCGGTAAGTCAGGAGGCGGAGGGCATTGTGGCACATGAAAATCAGACTCTGCACACAATACATCCCAAGGGAAAATGCTGAGATGGTGCATGATTCAGACACACAACGTTTCCAAGGAGGAGTGTCCACGTCATGAACCAAAATACTTTAAGGTTTGTAGAGAACAATAAATTTGGATTCGGGTTAAGTAGCTGAGGTTATCTAGATGGGAAACCTGTGAGCTACTTAAGAACATGGAATAGAGCCCATTCTTTATGGTCTTATTTGCCATGCATAGTGTGCTGTGGAATTGGGATTCTGTGAAATGTCATATTTATGTATAGTAACCGAAAACTAAAAGCAGTGTGTGTGTGTGTGTGTGTGTGTGTGTGTGTGTGTGTGTGTGTGGCAGTGTTGACTAATAGAAAGCTTTGCCACAATGTTGTCCAACTGAAAAAACCACGGATGGATTTCAGGTCCTAAAACCTTGGTATCAATATCTGCTTTCGCCTCTTCATAGCATCAGCGAGCTCAATCTTTTTTTTTTAAATATATTTTATTGATTTTCTACAGAGAGGAAGGGAGTGAGACAGAAAGTCAGAAACATCGATGAGAGAGAGACATCGATCAGCTCTCCTGCACGCCCCACAGTGAAGATGTGCCCGCCACCAAGGCCCATGCCCTTGACCGGAATCGAACCAGGGACCCTTCAGTCCGCAACCCGACTCTCTATCCACTGAGCCAAACCGGTCTTGGCGCGAGCTCAATCTTAATCATTCCAGAAATAAAGCTAATGCTCCCTGGCTCATATGGTTGTTGTAAGAATAAAAGGAAATTCTGAAAATGCTTTAGAAAGCAGAAGTGTTACATAAGTACCAGTGGCATCATTTTAAAATTAGTTTTAGACATGGATGGGTACATACCAACGTGGATTCATTGAAATCCCCTCAGATCCTGGGTTCTCATGGATTCTAATTTTGTGACGACGATGATGAGGAAGGTGGAAAGTATTGCCCTCACTGTGTGAGCTAGAACGCTAAGCACTCTGATAATTATTATGTTTTAATAATAATGACAAAATTTGGAGCGATGGGAAGACCAGTGAACCGAGGACCAGAGTCTTCCATCAAGTGGGGAGTGGCTCCAGGCCAGCAGCCGAGTCAAAGTCCGCAAGGAGCCAGGTGGCATAAGGAGGCAAGAACCCCAACGAGTGGCGACAGAACACAGCACACTGGCTTGCAAGAAGCAGGGCAACCATGAGACAATGAGATTAACACCCTTCCTTTTGCTGACATTAAACTCAACGAGGATTTCAATCCTTATTTCCTATTCTCCCTCCTCCTCCACATCTTTTTTTCAAAATATATTTTATTGAGTTTTTACAGAGAGGAAGGGAGAGGGATAGAGAATTAGAAACATCGATCAGCCACCTCCTGCACGCCCCCCCACTGGGGATGTGCCTGCAACCAAGTTACATGCCCTTGACCGGAATCGAACGTGGGGCCTTTCAGTCCGCAGGCCGGCGCTCTATCCACTGAGCCACACCGGTTTCGGCCTTCCTCCACATCTTCGCAAGGCGGGCTAGTCAGGCTACAACAGGGAAACGATATGGACAATGGCATCTGGAGATAGACAGGTATGCGCACACCTCTCTCCACACACACAAAGTTACTTTCCACCACTGTCATTCTTGGCAGACAAAACACTATAATCATTTTATAGTTGAATGGCACACAATGCAGCGAAAGGTCTTCGCAGGGGAAAAAATGATGTTTTCATCCTTTTCCTTTCTTTAGCAGTGATTAGTTCCAGAAATATAAGGTATCATCACTTCTCAAAAAGCACTGTGGGTTATAAGCTTGTTCCTCTGAAGTTGGCAACGTGTAATAAGTGTGCTTTATTCCTAAACATCAGTCAGCTTCAAGAATGGCAGGTGCTTGTGGAACGTGACAATGGAACGAGTTGGCTAATACGTACGAGCGGCATTAAAACACTGGCTGACAGATATGAAGCCTTCCTGTTACAAAGAACGCTCTCCTGTATAATTACGGTTTTATAATGAGGTGCCTCAGTTTCTAAATATTTAGCTTTTTAAGAGTTCTGTATCTTTTTGGGACCAAAATGTATATGGAAGTGTTCTGACTGACAAAAGGTAAAGAAGTGTATTCAAGCACTTATATGGAAGTATTCCGAATCCTAAAGACTAGAAGGGTGGGTTGAGAACATTTTAATTTATTGCAGAAGAATGGAATTGAAGTAAGAATGCCTGTGGCTCATGTGACAATGACCCTGGAGTTAAAATGTTCAGCAATTTATAAAAGAGTTACCGTATGTAGATATGCACACTCTGTTCAGCGTGTGGTTTGGTAAATAAAAAGAATGATGATGGCAAAAACCGGTTTGGCTCGGTGGTTAAGAGCATCAGCCTGCGGACTCAAGGGTTCCAGGTTCGATTCAGGTCAAGGGCATGTACCTTGGTTGTGGGCACATCCCCAGTGGGAGGTGTGCAGGAGGCAGCTGATCAATGTTTCTCTCTCATCGATGTTTCTAATTCTCTATCCCTCTCCCTTCCTCTCTGTAAAAAAACTCAATAAAATATATTAAAAAATTAATAAAAAAAACAACAACTTTATTTCCAGTCCAAAACAGGATTATAATATTTAAATGACAGTGACATTGTATTTGCAGAATGACTAAACCCAGAAAACGTTTTTTAAAAAAATGATGGTCCTCGCTGATTTTGTTCCATGGATAGAGTGCTGGCTTGTGGACTGAAGAAGTCCCGGGTTTGATTCCTGTCAAGGGCATGTACCTCGGTTGCATGCTCACTACCAGGCTCTGGGTGGGAGGCAACGAATCGATGTCTCTCTCAGATGGATGTTTCTCTGTCTCTCCCCTTCCCTTCCAGAAATCAATGGGAAAATGAGGACTAAAAACGAACAAAAAACTGATGACGTTTATTTCCAAAAGCAAAGCTTCATTCTGACAACCACAGAGAGAAGTCAGGTCCCTAAGCTAAATAACGGAGCCGCACTTTGTGGGTGCAGGGTTTGCAGACGCACCGTAGCTATGTGCTGTTGCCTATCTAAATGCCAGAGAAGATCAGTGGGCGGGAACAAAGGCATGCAGACAGCGGCGCGCTCCAGGATGTACTCGGAGAAGGTAAATATCAAAGGTACAGAATCAGGAAAGGGGCCGCAGGCGTCCTACATGTCAGAGCTGGTTTCATGCAGGCGCGGAGCTGCGAACCCACGGCCGATGTCCGGGACCAGCAGACAACAAGCCCCTCGAGCGGACGGCCCGGCGAGTGGTCCCCGAGGGGAGGGGTGGTGGCTTGGCTGGGGATGTGGCTGTGGACGTGGCCTAGGATGACGAAGGAGTCTGACAAACAGGCCCTGGCCAGAGCCCCGCGCTCCCTGTCTGCGCGCTTTATTGAGTAGGTTTTGAAGGGATTTCAATGTAAAGGTCAAGGAAGAGAAAGAGAACGACGTGGCTCTGCATGCCGGGCGGCGTGATGGACACCTTTGACATTAAATATGTTATTCTTATGAGAATCCGTTGCTATTAACATATATATTTGAAACCACATCAATTCAAGATTATTTTAGAAATCCGACTGCACAAATAGGGGGATATGGAGCGCCAGTGCCGCTTGCTTGTGGGAATGAAGTTGACAGCTCTCTTGGAGAGAGAGAGAAAGGAAGGACACAGATCACGAACGAGCCAATTTGTGTCTCTCTCCGAAACTGCCATATGAAGCAGGGAAATTAGAAAGGACATGGTTGGTGCCAAATGGCTATTCTATTTAAAGGAATTTGTTTGAGAAGAGAGTTCAGGATCACCCCTAAGGGGAGTGCAGGGCATGAATTGGTAACGGGATGAGAGAATTGAGGGGGACAAGACCAGGCACTTGGGGTGCACCCCTTGTTCACCTGGCAGCAGCTCGGCGCCCTAGTTCGGGCATTCCCTTCAGTCCACAGTGACCACTCAGAGGTCGAGGGGTGTAATGGTGTTTCGGACTTAAACTCAACACCTTCTCTGCCTCCTGCCGGTGGCCTCTGTCCAGTAGCTCCTGAGACACTGTCCTGTCCACAGGTTCCTTTTTCAAATATATTTTTGGTGATTTCAGAGAAGAAGGGAGAGGGAGAGAGAAATCTCAATGATGAGACTCAGGGATTGGCGGCCTCCTGCACGCCCCCTACTGGGGATTGAGCGCACAACCCAGGCCTGTGCCCTAGACTGGGAATCAAACCACGACCTCCTGGTTCCTAGGTCGACGCTCAACCACTGAGCCACGAGGCCGGGCAAGTTCGCAGCTTCTTAAGGATGTCAAGTCTATTCACGCCTCTGTCCTGTCTCCTGGGATTCCCACGGTCTGGAATGCTCTCCACTTTCTCTCTGCATCCTCGGGGCCTCATGGCCCAACCTCAGCAGCATGCTCCTCTCTCTCACCCCGGGCCCTGGGGCATCGTGCCTGGGACGTCAGCCATGCCCGCGTGCCTCTCCTTTCATGCGGCCTTGGAGGACAGGAGAAGCAGCTGGAGACCGTGTGACTGGGGGTCTGCCCCGGGAAAGACACGAAGGGGGGCCCCAGCCAACGGTGGGCACGGCCACTCACGCCCGTTCCCAGAGCTGTTCAGAGCCTGCTTCCTCACTTGTCACAGTGCCAGTGACAGCCCACCTCACAGTCACACAGGACGCGCGTGCAAACGCTCCGTTCTACGCCCTGCGAGCATATTCCTCCTGGCCTCCAGGACTGGACGCGGAGCAATGAATACCACTCAGGCCTCACCTCCCGAAAGGCAGGAAAGGGCCACGTGTCCCCTCGGGGGGAGCGGGGGGGTGGTAAGCTCTGTAAACGCTGCTGTTACCGGAGACTGCCAGTAACAGAGCGTCGCGATGAAGAAGTGCGCGTTGTTGTTTGTTATGATTGATGGTTTGTCTTAAATTTGGATCAAAGCACCCAGAGAATGAGCAATTCGGAAAGCATTTGCTTTTTCCTGGAAGGGGAAGGAAGGATAATAGCGTTCTGCGGAGACATCTCGTTCCCTTTAGGAGGTGCGAATTAGAGGACATTTTCTGGCGGAAAAGATAATATGAGACTTCGGTGTCTGGGCGTTTCACGCCGGTCCATGCTGGGAGAGAAAACAATGAACGCCCCCCTTCATTTCTGATTTCCACTGTGCGGAGATGGGGACCAGTGTATTCTCCAATCGGATTAAGCCGCAGTGGCAGCGGTTACGGTGCGTGCGCAGATGCCCAGCTCAAGTGTCCAGGACCCTCCACGGAGCCCAGTGAGCGGGCTGCTCTGTCTCGGGCGAGGGTGTGGGTGCCATCGGGAGCGTGTTCACTGCACAGGCTTGATCTGCATCGCCGGAGCTCGCGTGTCAATATCCGGCTCCCGGGGGCAGGCCCGGGGCCTGAGCAGAAACCGCTTCTGCACCGGATCCAGAGCCGCGTCTGTGATCCTTCGCCTGCATCGGATGAAGCTGCTGCTCTCTCCCCCGCTCAGCTGTTCCCGCCAGGACCGCGATCCCCACCCTCTGCCGGCAGCAAGGAGAGGGGAGCCGCAGAGGAGGATGGGAAGGGCTGCCATGAGGGCCCTCTTGAAACCCCAACACAACGGTCCCGCATGAATCACTGCACGGGCTTTATCCGAGGGCGCAATGCTGCTCTCTCACCACGATTGCAACAAGAACGGAGCTTGCGAACACACGCCGATCTGCATTTAGAAATAAAAGCCACACGGATGAGACGGTGGCTAATGCCTCCTCCAAACCTAAAAGCAAACGGGGTGCGTTTTCAGTGACTACCCTGAGCCTCTCCGGCCACACGCTGGGAGGTTTGTTCACACTTAAGCAAAGGGAGTGGGCATCCATCTCAGCATAAAGGAAACCGGCACCCTCTATTGTGATTAAGAACGAACCATTAAAAAGAAGCATGTTTTTCTAAATGAATAATTTCTCCTGGCCATCTGTCTTTTCTGGCTTACTTGGATGTGGATGAGAAATCTACATTTCCCCTCCTTTTTATTGGGCCTGACAAAGCATTCTATGAAGTTGGGTGTGGTAAAGACAATGACAAAAAATCAAATCAAATTGGAGATACGTCAGGTAATTGAAGAATTACCGCCTTCATTTGGTGATCAAAATGTTCACATATGCTCAGTGAAATGACTTATCAAATGACTAAAAATGGCCCTGATAGTATCTTTTTAAAAATCTATAACCAGAGGCCCAGTGCATGGATTTGTGCACTGGTGGGGTCCCTCGGCTTGGCCTGTGGAATTGGGCTGAAACCATCTCTCTGACATCCCCCAAGGGGTTCCAGATTGTGAGAGGGCACAGGCCAGACCAAGGGACCCCATCGGTGCATGACTGGGGCTGGGGAAGGACCAGCTTGCCTCACCCAGTCCCAATCAGCAGGACCCCAGCAGCAAGCTAATCTACCAGTTGGGGTGTCTTCCCCCTGGTGGTCAGTGCACGTCAAATGAACGGTCGGACACTTAGCATATTAGGCTTTTATTACATCGGATAATGGTGAAAGATGAAGTCAGATCAATGATGCAGCAGTGTGCATTGGGTAGAAACTGTCAGGAGAGCGAGGCCAGGATCCAGCTCTTTTGGGGTAGCTAGAGCGAGCTCTGATGGGCAGTTCAGATTTCGGATACATATATAGAAAATTCTTTCTCCTGGCCCATCGATTTCTGAATGGAAAACTCCAATGGTTCATTGAAACAATACTGGTTGAAAGTCCATGATTGTCATCTAATCACCACAACTGATTCTATTCTGAAACTAATACAGACTGATATGGAATGTGAACTGAAATTTAAAAAATAAAGACAGCCATGCAAAGAAGAAAAATGTGTGAGAGTCTTAGGTTCTACTTGAACTTTTATGTAGTGACCACCTTGTCCATCACTGCCCCTAAATTCACCTCCTCAGTGCCAGCTGACCCTCAGGACTGGTTGAGAAGTGGGCTCAGGCGATCAGCTGACAAGTATTTAGCACGGGACCTGACCTGGGTCTCCCTCCATCGATACTTCAGACATGCCTTGATCAGGGCAAAGTTCAAACAAGAGCCCGCTGAGGCTTCTGGACCTAAGATGGTTTACATTTTCAGATAATAGAACTACTGTAAAATTTAGTTATGGGAAAGGTAAAACTTTCCAGGTTTTAGCGATGTTTTTGCATTGTCTTTTCTAAAACAAAAGAAACCCAACAAAAAATTTCAATTCTTCCCAGTAGATACTAATGACAAAGTCGATTTTTATTCACTATTCTGTTTATGCCTAGGCACTGGCATACCGGATGCTAGGAATCCTAATTATAATAAAAAAAGAGATTTTTATTGACTTTAGAGAGGAAGGGCGGGGGAGAGCGAGAAACATCCATCGCTTGCCTCCTGCACACCCCCAAATGGGGATCATGCCTGAAACCCAGGGACGTGCCCTGTCAGGGGAATCAAACCAGAGACCTTTTGGTGTATGGGATGCACTCAACCTACTAAACCACGCCAGCCTGGCACTAATAAGTTGTATTTTCCTCTTGTTTTAGCTCATCACGCTCCTGCCTCCCTGGTCTTTGCTGTTTCTTAAACTCAGTGCGGTAGGTCCTCTGCCTGGCGCTTGGAGATTCCATTTCATACCCGTCTCAGCTCCAATGTTATTTCCCAGAGCAACCCACCCTGAGCCCCAACCTAGAGCACCCCCACCTTTCCTCCTCTCTTACAGTGACACCACCTCCAGCTGCTGTCTCAGCAGCGACGCGTATCTGAGATTACCCTGACGTGTGGTTTATTTGTCCGCTCCCTGTCTAACCTGTTCTAAGGTCATGAGTTCAGAGGCTAGAGCAGTCCCTCGCATGTGGAAGGGTCTCTGAGAGAAACATGTTTAATGGGCACATTGCTGCGTCAGAGTCTCTTTGCCATCAGATATCAGATACCCCACGAAACTGCTTTCAGAGTAACAGCTGCCTTTAGCAGCCGCATCTCTGGGACTGAATGAGCGGAATTTGTGTCACTGGGATGCGTATTTTCTATTTTCTCGTATGTTGCATATTTTTTACATCAATACTGATTAGGTGATAAGCCTCATCTTTTCAACTTCTCTCTACACTTTTTAGCACAGCTGTTCTTTAGTCAATCCCGGTCTCCTGCTGACTCGCTCCATTTCAAACATGTAACCTATCTGCTCAGAAGTCAGAACATTTTAGTTTCTCCACTTCGATAAGCAGTTTTCTAAGAAAACCCCATTTCTTTATTGCAGTAGAAGTTTGACTCCTCCACTCAAAATTTTATAAATTAAACATCCCATATCAGATGTGTTCTATAGCATTTTTATTGAGAGAAAAGTAATATAATGTACTTGGAGTAAAAGCAGAAATTTAAGTCGTATGAATGTAGATAAATAGTATTATTGAATAAAGTTATTACCAATTACAAGATTGTTTAAGATAAGAGATGGAAATATCTTGGAGCTTCATCTAAGTTGCCTAAGAACTGGCTCAAAATAATTTTAATAGAATATGGATTTCAGAGGAATACAGCGCTATAAAATCGGTAGGATTCACTCCTCTGGGTCCTGAAGGGCCTTCACGAATGTTCCCCGTCAGCCACACTCCCTGCGCTCACTGAGCATGTCAGGGGAGAACACTAACCAGGGAATGGGAAGCAGCCCAGTTGAGGTCAGATTGCCTGCTTTTAGGAGAAAAACGTTCAGCACCATGGACAGAGCCCACAGGCGCCAACAAGGCCTAAGACAGGTGCACTACCCAACACGCAATGAAACCCCATCCCTGCGGCCTGCATTTCAGGCTCCTGGGTCTTGGGCTCACATGCAATTCAGCCCAATTCTCCATTATCCATCCCTGTCAAGGAGCCTCAGGTGGATTGGAAATTTTCTTCTTTTTGGAAAAATTATCTTTTCCTGCAATTTGAACTTAGGGCAACAGATTTTGTCAAAAGCAAACAAGCACATTTTTATCTTAAAAAAACAAATAAAACAACAACAACAACAGAAAAAAAAACCAAACCCAAGCCTGGCTGGCGTGGATTGGTAGCTGAGAGTCAACCTATGAACCAGGAGGTCAGGGATCAATTCCTGGTCAGGCTTGATCGATGACTCTCGTCACTGATGTTTCTATCTCTCCCTCCCTGTCTCTTCCTCTCTGAAATCCATAAAATATTAAAACAAACGGAAGTTTTAAGTACCTACGCAAGGTCTCTATTGGATTTAACTCTCAGCTGAACCCCAGCGAAACCCAACTCACAATCATGTTTATTTTTTCTCTACTGTTTCTCCAACTTCTACATTTTAAAACGATTTCCTGGCTAAAGTAGTAAAAACAAAATCATGGCAGAGAACGCACAGGCTGAGGAGGAGCGCCTGATCCGAGAGGGCTCCGTTTAGGTGGAAGTGCATGCTGCTGCTCCTGAGTGGAATCTCTATTTACACAACAATTAATCAGCCAAGCGGCGCCTCTTTACTGATCGACAACCCTTTCCGAATTGCCATCGGAATCCTCCTGACAAATACTAAAATAGATAACCCGGATAAAGCACTAATGAGGTCATTATGACTTAGTTTTGTCTGTATTTAAAGCCCGGATTTAAGATCTTCATTAGTGATTAACTACTGGGAAACTTTGTTCAATCCCGTGAGTTCTTTTTAAATCTTCATATACTATAATTACCTATGTTCAATCATAAAACGTTCCATGGCTGTGAACACAACTGAACTTTGAATCGGAACAAGAATGTTACAAATCTTGGCTGTTTAAAAGGTTAATCTTTAAGTAGATTAATGACATGGTGATCTTTACCCATTTCAAGACTTTTTTTGGCTGAGGAAAAGAGACTTCAGACCAGCTGATGAGAATACTTCCTCGGGAATATTTAATCACCTGAGTCTTGAACTCGCTGATTATATAAGTAGCATGTGGCCTATCTCTGGTCTTTATTTTCAGTTGTAGTAAAATAAACAAAGTGGCCAAGGCCGGTGTTGCTCAGTGGATAGAGCTTCGGCCTGCGGACTGCGGGGTCCCAGGTTCGATTCTGGTCAAGGGCATATACCTTGGTTGTGGGTACATCCCCAGTAGGGGGTGTGTAGGAGGTAGCTGATCGATGTTTCTCATCAATGTTTCTAACTCTCTATCCGTCTCCCTTCCTCTCTGTAAGAAATCAATAAAAAATATATTAAAAAAAATAAAATAAACAAAGTGGCACCCAGCCAGGTGGCTCGGTTGGTGGGAGTGTCATTCCATGCACCGAAGAGGCTGTGGGTTCGATTTCTGGTTAGGGCACATACCCAGGTGGCAGGTTAGATCCCTGCCTGGTCTGGGCACCTATGGGAAGCAACCAATGGATGTTTCTCTTTCACTCTCCCTCCCACTCTCTCTCATCGAAACAGATACTTCGGTGAAGACTTGAAAAATGAAATAAAAAAAAAAATGAAAAAGTGGCCTTTTCCCCATCAGTTTCAGAGAAGAGTGGCAATTAACTGTGAAATTTTATTTGAGCTGAAACTTTCAGTCCCAAAGTTACTTAGAACAGGAAATGAGGACATTTTACATGTGTTACCCCCGAATCAGAGAGAAAGGTGGAATATTTCCTTTTGTTAAATACAAAATAGTTTCTTCAAAAGGAATCTTGGAAAAGACGGTATTTTAAATTCATGCTGCATATTCTTTTTCAGAATTCAATTCCGTTTTAAGGCAAATTAACTAACAGTCTCCAGCCAAGAGATGTGATCCAGAAATGTCGTTTTCTAACCTGTCCAAGTCTTTCCAAATACGGCTTGCCATGGGCCCCGCAAGGTCAAGGATGAAACTCAATTTTTCTGACCCCTAAAAGCTTTGCAACAAAGGAACGCAGAGAATCAACACAGAAATTTATAAGCGACGGCTAATGAGACGGCACCGGTGTGCACCTGCACTCCACGCAGGACGCCGCTGATTAAAACGGTCCAATTATCTCCGTGGCGACTGGGGACAGCAGGTCAGCATTTAGAGTGCAAGTCTCTGCTGCTGCGTGTTTATCAGCCACAGCTCTCAAAAGCCGTGGGGAGGGAGAAGGCGGGGGGACGCGGTTTACAAACCGGAAGGTCTTGGGCATGTCTCTGGGAATATAGATATCGCCGCCGTGTGATTCAATTACCGCTGCCGTTTCCTGGAGGAGTTGGGCGTTTATTGCTTTTTTGCAAGCCGTTTACGCAGCCCCCCCCAAGCCCTTCTCTTCCTGCATGAGTGCACACACACTGCCGGTGCCTGTCTGAGGGCGCCACGTGCAGCATGGATGCTCCGCAGCCCCTCCACGCCCCGGTGTCTGCACAACTCAGGCCCGGCATCATTCAGCAGTGACGTTCCGGGGTACGTGACACCAGGTCTGATGAAGCACAGCGACCACAACAAGTCCGCAACCACCATTTCCGTTTCCCTGTGGAATTTTAGGGCCCGGTTAGAGGGAAACACCATCTTGGAGGAGGCACCAGACTCTAAACGGTTATCATCCGCCCGGGAATTACGGTTCGATGTCCGTTTTGCTCACAGGAGATTTTACACTCCATAATGTCATGGCAACCTGTACTTGAGAAGCGTTTGCTTTAAGCAAAAATGAAATAAAAGAAACTCGACTTTAAAATCAGCAAAATCAACATCAGCTCAGATTCGTCTGTTTAAGTACAAGGAACGTGGAACACTAAGAACCAACGCGTTGTTATAACGACAGCAACAGAGAAAGGCGCACTGAGCAGTTACCAAGTCCGGCCACCGGGACGCTCCTTGGGGTGAAGTGTGGCCGATGCTGGGACCAGTAGGTGAGACTGGGACCCATCGCACCCCTGGGCAGTCCCTTCTCTGTGAGGTTCACAGTCTCAGTGAGACAGACAGACGTCGAATGCCAGGGAGAGACGCACCTCCGGGCGGTGGGCTCAGGAGGAGGGCTGCTGGGGTGGCTTCGGGGTGAGGGGAGCACCCTGATGTTTGGAGAGCACCGTTGGCTACGGGAGAGGAAGGCTGCCGGTGCCGCGGGAGGAGGGAGCTGACAGTGCAGAAGTGTGAGCAGCTCCGCCTGGTGCGCTGTGGTCCAGGGAGCTGGGAGCAATGCCAGGAGAGGGGTCTGGCGCGGACAAGATCATCCTGGACCCTGGGTGCCACCAGCAGGCAGGTTTTTAAAAATAAATTTTTTATTGACTTCAGAGAGGAAGGGAAAGGGAGAGAGCTAGAAACATCGATGATGAGAGATAGTCATGGATCAGCTGTCTCCTGCACACCCCCTACAGGGGATGGAGCCTGCAACCCCGGCATGTGCCCTGACCGGAAATCGAACCCTGACCTCCTGGGTCATAGGTTGATGCTCAGAGGCAGTTTTTGTCCTGGAATTCTGTCCCTTCTTCGAGTCTTGGTTGGGATGCTACATCCCCACAAAGCCTTCCCAGACTCTGCCTGTGGGGAGCAATGCCCAGCCCCCTCCCTCTACCCCCCACCATGGACCTCCTACCCAACTTCCATGCTGCTTTTCCTGGATGTCACTTGTCACGTGGCAGATCTGTCCACTGATTTTCTCTCACACACTGTGGCTATAGCCCTGACACACACTTGCTGCACTGAGTCGCTGTGAGTTGCTCTGGCAACTTGGAAGCTACTTGAGTTGATATCATGTATATCCTATAAGAAGGCACATTCCTTAAAAGGCGGCAAGATCTAGAATCTGCGAGGGGTGGACAGTACACTTTGATAAGTATAAGAAGACTGATCTGTCATTACTTCTCCCCGGAAACACACACACACACACACACACACACACACACACACAGACGGCATTCCTACCAGAAAGGTAAATAAACTTGCTATTAAAACAAAGATGTGGGGAGCGAGGAAGACTAAACAAAAAGACAGTTCAATTACTCAAACCGTGACTATTAGCCGGATTCACTTCTATTATGTTTTATTTGATCCCATTCCATAGAGAAATGCGTAATTCCATTTTAACAGCGAATTCAGCTCAAGGAAAAGACCAAACGCTGGAACTGGGGAATGAAGACGCAGCCCAGAGATCATGTGACCCACGAAGCCCCGGGCCCCTGCCCTGAGCAGTCCACGTGCTTCTCAGCCTCTTAACACGAGGCTCTTGGGCAGCGCAGAGGCTAACAGGGGCACCGAGAGGGTCCCTGGCGCTCGCGTCTAACCGTGAGCGTGGCTGTGACGTTTGTAAAGCAGCGACTAACCTTACTGCGGCACTCAGAGACTTCTTTAGGTCTAAACATTTTGTTGTTAAAGAAATACAAAAGTGAGTCTATTTTCACCCCACAATATGTTAAGGACATTGCAAAAGCATGATAAATGAACACAGTGTGCACATGGGTGTGGTTAAATGCACGATATGGGCTGAGTGAGACAGCATGCATCCCAACATACCTGCCTAGGAGCTGTGTGACGTTTCAGAGGTTCCTCAACCTCTCTGTGCCTGCTTTTTTTTTTTCAGTAAAAAGGGTCTCTAACTGTGACCCCAGAATGAGGTGACTGTTAAGTGATATAAAATAAGAAAAGCTCTTTGCATCTGGTAAGATGGTTTATACTCTAATCGTGAGAATTTCTTACTCAGTTGCCAGAAGCTCACCAACACATCAGGACAGACGGAAGAGGTGGGAGGCAGTTTGATCTCCAAGACCTTCTCCACTATGCACAGGGAACATTGAGGATCACGCGGTGTTTCTTGCGTGTCTGTAACGTGCCTATAACTTTCCTGGCCTCTGGAGGAGTGAGGAAGCAGCAGCAAAGGCCCTGCTTTTCAGAAGTTTAACCCCACAAGCCAGCCGCTAACCAATGTGCTAACGGAGCGGGGAGCAACTCAGGGACATTCCTCAGGCGCCACTTCTCACCTACGCACGTCTTCTGGAACGAGTTCATACCGATGAGCGTTTCTCACTCCACCTCACGCCGGATGTGCGCTAAGAGGTGTCCCCTTCTTACTTTACTGGTATTCGATCTTGTTTTGTTTGAAAGCAGGGAAATGAGAAACGGTGTCTTTTCCTGTTCCGTTTTGGAAAGGGCTGAGCCTGGGTTTGGGGCCCAATTTCCTCCCCGCCTCGCCACCTTCAAAACGCCCATCTCTTCCTGCCTCTAACCCCACCCCCAAGGCCAGAGTGGTCTGGAATGACTTAGCCGCGCTGCTGCCAGCTCAGGGGAAGCGGTAAAGCAGGTGCCTGACCCTGGACCGGCCCCCATGGAAGGCGAGGCGGTGCTGGAGCACAGGGCCATCCGCATGCAGCCTAGGGAAGGCTGCGGAAGAACGGAAGGCACCAGCGCTGGTGCCTGGTGCCACGCCGAGGAGCCCGCAGAGGTCCCTGCGTCCAAAGAAGCAGGCTCCGGACGGCTAGCGGAAGGCAGCGTGGCACGTGTGAGCGCCAGCTCGGGCGCTAAGGAAAATACCTCTGCTCCCTGTCATTGTTATGGTGGTTGTTTTTCGGAACGAATGGAGGAATTTCCCCCTGATTCACCTCTTCGGCTCAGTGTCCAACATGGAGGCCGAGTGATGTAGATAATCAGGGACGTGGTTTTGACACGTAGATGTTCAAGTCCAGATCGGCCATGTGGCGGTGAGTGGCATTTGCCGCTGTGAGAAGTTAACAAGCCCAGCACACGGAGAGTCATCAGGGCAGACGTTGGATGGAGACATATTGAACGTGCCCAGCGGCTCATTGATGCAGGCAGAGCTGAGTTTGAATCCCGGCTGTGAGACTTTGCAAACTTCGGCAGCCGGGGTTTGTCAGCCCGTGAAATGGGCCTGATGCTACCCGCCTCCGAGGGTTATGTAAGCACAAACGCAGCCCCGGCTGGTCTGGCTCAGCGGGGAGACTGTTGGCCTGCAGCCTGAGGGCTCCTGGTTTGATTCCCGGTCACGGCACAGGCCCCGGTTGCACGTTCCTTCCCCGGTGGGGGCTGTGCAGGAGGCAGCTGATCCACATTCTCTCTCACCATTGATGCTTCTCTCTCTCCCCCTTCCTCTCTGAAATCAATAAAAATCTATTAAAAAAGAAGGAATTCTGGCCTGGTCCCTCCACCTCATTTCAGAGTTTATGGAACTCTATGATCTCCCACTGACCGCCGTGAAAGCCGTGGGCGTTCTGTGGGAATAAGTCACTGAAAGGACGGTGCTCAGTGACACCCACTGTTCCTTCTCCATCTCTGGCCGGTGCTGCTCTCAGGCCGGCAGACTCAGGTGCCTGTCACTGGGTCACTGAGGTCCGGTGTCCAGCTGTCTGTGTTTGCACACGCCCCGGCTCTGGGGGCTGGGGACGCTGAGCTCCTGACCTCTTACCTCCTACCCCTCATAGGACTTGCCTATGTGCGACGTGGCTTCAGTTTAGAAGGTAAGATGTGGCTCTTCCCAACATACAGGATCCTCACACATACAGACCCAAACACGTAAATCCAAAGCCCCAAGGTCCAGGCTCGCTCTCATTTCCATGTGGACCCCAAGTTTGCTTCTGGCGGGTTCACGGTCTTCCTGTCCTCCCCACCCCCGCCAAGAGCCCAGGCGCCCCGTTCCTTCACTGGGCGCGGGAGTAGGCGGGCTGCTGGCAGGCCCGTGCTCAGAGCTCGGGGATTTAAGCTGAAGGACAGATGGGGAGGGTAGGGACTCCCACTGCAGGCACCCCACTCCTGCCTGCCCCTGCTCACTGCCTGCTCTCCCTCCTCCCACAGAGAGGGAGCCACGTGATGGACAGCCTGATGCAGGGGCTGCCGCCGAGCGCCTGGGTGCGGACCCCCTTCTTGTCATTAGCAGGTGGCCCCCAGAAACCCACGGCTCGCTGCTCAGCGCGGCCCCCCGGTTGTCAGCGTCGGGCCCGGAGAGAAGACTTCACGTAACCCTGAGATCCTGACACACCGGGGACTCGGCTCTCTGCCAGGCTGCCTTAATTAATCCCACGTCCCGTCCCCCGGTCCCGGGCGAGGCGGTGACACGGCGCCGCCTCTGAGGCTGGCGGAGACGTGCGGCTCCCCGTGTGCCAGCCGCCGTCCTGCGGTTTCTGGGCGCGGGCGAGGCGCGAAGCGTGAATATTTCAACGCCCGCTCCCACCGTGACACGCCGCGCTCTGGTTTCGCTTTTGCCGGAGAACAGTTTTTGATTAGTTTCAAGCCTGAAATCATCCTTTAGGAGGAGGGAAAAACCCGCACACGGAGGAAAGAAACTTAATAATTCATGGCCGAGGCTGCCAAGGTAAGTTTTCTTAATGTGCCTGTCAGGGCCTGGGGTTTATGGATCTGCCGCCCGCTTTCTGAGCGGCTGGGACACACGCGCACCGGTTCTCCTCGTTTCGAACAAAAGAAAATACACCCCGTCCCCACAGGCCCGGGAAGGGCTGGCTGGCAAGCACGGCTTGATGTTGAAAACACCGGGGAGGGCGCAGACTTGATCTCCGCCGGAAACCTCTGCCCTCCCGCCAGTGCCCCGCGAGCGGCGAGGGCCTGTGGACGGGGCCCCCACGCCCGTGGAAAGGGATGGAATGATCCTCAGCACGGCGCTCCCGCTGAAATGTCAGGCCTGGCATTTCCCCGGCTGCCAGGCTGCCGGAAGCAAACACCCACCGCGAGGACTTGTGTCGGGCAGGTAGCAGGCGCGCTCGCTGTCAAAATCTATTATTAGGGCTCTGATCCCCGCACAGACCCAAGGCGGCCAGGCAGCTGGGGGGGACCAGGCGGGGAAAGGCAACACCAGGCAGAGGGGACGCCTTGTCAATCACTCAGGAGCCGATGCAAATGAGCGCATGCAAATGAGGACGGTCCACGCAGCGAGCCTCTCAAAGCCAGCTCCTCTGTGCAGGGTTGTCACGGCCTCTCTGTTTGATCTGCCTCCTCTGGGCTGTTCTGTAAACACAGCGCAGGCCGGGCCTTTAATAATTCGATAGTTAAACGTGTGATCGTCGGAGGATGTTTTCACATGCTGAATGTGAGTCACAGGCTCGGCTCTTTTTGGCATCACTTGGGTACGTGTGTGCGCACACACACACATACACAAGTACACACACACACACACGAGAGATGAGTCGGTAGCAAGCAGAAGGCTCTCCTTTGAATTAGTCTTTTGGCATGATTTATCATGTTTTGTTATTCATTTAAATATTCTCTTTACTGGGTTATCTTAGTCATTTCAATATCAACATGGAAGAGTTTATTGATAAAGATGGTTACAACCAATAGCTGAAATTCTGTGAGAGACACAGGCGTCCTTTTCTAAAAGAATTTTACATGTCAGTAACCCTATGATTGGCACAGAGAAAACCCAGCCCAAGAAGAATGACTTCCTATCAAACACACACATGGACATACACGCGTGCATGCACGCACACACACACACACACACACATATGCAACACCACAGGACTCATTCATACCCATGTCTGAAAGGACACTGCCTCCAGGGAGAACCTCATGGGACATGTCACACACGGCTGGATGGCTCCGCTTACACGGGTGATGGCTGTCCCTGGATTCGGGACTGTCTCAAGATGTCACTGCTTGAAACTAAATAACTTGAGACTAAAACAAGGAAAAAAATAACAAAAACTAGGAAAAATAATGAGTAATCCACTTGAGGACGGCGTTTCTAAATAATGTCACTGGTGAGATGAGCGTTTGTTCCAATCCAATTAAACTGAGGAATCCTGCCCTCTCCCCCCCAAAACCCCTAATCATATATTCAACTGTGCGGTGCCCCCTGAGCTGCTGTTTGATGTTAACAAAAGTTTCCTGCATGGACCTAGAGAAAGGAGTTAAGGAGTAACCGCCTGGAGTATAAAATCTCCACTGTCCAAAGGCAGGTACAGATCATTGCTTTTCATTTAAAAACAATGATTGAATTTATTGTGGTGGCTCTGGTTAACTAAATTACGGAGGTTTCAAGTGTATGATTCTGTACTACATCGTAAGTATACTGGATAAATTAACATCAGAAGTATGTTGTATAAATTAACCTCAGTCAATTATTTTAACCCAAAGCCAGTTATTCTTCCATCACCATATACCCTGCCTTTCCCCTCACCCAGCTCTCCTCACCCCTCTCTCTAGTAAACACCACCCTGTGGTCTCTGCCTATGAGTTTTTATTTTTGCTTCATTCCATCACCTTTTCACCCAGCCCCCCATCTCCCCACCCCCCTGACAGCTGTCAATCTGTTTTCTGTATCTATGAGTCTGCTTCTTATCCGGTTGTTAGTTTCTTTTGTTCACTAGATTCCACATAAAAGGGGAATCAAATGGTACTTGTCTTTCTCTGCCTGGCTTATTTCACTGATCGTCATAATCTCCAGGTCCCTCCATGCTGGTGGAAGAGGTAAGAGGTCCTTCTCTTTTATGGCCGAGTAGTATTCCCCTGTGTAAATGTCCCACAGGTTTTTTTATTTTTTTATTTTATTGATTTTTTACAGAGAGGAAGGGAGAGAGACAGAAAGTCAGAAACATCGATGAGAGAGAGACATCGATCAGCCGCCTCCTGCACGCCCCACAGTAGAGATGTGCCCGCAAGCAAGGTACATGCCCCCAACCGGAATCAAACCTGGGACCTTTCAGTTTGCAAGCAGATGCTCTATCCACTGAGCCAAACCAGTCTCGGCTCCCACATGTTTTTTATCCACTCATCTACTGATGGGCACTTGGCCTGCTTCTAAATCTTGGCGCAATGAACATAGGGGTGCGTGTATTCTTTCAAATTAATGCTTTATGTTTCTTTGGATATATTCCCAGAAGTGGGGTCGCTGGGTCCGAAGGCCGTGGCATTGTTAAATTTTTGAGGTCACTCCATGCTGCTCTCCACAGTGGCCTCACTAACAGCATTCCCACCAACACCCCTTTCCCCCACAGCCTCACCCGCACTTGTTTTGTGTGGCTTTAGTGACGGTAGCCATTCTGGCAGGTGTCAGGTGATACCCATTGTGGTTTTCACATGCGTTTCACTGATGATTAGTGATGGTGAGCATCTTTTCCTCTGTCTGTTGACCATCTGTATGTCTTCTGTGGAGAAGTGTCTATTCAGGTTGTCTGGCCATTTTAAAATTGGATTGTTTGTTCAGTTTGTGTAGAAGTTCTTTATAAATTTGGAAATTAAGCCCTTATCAGATGTATCACTGGCCAATATGTTCTCCCATACAGTTGATGGTTTCCTTTACTGTGCAAGAACTTTTAGTCTGATGTAGTGCCATTTGTTTCTTTTGTCTTTTGTTCTCTTGTCCTAGGAGATATATCAGATAAAGTATCGCTCAGAGGAAGGTCTGAGATTTTACGGACTACGTTTTCTTCTAGGATTTTTGTGGAGAACATTTCTTTAGAATCAGTGAGTGAGATGGAAGCATCACATGCTAGAGAGCTTACTTAGCCTCTCAGTCTCAAAAAACATTCCTTCCGAGCACCGGACAAGCTGACTTCTGCTGCCATCTCACTGTAAAACCAGCGAGTTCTATAAATTAACCTCAGGTGGACACATGCTGTGCGCTTGGCTATTTCCAGGCGTTTCTCCCACGGCTGAAATTCAGGGTTATAAAGCGTCTCACTCGGAATCTGGCTCCTATGTCGGGCCTCCTCCCCGCTTCTAATCAGCTGTAGGCGAGATGGAAAACCCACTTTCTAAAGTAACGAAGCTGAGGATGAGACCGTGGAATGAGGTGCTCCTTCTTCCCCTTGATATGAATGTTCAAGTGCAACACGTGGAAATTGCCTGTTTAATGACTTCCAGAGGGGAAACGACTTCTTTTATGTAACGAAGAGACCTCAGGCTGAAATAGCCGCTTTCAGCTGTTTTTTTTCCCCAATATATTTTATTGATTTTTCATAGAGGAAGGGAGAGGGATAGAGAGTCAGAAACATCGATGAGAGAGAGAGAGACACCGATCAGCCGCCTCCTGCACGCCCCCTACTGGGGATGTGCCTGCAACCAATGTACATGCCCTTGACCGGAATCGAACCTGGGACCCTTCAGTCCGCAGGCCAACGCTCTATCCACCCAGCCAAACCGGTTTCGGCTACCCTTCAGCTGTTTTTGAGGTTGCCCACAATACATGATGCCTTTCGTTTTACAAACTGGCAGATGCGGATATTAAATATGGGCATCGTCACATGTGTCCCTGGAAAAGGGGTTTGATCAAACAATGCGGATCCCACTGGATGCAGAGCGATCTGACATGTTTTCTCTTCTATTTCTTTCTTTTCTACATAAAAATGTGGGTTCACGGTTTATCAGACAGACCCTCGCATGCCCTCCTGGTCTGGGCACCAACGCTGGAAAAACACCCCTTGACTGCAGATTCCAAACGAATCGGAGTGGAGACAGCTCCGCAAGGACCCTCCTTCCGGGAGCGCCCCTCTGCAACCTGTGCGCCTTCCCTCCCCAACGCATTTAAAAGGACAGCACTGAAATGTGGGTGTTTCCGCCGGAAACGGTGTGGCTCAGTGGATAGAGCGTCGGTCTGTGGACCGAAAGGTCCCAGGTTCGATTCTGGTGAAGGGCATGCACATCCCCAGTAGGGGGCATGCAAGGAGGCAGCTGATCGATGTCTCTCTCTCATCGATGTTTCTAACTCTGTCCCTCTTCCTTCCTCTCTGTAGGAAATCAATAAAATATATTAAAAACAAAAACAGAAAAAAAAAAAAAGAGAAAGCTATGTGGCTGTTTCCCCATGTGCCTGTTCTCCCCTTTAAACGGGGGTGGGGAACCTTTTTCCTGCCACGGGTCCTTGGGATATTTATACCATCATTCGAGGGCCGTTCGGAATTCTCCGCTAAACAGGAGCCTGCTCTCCTTGGCCAGGCGTGTGATGAACTCCCCCTCATGACTTGGCAGGGCCAGACCGAACGATTTCCGGGGCCTACATGGCTCACCGGCTAGATGCCCCCCTCCCCTGGTCTAAACAAACCGCACTTCATCGCAAAGAGCAGAAGCTTCTTCTGAGAAAAGAGAACAGAGACCAGAGAGCACGGAGAGGGGGAGACGTCCTCCTGGCCACGGAGAGCAGGTGCTGTGTCTCAGGCGGCCACCCAGAACTCCCTCAGCCTCCCCTCAACAGGAAACCCGAGACCCAAGCCGCTCCTGTAAAAGCAGACAATCCAGGCCGGCTGGTGTGGCTCAGTGGTGGAGCACTGACCTCTGGACCAGGAGGTCACCAGTTCCATTCCCAGTCAGGGCACAGGCCTGGGTTGCGGGCTCCATCCCCAGTGCAGGGAGTGCAGGAGGCAGCCGATCCATGATTCTCTCATCATGGAGGTTTCTCTCTCTCCCCCTCTCCCTTCCTCTCGGGAGTCAATAAAAATATATTTAAAAAAGAGTAAAAGCAGATATTGCAGGGACCAGGGGGAAAGTCTTCAGAAGATCTGAGTGCTAAGCTGTGGCAATTCTTTTAATCTTACGGGAATACCTGGTGGAAATTTGGTGAACTGCCCCAGACGGAAGCTGTAGTTGGGGTCGAACCCACAGCTGGTAAAGCAGGCACGGAACTTGCCCGCCTGACGTCGCCACCACCCCTCTAACGGGAAACCCGCTGTGAGGCTCTCCTCAGCGGCTTCTCCGACCCCATTACCGCGGTGAGAGCAAACACTGCCTCTGCCCGGAGAAAAACCACTCGCTGTGTCAATATGGAGAGAGGCTCTTTTCAAAACAGATGGTCTAACGGGAAGGGACTTAGCGGAGCAGCTATTGGAAATGAGGCCCCCGCTCTCGAAGACGGGGGGCGATTGTTTGCAGGGAACGCTCCACCGAGGCCTCGCCCCGCTCCGGGCCCGCGGATGTTTGTCCAGGAGTTCATCAATCTTCCAGGCGCGGCTTCGGGGCCTCGCGGGGCCCGGTGCAGGCCGCGGCCCTGACCAGTGTGTGTGCGCGCACGAAGGCTGGTCCTGTGCCGGGACCTCGCAGGTTATAGGCGGAGTGAGGGTGCGGGGACTAGTGGGGAACCGCAGCTCCGCGAGCACCGCGCATGGCACCAGGGATGTAAAACGCCACCGCGATTGTTCTCTCATCGATCTTCCTCCCGTCCATGTGAATGCTCAGGCCCGGGGCCGCCTCCTGTGCCCTGCTGGCAGACACTGGATGGCGATGGAGACCCAGCGCTGGCGACAGGCTGCTTAGGGGTCTCCCGCCTCCCCCCACGGGCCCAGCGGGCAGCCCATGTGATTCTGCATCGAGGTGGGAGTCAAGAGCTTTTTGGCAGCGCCTGCTCCTCCTCCTCCTCCTCTCCTCCTGACTTCGCGAGATGTTGTGGGGCAGGGAGTGGCATTCAGTTAGAAGCAGAATATAACCTTTCTTTCTTTTAAAAAAAATGTTTGCTTTGTCAATTTCAGAGAGGAAAGGGAAGGGAGAGAGAGTCAGAAGCATCAATGATGAGAGAGAATGCATCAGCTGCCTCTGGCATGCCCTCCCACTGGGGGGATCGAGCCCACAATCCAGGCCTGTGCCCTGACAGAGAATCGAACCCTGACCTTCTGGTTCAAGGGTTGATGCTCAACCACTGAGCCACGCCAGCCGGGCCCCATTCTGCTTTAAAGGCAGGTGTTTGATGCCGCAAGAGTGTGCAGGGTGCGAGGTCTGCCCGTCTCTGGGCTGAAGCCGCACACGCTACAGACAGTCCCCTTTGGGCCGCTGGGAAAGCCAGACTGTTTGACGAAGGCTGATTCCAAAGTCCTAGCACATGCGCACACGAATGGAGGCTGGGAAGCAGATACGAACATCGGGGTGCCTCTCTGGTCCACTCTGAAGGCCCTGGCGGGAGCCTTCACTAGTAGGTGACAAGACAATCGTGACGACGACGAGAAATGTGGACCGCAGGGGACAGAATCCCTTAAAGCCTCCCTCAGTGTCCCCTCATCTCGAGCCATCGGTGACAGAGCCTCCAGCCCCCCTGTAGTCGTCCGGCCTTCCCACTGGGAACTGTCAACAGCAACAGGACAAGGTGGGGTCATCAAAGACCGAGACTCGTGCGTGGGACACGCCCTCCTGAGCAAGAAGCAGAGGGAGGCGCCACCTACCGGACACTCCTCCGTATGTGGTCCGCTTGCCGGCGCCCACTGCCGGCCAGGGCGTGCCATCGGCTCTGAGTCCCATCAGGCCCGAGACCGTGTTGGTGGCGGTAACGCCGTCGGCGCCCCCTGCGGAAAACACAACACTGCTTACCTGCCGCTTTTAAAGGGACACGGGGAAACCCATTCAGACCCGTCAGCCCGGGAAAATGTTAACTGGCACCCCTCAGGAGAGTGTGTCCCCACCCAGTGTCTGCCCTGAGCCCATTCCTCCCACTGCGCCTAAAGCGCTGGCCGCATAGGGTTAACTGCTGCCACTTCGTCTCCCAATTCTCACGCAGACGTGGATGCCAAATGTTCTGCACTCAGTGCTACTTCCAGGTAATTTACTAAATATACAAATTTACTATATGTAACTTACTAAATATA